>LT669789.1:7236331-7736602 GCA_900128785.1 Arabis alpina | reverse complement strand
AAGTCTACTCTGAAAAGTCAAAATTTAGTCAATTGCAAATCTGACCCTAATTATTTTGTAGGTTTCTCCAGAAGTCTACATTGAAAAAGTCAACATATGGTCAAATGCAGAACTAACCTGTTTTTTTATGCGTAGACTTCTCTAACAATCTACAACATTAGTAGATTTCTCTCGTAGTCTACTTTATGATTTGTCGTAATTGCAAAAGTAACCTGAATTTTTAGATTCCTTTTGATGTCTACGTTGTTGACTTCGGAAGAAGTCTATAATTTGAAATTCACTAAAAATGCATTTAAAACCTATTTATAATGAGTTTTTAAGATTTCTTTGTTCACACATGTGTGTCAGTTATTGTTTGTACTTATAAGTGAGTTTCAAATCGTAAAAGTCAATATTTATGGGATGAATCAATTTTCATGTTTGGTTATTACTTAGCTTATTTGTTTAGAAGTCATATGAAGTCTACATTTAAATTCATAAAATATGCATTTAAACCTTATATATAGCGAATTTTCCATATGTTTTGGTTCACACATGTGTGTTCGTTATTGTTCTTACTTATGTGCGACTTGGACATGTTTAGGTCTAACATTTACAGGATTAATCGATTTTCATGTTTGGTTGGTACTTAGGTTATTTGTGTAGACATTCTTAGACGTCAACATATATTATGCAGACATTATTTAAAGTCTACGTCTCAGTTACGATTGATGCTAATGTATCTTTGATATGCATTTGTACAGAGAATAGTTCATTTACCTATTGTCTATGGAGATTGGATTGTGAATGACAAGCTATGGCACTTTGAGGTGGATAATCATAAAGGAGGAAGGATGTTTTTTTTGAGTGATGGTTGTACACATGGTGATCTCGTTGAAATGGCACATGACGATTATATGATAGAAAAGGATACCAACACCGTGGAATCCCAAAAATCCCAAAAATGCCGTGTTCCATTTGCAATTCAACATAAGTAATCAAAAATCATGTCATAATTCATATCTTTATCTCAAATTTATGGTCTCTATTTTACCTTTTTTCTTGTTAGGTCTCTTCCTTTCACTAGTTTCAGATATTCAATTTTCAAATTGACTAGTTAAATTCTCAATTCATAATTACCAAGCTTAAGTTTTCAGCTGTGAAATAAGTAATTCACATATTTTTCATTTTAAAAACACCAAATCAAATATACAAGAACATGATTTTTACAACATGCAACGATACAAAAGAGATATATAAGCTAATCAGTTTCTTACTAAAAGATTACATCAGTAATTACAATAAATATGCCATGGTAATTACAATTAGTTTCACCACCAATGTCAAAGTTCTGCAACGATCTATGCGTTTGAGCTCCCCATAATCTAACACATAAAAAAAACAATGTGAAGTATTTTGCTTTGGCTTGTGGACGCTGACGTCAAGATCTCTTGACTCTTTTTACATCTCTCGTTTGAACTGCATTTTCATGAATAAACAAAATGGTGAATCATCATTGGATTGATGTCCAAAATATTATTTGTGACTTGAACCAATCTAAACAAAATTGTGTGAACTGTTCACTCTGGATATAACGAGATTTGGTCTGAATCTAGATGCAAACTCTGGTGGGAATGATTTACAGAGAAGCTGTCAATTATGAATGCAACGTTTTGGTAAGAAACGTCAAATTTAAAGCCCTCATTTTAAAACAAAAAAGAAATCAATCAATGAACATTGAGAAGACAATATAAGAATGAGTAAGAGTTTATACATACCACTAATTCTCATTACACTCAGCTGTAAACAAATACATAACTCATTTCATTCTCAATCCAAATTAAGACCCAAATCAAGGACTCGGTGTCTCTATTACAATAACCCAACGTATAAGTGATGTCAAAATCAACTCTAGAAAATAACAGAAAATGCAATTGCAAAAATGTGATTTACACTAATCATCTTCTCGGGTACAACTTAGATTTATGTCACTAAGAATGCACATAACTTACCTGAGCACAAACCATGGTCAAGGCCTCATATTGTGTAGGATTTACCTACCCATGATAAAGGAGATTAAAATTCTTCTAAATCGAAATTGATGAAAGGAACAAAGAAGGAAGAAACTTACTTGAGCACAAATTAATGAATAATACAGGCTGATGCTGCTTCACGACTCCAATGAATCTGCATAAATAAACTTATTGAGACCATTACAAGAATACGAACAAATTACATTTATAAATCTCAGGGCTTTGTTGTATACATGTATGAATGATTCATATAAAGACCAATTCTCACAATCAGACACACACAAGCAAATAAACAACTAAGAGTCTGAAGAATCTATAGACACAAAACATGGCTCATCATCATGAAAATTTGTTGACCTAATTGTCATGAAAATTTGTTGACCTAATTGATATGAAATGGAGTTGGAGAGAAAAGGAAAACCTGAAACATCAAAGTAACCAAAGAAGCTTGACAGTGTGAGGATGTTGAATAAGAAGTAAGAGAAATTGGAGGTGAGAGACTTAAGATTGTTCCATGTGAAACATGTAACAAGACTCACAACCATCAGAGACGGAGACATATTTGTAATCGTCGTGGGTTTGTTGTTGGTGTTATCGGTGGTTGTGGTGGCTGAGTCATCAAAACGAACACAAGATAAGAAACAAGATATTTCGTACTGTTTAGACATCTCTGTCAATCTACACAGTAGACTTATTTCGAAGTCTATTATCAAACACACAACAATTACGTTTACTCAAGAACAGATCTGGATTAGACAAAAAATACTTAGATCTGGATTAGACAAAATACTTACTTGTAAAGAAAGTGCGACTCAGATCTGCAACAATAACAAATAATGTGAATAAACGATTGAGGACATGTATGAAAACATATTTGAGAAAGATGATGGTCAGATCTGAAAGCTTACCGGTTTGGATAGAGGAAAGAAGAAGTCAATGTTAGCACATATCAGATCTGTAACAATAAGAGAAAAAATGTGATTAAATGGTTGAGAACATGTGTGAAGACATATATGAGAAAGATGACGGGTCAGATAGCTTACCCGTTCGAAAAGACGGTAGGTGAGGACGTCTCAGATCTGCAACAAAAACAACGAAGTGAGAACTAAGACACCTAAGAGATAGAGAGAGAAGAAGAAGAACGACTTACCAAAACATGAACGGTAAGAACATAGTCGGCAGTGGTCAACATCCGCATAGGAGAAGCATAGAGAGAGCGTGAGAGAGTTTTTGTAACAAAAAAATAGGGTTAGAGATGTAAGTTTCGTTTATATATGAAGGTAAATTAGGTTAAAATTCGGTTTAGTAGACTTTTTATGAAGTCTACGAAACCCTAAACTCTAAACATTACGTAGACTTCTTTTAAAATCTCTACGTTCGAGTAGATTTCTAATGAAGTCTACTCTTCGAAAATCTATATCGATTATTTTTAAAAGATTATTCAATATCTTAACTAAAAACTTGTGACAAGACATTCAAACGTTAATATATTCGCAATTTTATGTTTTTACGCAAATTTAACATTTTAAATATAAAAATTATAAACCCTAAATATAACCCTAAATGTAAAAATGTGTTTTTCACTTATAATGTCAAACTATATTCATCTTTTGGACTCGTAACTCAGAGACATACACAAAATAACATACATAACTTAAAATAAAACATCACTTAGTTAACGCAACTTTAGAACACAAGCTCTAAACTATAATTTCTACTAAATTGTTTACCCTAAATCCTAAACCCTAAATCATATATACGAATCCTTAAAGTTGATCCATTATAACCATAAACCCATGAAACTTAGAAATATCAAACAACAATGAGTATCAAAATGTGACCACGTCTCTAAGCACATGGACATGGTTATGGACAAGATTAGTTGGTATTTCATGTACTTGTTTGGTATAGTATGTATGTTGTATATCATTTACTACCCATTTGTCTTCATTGATTTAATTTGTTTCAATTATGTGAAATTTTATTTTTAAAACATCACAATTGTTTATAGTTTAGTTATGAATATAAATTTTTTGTCAAATTATTTTTGTTAATTTATAAATTTATATTATTCAACATAATTATTTCGTAGACTTTATTTGAAATCTACAAAATGTACACAGTAGACTTCCTTTGGAGTATTCTATGTTAATTTGTACTGAATGTCTACAAAGTAGACTTCTCTAGTGTGTTGTAGAGACTTCTGGAGGGTTAAAACGGTAATTGTCCAACCTATTTTTTTGTTTGCTCATAAAAGCTGCATTTGTAATTTCACTACCCTCTTGGGTTAGTTTTGCCAAACATGACATAAGGAGTCTACATTTGCATTTAAAATTAATTTGTGGGTCATTATTAGCAATTTTCCCTTATTTTAAGGAAAAGAAAATGTAAATACAATTACGACAGCAATAGGCTAGTTTCGTAGGGATCAGAATCTTTGGGTATGTCAGTTGGATTAGCGTAACTGCCAAAACACGAAGATACTTCCCATCTTTCTTCTTCGTCCCCATACGAGACATTGCTTTGTTAATTACGATGATGCTAATTAATCATAAAGATGGATATTTATGATGATAAACTAATGTTTTTTAGGGCAAGATCCCATAACAACTGCAAACGTTTTTATTAATAAAGATGTTGCGTCATAAAGCAATGAGATCCCGTAATAATTACAATTAAGTAGAATAATTAGTGATAAAATCACCTGGCATGGGCAGGGAGACAGACATAATATGACATATCGTTGATTTAAAATAAATTAATGTAAAATATGATGTTGATCATAGACAGCAAATCATCTTTCGTGATACCATTAAATTCTAATTAAGTGCTGATGCTGGCAATTAGGTATAAAGTCGATATCCTCTCTGCCTTAATCAAATTCATAATCATCACAATTAGAATTCTTAAAAGAATCATATCAAACAATGAAAGAATCAATAATATTTTGCACAAATGTTCTTAATGGTAGTATAAAGGTTTGAATGGTGAAGCATGTTCTATGCGTTTCGCAAAGCTTTCAACATAAACGTCACTATTCCATTTTTTGTTTTGATTCACTGATTTGTAAACACAAACACACATGACACAACAACAAACTGGTCCGTATTTGCAATGTTCTACTACACTAGTTAGTGGTACCGGTTTCTTAAAAAAGTACATGCGTAGCGTAGATATGATAGATTTGTATAACTCTTTTTAGACTTTTGCGATTCATTCTTATTTGCAGAAAGTTTCGTTTAAGTTATTAGACAAACACATCAATAACACTTGTCCATGTCGTCGATCACGGCGTTTTTGGTTTTCTTTTAGCTTAGCCTAAACGTTAATTACGTCGAATATATTCAGAATGTTATATATTTGGTCTTTTCTATTTTTTTAAAAATCACAAAACAATGAGAAGTTGTGATTTATAAAAGAATAATTATAGAATAAAAAAGATAAAGTATGGGTGCCAAATGATAATCTGATGCATGCGCTAACACAAACACCGGTTTTAGTGGGTCCTTTGTGGCAGAGAAGCCACACGTCGACTAAAAAGGATCAGCCTCTTTCTATGTCTTTCATCGCCTCCTCACTATACTTCTGAATTTCTAATCTATTTTTGTTGTTGTTGTTGTTGCTAATTATGCTTTTTTCTTCTGTATTACGATTAAAATGAGTTCGATGTATTCAGATTAATGTTTTACGTCTATCCGTTAGGATTATATATCTTTTAAGTAGTTTTGAATATAGAGATTAGCCTTCTCACATCAAACACGCCACATTTATTTGATCTAATTACGTTTTGCTTCGAAACAAGTTTCTTTCATAACGAAATCATAAATAAATTGAATCAAAACCGAATGCACAAGTAATATCATAGTGTTTCTGACCAAACCAAACTGAAATTAACTTAGTTTGATCTCAAGAAAAAGTTTTCGGGCCTAGCTCAACCAACCAATATAACACTAATGTGATATCTGATTAAGTATTCTAAAATATGTAGATATAAACTACTAGTTTTTTAGATAAATAAACACTAATTTAAGACGTTTAGTTGTTAGATCATAAAACTTAACAAATATGTATTATGTCAATTACTTAGTAGGTGAGCTATCTTTGCTAACTATTAATAAAACAACAAAACCTATAAGCAAAAGTTGGCATTAATTCGTACTAATGAAAATACCTAGTGACTGATATATAACTTTGTTCATATTGATTTGTGGGACAAACAAGTTTCAAATTGCCTAATGAGGACAAGATTGGAAACCCCACCATTAAAACAATGTGACTATTTTTATATATAGAGTTGAGATGATGTCTTATAGGAATATTTTACAATATATATTGAAATAAAAGTAAAATTCCATTAAGAAAAAGAAAAAGAGTGATATGAAAAAAGAAAAATAAAAAGAAGGATTCTTGCTTCGAAGGCCCGTAGTTGAAGCCGTTGGCTGAGTTGGCTACTGCCCTTTGCCTTCGTTTTTACGTTTCTTTTCTCTTTTTCCTATTTATAATTAATATCTTTTTAATGAAAGCAAAGATTAGCTAATTAATTAGCACAAGATTATATGAGTACCTGAAGTTGACTAAAATAAATTAAAGTTTGAACTCTCATATAACAAATCACATTTCATTTTCCATATTTGACCCCCCAAAAAAAAAACATATAAAATGACGATATTTACTTCAAAAGCTAGTATATACTTGCTCGCGTAGAAACAAAGCCGGACTAAGACATAAGCTACCTCTTGTGGTAAAAAAAAAAGGACTTTTATATAATTTGTTAGGAAAATCTGAATAGCTTTTATATTTTTTAGGCTAAAAATAAGAAGACGGTTTTTTTCATTCGAAATGACTATGCTTAAAATCTCGATTATATTGTTTTGATTGTCAAATAGTAGTATTTTTACTTTTTTTTTAAAAACGACCCGACCCGTTTTTTTTTTTTTTTTAAAACAACTCTTGTCTCGACTAGCATTCCCATAAATGCTTCCTCCACAACCAAGCACACAAACAAGCAACCAGCGGATAACACATAATAAACCAAGCATTCATTCCATTAAATTACTAAACCAGTTCAACCAAATTCCAATAACAATCCAGCAACCTAACCAGTTCTAAAACAGAAAGAAAACAATAAACCACACAGCAAAAACCGAGACCCTAGATCATCTCCCTCTTCGTTGCCATGATTCCACGATCACAATTTGCCTTTACCTGCATCACATGGTTAAAAGAGATGCGTGAGTATTATCACAAATACCCAGTGAGACGGTCCTCCCATCTACGACTGCGCACACAGACGCGATGGATCCGCTCAGGCAAACACGCATCAAACAATACACAAAACAACACAACAACACGGCTCAACCACAGCCCAACAGGCAGCCTGTCGATCGACACTACCACTAGGTGTCGATCGACAGCCCTGTTCACACCTGTCGATCGACACACCCACGGTGCCTGTCGATCGACAGCTCAACTGGACCCTGTCGATCGACACAACCTCTAGGTGTCGATCGACAGCTCCTCGATCACCTGTCGATCGACACAACCTCTAGGTGTCGATCGACAGCCTCGTGTGACCCTGTCGATCGACACACCCTAGGGCTGTCGATCGACAGGTCGTCGCAGATTCATAGGAGATCGATCAATTATCCTCTCGGATCGATTCCTCCTCTGCGATAACACGAAACCTGCACAACAAACACAATCCAACAATCCATACACCACAAAACACATAGAAACAACATCAATCATCACAATCAACCAGTTTTAACCTACCACCATACAACCCTAACGAATCCACCGGCCCAGAAGCCATGGTCACGCACTCACCTTAGATTTTCGGTTAGATTCTGGTATAATTGAGGCTAGACACGAATTCAGCAACAACCACCACGAAATTCCACCTCAAATCGATCAAGAACGAAACCCTAATCACAAACTATCAGGAACAAGAGAAACTCCTCTCAAACTCTCTGTTTCTGATTTTTGGGACTTTGGTTCGCTCAAATGCGGCCAAAAACCTTAAATACGAAGCCCTAGGGTTTACCCAAACCGGCCCGGTCCAATTGAACGACTTAAATCGAACCAGAAAACCAACCAATTCGAGCACCTGTCGATCGACAGACACTAGGTGTGTCGATCGACAGCCCTTAAGAGCCCTGTCGATCGACAGACACCATGTGTGTCGATCGACAGCCCCTCCATTTTACTAAAAAAATGGTTCACGGGCGTCACAATTCTCCCCCACTAAAACTGGATTCGTCCTCGAATCCTCTAACACTACCCACCAATCTACCCTGGCCTAACCCGCCAGCAACACCGGAGACTACATCTCCCAGACCTTCCCGAGGTTCACATCCGTCCTATGCACATAGACCCGTCTCAGACATTGATTGCCCATAGCTCATAACCACCATCTAGCTTCGGGATCGTCACCCCTCAGCTCTAGGTGTCTAGTATCAACCCACCTCAGTCCGCGCAGTCCTGACGGTGTTCGATACTCAATCATCTCCACACACCTCAATCCATCAAGACACACAGTCTATCAAGCTCTCGGTATGCAGAGATCTGCCAGAGGTCGCAACCTCCCAAACTATCCCCATACCCTCACGATCTCAGTCCGCGCAGTCGTGACGATCGATCGGTATGCAGGGAACCCACTGTCCCCCGGAGAGACGCATCTCTCAAGATCTGCCAAGAAAGACCGAGGTCTAACTCTGAGCTATGCAATCAATTCCTAACGTCTATAATGCACCTCTGACCGGAACTACCTCCTAAGGTCTTCACATGATATTCCCCTCCCGGAATACCATCACAAACGTGATCCTCACAGATCACCCGGACCATCCCTCACCCCGGATGTCCCCGCAGAGTCTCTCCCGGAACTAGACAGTTCTAACAACCGTAAAACTTCTATTCCGAGACTCTCACACACACACACACACAACCCGCTAGAGTCCCCACCGAAACTGGCAAGTTCTATCCGCAATAAAACTTCCATTTCGGGGTTCTCTAACCACAAACACATGACTCGCAAGTCAAACACATAAGAAAAACACTTTCTTATTCACTGGAAAAATGTCATAATCATTACAACTTTAATGAAAATACAAAAATCCACAACCAAAACCTCACCACACACGGTGAACACAACACAAAAACGAGACTGAAAACCCACAAAGAAAAACGAATTCACTCTTCTGCTTGCTTCTCGAACCACTTCTTGAACTTCGTTTTCATCTTTGCCTCTGGTTCCCAAGTCTCCTCCTGAATACCGTCACAGTCCCACAAGACTCTCAACAACGGCACTCTCTTCCGGCGCAGAACCTTGATACTTCTCTCAAGAATCCTAACCGGCCTCATCCCTACAGTCAGATTTGGCTGAAGATCCGCAGGAATCGTCACTGCTACCTCCTCAGAAGCATGCAAGCATCTCCTGAGTTTCGAAAGTGAAACACATCATGGAATTTCTCCATAATCGGAGGCAGCTCCAACCGATAAGCAACTGGTCCCACACGTTCCACAACCCGGAACGGACCCATGTACCTCGTACTCAGCTTATCCTCGGAATGGACCTGTTCAGACCCCGCATCATCGCCATCTTGAGATACACTCGATCTCCGACTGCAAACTCCAACTCTTTCCTTCTCCTATCGGCATAACTCTTCTGCCGATCCTGAGCCTCTTTCATGTTCAGCTTCACAACACGGATCTTCTCCGTCGTCTCCTGAACAAAATCAGCCCCAAAGATGCTCCTCTCCCCCACTTGGGTAAAACATAGCGGAGTACGACATGGCCTCCCATACAACGCCTCAAAAGGAGCCATTCCGATACTCGCCTGAAAACTGTTGTTATATGCGAACTCCACCAAACTCAAGTGATCCGCCCAATGACCACCCCAATCTAGCACGCACATCCTCAACAGATCTTCCAGTGTCTGAATCGTCCTTTCGGACTGCCCATCCGTCTGCGGATGATTAGCTGTACTCATGTGCACCTTAGTGCCCATCTCAGCCTGAAAAGCTCTCCAGAACACTGAAGCAAACCTCGGATCTCGATCCGACACAATACTCGCTGGCACTCCATGCAACCTCACAATTTCCTTCACATACTTCTTAGCCAAGACCTCCGCTCCGTCTGTCTTCTTAATGGCCAGAAAATGTGCTGACTTAGTCAGACGATCCACAATCACCCAAATCGCGTCATAGGTCCGAGAAACCGGCAACCCTACCACGAAATCCATAGTGATCATGTCCCACTTCCACTCTGGAATAGGTAGACTCTGCAATAAGCCACTAGGAACTTGGTGTTCAGCCTTCACTAACTGACACACATTGCAAGCTGCAACCCAATCTGCCACATCTCTCTTCATCCCGACCCAATGATAATACCGTTTCAGATCCCGATACATCTTAGTCGCTCCCGGATGAATCGAAAACTTACTCGCATGAGCTTCCCTCAGAATTTCCTGCCTCAAGTCCTCATCCTTAGGAACACAGACTCGTCCATGCACCAAGATAGTCCCGTTAGCAGAAATCTGATATTCGGAACCAGTAGCCTTGGAGAGATCTAACAACACCGGATCCTGCTCCTGAGCTACTCGGATCCTGCTCAATAGATCCGCCTGATCTGCCGCCGCTAACCCCAACGGTTCCTCTGAAGTAACGCATAACCTCAAAGTACTAAGCACACTCACCAGATTCTCCACATCCCGCTCCTGAGATGAATCATACCTCCTCCGACTAAGAGCATCTGCTACAGTGTTAGCCTTACCCGGATGGTAAACAATGTCCAAGTCGTAATCAGCCAACAACTCTGACCATCGCCTCTGTCGTACATTTAAATTCTGCTGAGTAAAAATGTACTTCAGATTATGATGATCAGTGAACACCTGAACTCTGCCACCATACAAGTAAGACCTCCAGATTTTCAACGCGAAGATCACTGCAGCCAGCTCTAAGTCATGAACAGGATAATTGCCTTCGTGCTTCCTCAACTGCCTTGAAGCATAAGCAATCACCTTACCCTGCTGCATCAGCACACAACCCAAGCCAACTCCCGAAGCATTTGTGTACACCACATAAGGCTCACCCGGTTCAGGCAACGCCAATACTGGTGTACTAGTCAACATCGTTTTCAGCTTCGCGAAACTCAGCTCACAATCAGCAGACCACACGAAAGGAACATCCTTCCCTGTCAGCTTCGTCATGGACTGAGCCATACTCGCAAAACCCTTGACGAATCTCCGATAATAGCCTGCCAACCCAAGAAAACTCCTGATCTCAGTTGCATTCCTCGGTCTAGGCCAATCTCGGATAGACTCAATCTTCGCCGGATCCACAGAAACTCCTTCTGCAGAAACGATGTGACCCAAAAATCCCATCTCTCTCTGCCAGAAACTGCACTTACTCAACTTCGCAAACAACTTCTGTTCCCGCAACTTCTCCAGAACTTTCCGCAAATGAAACTCATGTTCCTCCAGACTCTTCGAATATACCAAAATATCATCGATGAAAATGATTACGAACTCATCCAGATACTCCCGGAAAACTCCGTTCATCAATCTCATAAACGCCGCAGGTGCATTCGTTAACCCGAATGGCATCACTACAAACTCGAAATGCCCATACCGAGTCCTGAAAGCCGTCTTCCGAACATCTGCTTCGTCGATCGGAATCTGGTGGTAACCGGATGCCAAGTCAATCTTAGAAAACCAAGTAGCCCCTCTCAACTGATCTAACAACTCATCAATTCGCGGAAGAGGATACTTGTTCTTCACAGTGACTCGGTTTAGCCCTCGATAATCGATGCACAACCGGAAACTACCGTCTTTCTTCTTCACAAACAACACCGGTGCTCCCCACGGTGAAGTACTTGGTCGAATAAACCCCTTCTCCAATAAGTCCTCCAACTGCTTCTTCAACTCCGCTAACTCTGCTGGAGCCATTCGGTAAGGCGCCTTAGACAACGGCGTCGTTCCGGGTTCTAACTCAATCGAGAAAGGATCCGACCGAGATGGCGGTAATCCTTGCAACGACTGAAAGACATCTTCGAAATCCCGAGCGACTCGAATATCTCTCACAGCAACCCCATCAACAGCTTCCGGCATTACAATCGTGGCCAAGTAAGCCTCGCAACCCCTCTCAATCATCGCCTCAGCCTGAACAAGGGAGATCACAAGACTACCTGAAGTCGGTCTCACTCCTTGATAAACCAACCTGCCACCTTCACGTTCAAATACCACTCGACCCCGATGACAATCCAGATGGACTCTGTACCGATTCAACCAATCCATACCAAGGATAACATCGTACAGTTCCACCGGACTAATCACTAAGTCAGCTGGCATCAACTCTCCCGCTACCAGAATATCCACCTCCTTCGCCCGGCCATGCGTAGCTAGAAACTCTCCTCCAGCAACCATAACCGGTCCAGTCCGCTCACCAACGTCACTCCGGATACCACTTCTCTCAGCATGATCCGGAGTAATGAAGCAATTCGATGCTCCAGAATCAAACAACACATGGGATTCACACCCACCTACGAACAAGGTCCCTACACAATTCCCAAGTGCTAAGCAACCTAACTTTCTATCACAGGCAAACAATCTAAAACAAGCACCAAGAATTCTACACTACTGAATTAACAAAGTCTGAATTAGAAAGTTACCTGTGATCGGTCTAGAGCTCGGTTCTCCCGGCGCTGCAATAGCCGGCGGACGCTCCATCGCCGCGATCTGATCCAAAGGCTGCACCGGCCCATACTGAGCTACTGGCTGGACCACTGCCACTGCCAACGGCTGCAACTTCGGACAGTTCGGTCTGATGTGCCCCGACTCCCCGCACTGATAGCACGTCCGAACTCCTCGAACCTCACTCCGCTTCGGGCAACTCGCCCTCTGGTGGTCTAGACTCCCACAAATGTAACAACCTCGGCCACTTTGGCCCGATCCCGAAGCGCCTTCCCACTTCCTCTTCTGCCCTTGCGCAGGCTTGCCGCCTTTGCCCGGACCTGCCTGCTGCACCTGCTGCTGCTGAGGCCTCCGAGGCTGAACAGCTGGAACCACGATCGCAGCCTGCTCCCTCAGATCCTCCTCGATCTGTGCAGACACCTCTACCAACTCCACTCTGCTCGCGAACCTGATGCCTCTGCACCGAGTCCGCAAATCCGGTCGAAGTCCTCGCAAGAACCTCCGAACCTGAGCCTGCTCATCCTCGAAGCTCCTACCAGCATAACCCAGGAGTCTGTTAAACTCCACGTCATACTCCCGCACCGATCTCGTGCCCTGAGTCAAGTCCAAGAACCTCGCCTCTAAACGATCCAACGCCTCCTGAGGAAAGAACTTGGAGTTGAACTCCGTCACAAAATCTGACCACGCCATCGCAGTCCCGGCCCACCTAGCCGCTACACTCCTCCACCAGAGATGTGCATCACCGTCCAAATAATGGACCGCTAAATCAACCTTGTATCCCTCGGGACACCTAATCGAGCGAAAATTCCGCTCCACTCTCATCCGCCACTCGTCAGCCTCCTCAGGCTTCACACTACCCGCAAAAGAACCCGTACCGATCCTCTGCATCTGCTCCATCATACGGATATATGACGGAACCTCCTCAGCAACCGCAGCCCTCGGCTGCACCTCTGCCACTCGTGGCAACTCTGGAGCCTGCACTGGTACCGCACCCGGTAACCGCTCCAACAACTGACTCAGCAGATCAGCCAGTCGGTCATCTCTAGCTTGGGCTACACCCGCGGCCGCAACCGCACCCACAGCTGGAACAGCACCACCAGCACCACCAGCCTCAACAGGACCCAAACCAGCCCCTACAGGACCCACACTGGCCCCCACACTGGCAGTCACACTGGCAGTCTGCCCATCATGCACCGACTGCTGACCTGCCGCAGGCCCATGCGCGGAACTCTGAACCTCGCTAACCACTGGCTCCTCCACGAGTCCGCGACCCCGGCCTCGGCCCCCACGACCACGTCCTCTAGTAGCTCTAGCCATCTCACTGCATTCACAAGCAGCCTAACTAAGCACTAGAAAGACTCAAAACACAACAATCAACACTTACCGTGAAATCTCTTTGAAGGCTCGAAGGAAGATGATCTAGAACCCCCAAACTCACAGAATGACAATTTTTACCAAATTCAATCCTAGCAGTTCTAGCCCGTCCTAAAACCGTATCGCTCTGATACCAAACTGAAACGACCCGACCCGTTTTTTTTTTTTTACATTAAACTCTTGGTCTCGGACTAGCATTCCCATAAATGCTATCCTCAACAACCAAGCAACAAAACAAGCAACCAGCGGATAACTCATATAATTAAACCAAGCAATTCATTCCATTAAAATAGCTAAACCAGTTCAACACAAATTCCAATAAAAACCAGCAACCTAACCAGATTCTAAAACAGAAATGGAAAACAATCAAAACCACACAGCACGAAACCGAGACCCTAGATCATCTCCCTCTTCGTTGCCATGATTCCACGATCACAATTTGCCTTTACCTGCACCACATGGTTAAAAGAGATGCGTGAGTATTATCACAAATACCCAGTGAGACGGTCCTCCCATCTACGACTGCGCACACAGACGCGATGGATCCGCTCAGGCAAACACGCATCAAACAATACACAAAACAAACACAACAACACGGCTCAACCACAGCCCAACAGGCAGCCTGTCGATCGACACTACCACTAGGTGTCGCTCGACAGCCCTGTTCACACCTGTCGATCGACACACCCACGGTGCCTGTCGATCGACAGCTCCTCAGGACCCTGTCGATCGACACAACCTCTAGGTGTCGATCGACAGCTCCTCGATCACCTGTCGATCGACACAACCTCTAGGTGTCGATCGACAGCCTCGTGTGACCCTGTCGATCGACACACCCTAGGGCTGTCGATCGACAGGTCGTCGCAGATTCATAGGAGATCGATCAATTATCCTCTCGGATCGATTCCTCCTCTGCGATAACACAAAACCTGCACAACAAACACAATCCAACAATCCATACACCACAAAACACATAGAAACAACATCAATCATCACAATCAACCAGTTTTAACCTACCACCATACAACCCTAACGAATCCACCGGCCCAGAAGCCATGGTCACGCACTCACCTTAGATTTTCGGTTAGATTCTGGTATAATTGAGGCTAGACACGAATTCAGCAACAACCACCACGAAATTCCACCTCAAATCGATCAAGAACGAAACCCTAATCACAAACTATCAGGAACAAGAGAAACTCCTCTCAAACTCTCTGTTTCTGATTTTTGGGACTTTGGTTCGCTCAAATGCGGCCAAAAACACTTAAATACGAAGCCCTAGGGTTTACCCAAACCGGCCCGGTCCAATTGAACGACTTAAATCGAACCAGAAAACCAACCAATTCGAGCACCTGTCGATCGACAGACACTAGGTGTGTCGATCGACAGCCCTTAAGAGCCCTGTCGATCGACAGACACCATGTGTGTCGATCGACAGCCCCTCCATTTTACTAAAAAAATGGTTCACGGGCGTCACAATTCTCCCCCACTAAAACTGGATTCGTCCTCGAATCCTCTAATACTACTCAATAATCTACCCTGGCCTAACCCGCCAGTAACACCGGAGACTACATCTCCCAGACCTTCCCGAGGTTCACATTCGTCCTATGCACATAGACCCGTCTCAGACATTGATTGCCCATAGCTCATAACCACCATCTAGCTTTGGGATCGTCACCCCTCAGCTCTAGGTGTCTAGTATCAACCCACCTCAGTCCGCGCAGTCCTGACGGTGTTCGATACTCAATCATCTCCACACACCTCAATCCATCAAGACACACAGTCTATCAAGCTCTCGGTATGCAGAGATCTGCCAGAGGTCGCAACCTCCCAAACTATCCCCATACCCTCACGATCTCAGTCCGCGCAGTCCTGACGATCGATCGGTATGCAGGGAACCCACTGTCCCCCGGAGAGACGCATCTCTCAAGATCTGCCAAGAAAGACCGAGGTCTAACTCTGAGCTATGCAATCAATTCCTAACGTCTATAATGCACCTCTGACCGGAACTACCTCCTAAGGTCTTCACATGATATTCCCCTCCCGGAATACCATCACAAACGTGATCCTCACAGATCACCCGGACCATCCCTCACCCCGGATGTCCCCGCAGAGTCTCTCCCGGAACTAGACAGTTCTAACAACCGTAAAACTTCTATTCCGAGACTCTCACACACACACACACACAACCCGCTAGAGTCCCCACCGAAACTGGCAAGTTCTATCCGCAATAAAACTTCCATTTCGGGGTTCTCTAACCACAAACACATGACTCGCAAGTCAAACACATAAGAAAAACACTTTCTTATTCACTGGAAAAATGTCATAATCATTACAACTTTAATGAAAATACAAAAATCCACAACCAAAACCTCACCACACACGGTGAACACAACACAAAAACCGAGACTGAAAACCCACAAAGAAAAACGAATTCACTCTTCTGCTTGCTTCTCGAACCACTTCTTGAACTTCGTTTTCATCTTTGCCTCTGGTTCCCAAGTCTCCTCCTGAATACCGTCACAGTCCCACAAGACTCTCAACAACGGCACTCTCTTCCGGCGCAGAACCTTGATACTTCTCTCAAGAATCCTAACCGGCCTCATCCCTACAGTCAGATTTGGCTGAAGATCCGCAGGAATCGTCACTGCTACCTCCTCAGAAGCATGCAAGCATCTCCTGAGTTTCGAAACGTGAAACACATCATGGAATTTCTCCATAATCGGAGGCAGCTCCAACCGATAAGCAACTGGTCCCACACGTTCCACAACCCGGAACGGACCCATGTACCTCGTACTCAGCTTATCCTCGGAAATGGACCTGTTCAGACCCCGCATCATCGCCATCTTGAGATACACTCGATCTCCGACTGCAAACTCCAACTCTTTCCTTCTCCTATCGGCATAACTCTTCTGCCGATCCTGAGCCTCTTTCATGTTCAGCTTCACAACACGGATCTTCTCCGTCGTCTCCTGAACAAAATCAGCCCCAAAGATGCTCCTCTCCCCCACTTGGGTAAAACATAGCGGAGTACGACATGGCCTCCCATACAACGCCTCAAAAGGAGCCATTCCGATACTCGCCTGAAAACTGTTGTTATATGCGAACTCCACCAAACTCAAGTGATCCGCCCAATGACCACCCCAATCTAGCACGCACATCCTCAACAGATCTTCCAGTGTCTGAATCGTCCTTTCGGACTGCCCATCCGTCTGCGGATGATTAGCTGTACTCATGTGCACCTTAGTGCCCATCTCAGCCTGAAAAGCTCTCCAGAACACTGAAGCAAACCTCGGATCTCGATCCGACACAATACTCGCTGGCACTCCATGCAACCTCACAATTTCCTTCACATACTTCTTAGCCAAGACCTCCGCTCCGTCTGTCTTCTTAATGGCCAGAAAATGTGCTGACTTAGTCAGACGATCCACAATCACCCAAATCGCGTCATAGGTCCGAGAAACCGGCAACCCTACCACGAAATCCATAGTGATCATGTCCCACTTCCACTCTGGAATAGGTAGACTCTGCAATAAGCCACTAGGAACTTGGTGTTCAGCCTTCACTAACTGACACACATTGCAAGCTGCAACCCAATCTGCCACATCTCTCTTCATCCCGACCCAATGATAATACCGTTTCAGATCCCGATACATCTTAGTCGCTCCCGGATGAATCGAAAACTTACTCGCATGAGCTTCCCTCAGAATTTCCTGCCTCAAGTCCTCATCCTTAGGAACACAGACTCGTCCATGCACCAAGATAGTCCCGTTAGCAGAAATCTGATATTCGGAACCAGTAGCCTTGGAGAGATCTAGCAACACCGGATCCTGCTCCTGAGCTACTCGGATCCTGCTCAATAGATCCGCCTGATCTGCCGCCGCTAACCCCAACGGTTCCTCTGAAGTAACGCATAACCTCAAAGTACTAAGCACACTCACCAGATTCTCCACATCCCGCTCCTGAGATGAATCATACCTCCTCCGACTAAGAGCATCTGCTACAGTGTTAGCCTTACCCGGATGGTAAACAATGTCCAAGTCGTAATCAGCCAACAACTCTGACCATCGCCTCTGTCGTACATTTAAATTCTGCTGAGTAAAAATGTACTTCAGATTATGATGATCAGTGAACACCTGAACTCTGCCACCATACAAGTAAGACCTCCAGATTTTCAACGCGAAGATCACTGCAGCCAGCTCTAAGTCATGAACAGGATAATTGCCTTCGTGCTTCCTCAACTGCCTTGAAGCATAAGCAATCACCTTACCCTGCTGCATCAGCACACAACCCAAGCCAACTCCCGAAGCATCTGTGTACACCACATAAGGCTCACCCGGTTCAGGCAACGCCAATACTGGTGTACTAGTCAACATCGTTTTCAGCTTCGCGAAACTCAGCTCACAATCAGCAGACCACACGAAAGGAACATCCTTCCCTGTCAGCTTCGTCATGGACTGAGCCATACTCGCAAAACCCTTGACGAATCTCCGATAATAGCCTGCCAACCCAAGAAAACTCCTGATCTCAGTTGCATTCCTCGGTCTAGGCCAATCTCGGATAGACTCAATCTTCGCCGGATCCACAGAAACTCCTTCTGCAGAAACGATGTGACCCAAAAATCCCATCTCTCTCTGCCAGAAACTGCACTTACTCAACTTCGCAAACAACTTCTGTTCCCGCAACTTCTCCAGAACTTTCCGCAAATGAAACTCATGTTCCTCCAGACTCTTCGAATATACCAAAATATCATCGATGAAAATGATTACGAACTCATCCAGATACTCCCGGAAAACTCCGTTCATCAATCTCATAAACGCCGCAGGTGCATTCGTTAACCCGAATGGCATCACTACAAACTCGAAATGCCCATACCGAGTCCTGAAAGCCGTCTTCCGAACATCTGCTTCGTCGATCGGAATCTGGTGGTAACCGGATGCCAAGTCAATCTTAGAAAACCAAGTAGCCCCTCTCAACTGATCTAACAACTCATCAATTCGCGGAAGAGGATACTTGTTCTTCACAGTGACTCGGTTTAGCCCTCGATAATCGATGCACAACCGGAAACTACCGTCTTTCTTCTTCACAAACAACACCGGTGCTCCCCACGGTGAAGTACTTGGTCGAATAAACCCCTTCTCCAATAAGTCCTCCAAATGCTTCTTCAACTCCGCTAACTCTGCTGGAGCCATTCGGTAAGGCGCCTTAGACAACGGCGTCGTTCCGGGTTCTAACTCAATCGAGAAAGGATCCGACCGAGATGGCGGTAATCCTTGCAACGACTGAAAGACATCTTCGAAATCCCGAGCGACCCGAATATCTCTCACAGCAACCCCATCAACAGCTTCCGGCATTACAATCGTGGCCAAGTAAGCCTCGCAACCCCTCTCAATCATCGCCTCAGCCTGAACAAGGGAGATCACAAGACTACCTGAAGTCGGTCTCACTCCTTGATAAACCAACCTGCCACCTTCACGTTCAAATACCACTCGACCCCGATGACAATCCAGATGGACTCTGTACCGATTCAACCAATCCATACCAAGGATAACATCGTACAGTTCCACCGGACTAATCACTAAGTCAGCTGGCATCAACTCTCCCGCTACCAGAATATCCACCTCCTTCGCCCGGCCATGCGTAGCTAGAAACTCTCCTCCAGCAACCATAACCGGTCCAGTCCGCTCACCAACGTCACTCCGGATACCACTTCTCTCAGCATGATCCGGAGTAATGAAGCAATTCGATGCTCCAGAATCAAACAACACATGGGATTCACACCCACCTACGAACAAGGTCCCTACACAATTCCCAAGTGCTAAGCAACCTAACTTTCTATCACAGGCAAACAATCTAAAACAAGCACCAAGAATTCTACACTACTGAATTAACAAAGTCTGAATTAGAAAGTTACCTGTGATCGGTCTAGAGCTCGGTTCTCCCGGCGCTGCAATAGCCGGCGGACGCTCCATCGCCGCGATCTGATCCAAAGGCTGCACCGGCCCATACTGAGCTACTGGCTGGACCACTGCCACTGCCAACGGCTGCAACTTCGGACAGTTCGGTCTGATGTGCCCCGACTCCCCGCACTGATAGCACGTCCGAACTCCTCGAACCTCACTCCGCTTCGGGCAACTCGCCCTCTGGTGGTCTAGACTCCCACAAATGTAACAGCCTCGGCCACTTTGGCCCGATCCCGAAGCGCCTTCCCACTTCCTCTTCTGCCCTTGCGCAGGCTTGCCGCCTTTGCCCGGACCTGCCTGCTGCACCTGCTGCTGCTGAGGCCTCCGAGGCTGAACAGCTGGAACCACGATCGCAGCCTGCTCCCTCAGATCCTCCTCGATCTGTGCAGACACCTCTACCAACTCCACTCTGCTCGCGAACCTGATGCCTCTGCACCGAGTCCGCAAATCCGGTCGAAGTCCTCGCAAGAACCTCCGAACCTGAGCCTGCTCATCCTCGAAGCTCCTACCAGCATAACCCAGGAGTCTGTTAAACTCCACGTCATACTCCCGCACCGATCTCGTGCCCTGAGTCAAGTCCAAGAACCTCGCTTATTGTTTTAAAAAAAAAAAAAACGGGTCGGGTCGTTTCAGTTATTCTCCCCCACTAAAACTGGATTCGTCCTCGAATCCTCTAATACTACTCAATAATCTACCCTGGCCTAACCCGCCAGTAACACCGGAGACTACATCTCCCAGACCTTCCCGAGGTTCACATCCGTCCTATGCACATAGACCCGTCTCAGACATTGATTGCCCATAGCTCATAACCACCATCTAGCTTTGGGATCGTCACCCCTCAGCTCTAGGTGTCTAGTATCAACCCACCTCAGTCCGCGCAGTCCTGACGGTGTTCGATACTCAATCATCTCCACACACCTCAATCCATCAAGACACACAGTCTATCAAGCTCTCGGTATGCAGAGATCTGCCAGAGGTCGCAACCTCCCAAACTATCCCCATACCCTCACGATCTCAGTCCGCGCAGTCCTGACGATCGATCGGTATGCAGGGAACCCACTGTCCCCCGGAGAGACGCATCTCTCAAGATCTGCCAAGAAAGACCGAGGTCTAACTCTGAGCTATGCAATCAATTCCTAACGTCTATAATGCACCTCTGACCGGAACTACCTCCTAAGGTCTTCACATGATATTCCCCTCCCGGAATACCATCACAAACGTGATCCTCACAGATCACCCGGACCATCCCTCACCCCGGATGTCCCCGCAGAGTCTCTCCCGGAACTAGACAGTTCTAACAACCGTAAAACTTCTATTCCGAGACTCTCACACACACACACACACAACCCGCTAGAGTCCCCACCGAAACTGGCAAGTTCTATCCGCAATAAAACTTCCATTTCGGGGTTCTCTAACCACAAACACATGACTCGCAAGTCAAACACATAAGAAAAACACTTTCTTATTCACTGGAAAAATGTCATAATCATTACAACTTTAATGAAAATACAAAAATCCACAACCAAAACCTCACCACACACGGTGAACACAAACACAAAAACCGAGACTGAAAACCCACAAAGAAAAACGAATTCACTCTTCTGCTTGCTTCTCGAACCACTTCTTGAACTTCGTTTTCATCTTTGCCTCTGGTTCCCAAGTCTCCTCCTGAATACCGTCACAGTCCCACAAGACTCTCAACAACGGCACTCTCTTCCGGCGCAGAACCTTGATACTTCTCTCAAGAATCCTAACCGGCCTCATCCCTACAGTCAGATTTGGCTGAAGATCCGCAGGAATCGTCACTGCTACCTCCTCAGAAGCATGCAAGCATCTCCTGAGTTTCGAAACGTGAAACACATCATGGAATTTCTCCATAATCGGAGGCAGCTCCAACCGATAAGCAACTGGTCCCACACGTTCCACAACCCGGAACGGACCCATGTACCTCGTACTCAGCTTATCCTCGGAAATGGACCTGTTCAGACCCCGCATCATCGCCATCTTGAGATACACTCGATCTCCGACTGCAAACTCCAACTCTTTCCTTCTCCTATCGGCATAACTCTTCTGCCGATCCTGAGCCTCTTTCATGTTCAGCTTCACAACACGGATCTTCTCCGTCGTCTCCTGAACAAAATCAGCCCCAAAGATGCTCCTCTCCCCCACTTGGGTAAAACATAGCGGAGTACGACATGGCCTCCCATACAACGCCTCAAAAGGAGCCATTCCGATACTCGCCTGAAAACTGTTGTTATATGCGAACTCCACCAAACTCAAGTGATCCGCCCAATGACCACCCCAATCTAGCACGCACATCCTCAACAGATCTTCCAGTGTCTGAATCGTCCTTTCGGACTGCCCATCCGTCTGCGGATGATTAGCTGTACTCATGTGCACCTTAGTGCCCATCTCAGCCTGAAAAGCTCTCCAGAACACTGAAGCAAACCTCGGATCTCGATCCGACACAATACTCGTTGGCACTCCATGCAACCTCACAATTTCCTTCACATACTTCTTAGCCAAGACCTCCGCTCCGTCTGTCTTCTTAATGGCCAGAAAATGTGCTGACTTAGTCAGACGATCCACAATCACCCAAATCGCGTCATAGGTCCGAGAAACCGGCAACCCTACCACGAAATCCATAGTGATCATGTCCCACTTCCACTCTGGAATAGGTAGACTCTGCAATAAGCCACTAGGAACTTGGTGTTCAGCCTTCACTAACTGACACACATTGCAAGCTGCAACCCAATCTGCCACATCTCTCTTCATCCCGACCCAATGATAATACCGTTTCAGATCCCGATACATCTTAGTCGCTCCCGGATGAATCGAAAACTTACTCGCATGAGCTTCCCTCAGAATTTCCTGCCTCAAGTCCTCATCCTTAGGAACACAGACTCGTCCATGCACCAAGATAGTCCCGTTAGCAGAAATCTGATATTCGGAACCAGTAGCCTTGGAGAGATCTAACAACACCGGATCCTGCTCCTGAGCTACTCGGATCCTGCTCAATAGATCCGCCTGATCTGCCGCCGCTAACCCCAACGGTTCCTCTGAAGTAACGCATAACCTCAAAGTACTAAGCACACTCACCAGATTCTCCACATCCCGCTCCTGAGATGAATCATACCTCCTCCGACTAAGAGCATCTGCTACAGTGTTAGCCTTACCCGGATGGTAAACAATGTCCAAGTCGTAATCAGCCAACAACTCTGACCATCGCCTCTGTCGTACATTTAAATTCTGCTGAGTAAAAATGTACTTCAGATTATGATGATCAGTGAACACCTGAACTCTGCCACCATACAAGTAAGACCTCCAGATTTTCAACGCGAAGATCACTGCAGCCAGCTCTAAGTCATGAACAGGATAATTGCCTTCGTGCTTCCTCAACTGCCTTGAAGCATAAGCAATCACCTTACCCTGCTGCATCAGCACACAACCCAAGCCAACTCCCGAAGCATCTGTGTACACCACATAAGGCTCACCCGGTTCAGGCAACGCCAATACTGGTGTACTAGTCAACATCGTTTTCAGCTTCGCGAAACTCAGCTCACAATCAGCAGACCACACGAAAGGAACATCCTTCCCTGTCAGCTTCGTCATGGACTGAGCCATACTCGCAAAACCCTTGACGAATCTCCGATAATAGCCTGCCAACCCAAGAAAACTCCTGATCTCAGTTGCATTCCTCGGTCTAGGCCAATCTCGGATAGACTCAATCTTCGCCGGATCCACAGAAACTCCTTCTGCAGAAACGATGTGACCCAAAAATCCCATCTCTCTCTGCCAGAAACTGCACTTACTCAACTTCGCAAACAACTTCTGTTCCCGCAACTTCTCCAGAACTTTCCGCAAATGAAACTCATGTTCCTCCAGACTCTCCAAAATATCATCGATGAAAATGATTACGAACTCATCCAGATACTCCCGGAAAACTCCGTTCATCAATCTCATAAACGCCGCAGGTGCATTCGTTAACCCGAATGGCATCACTACAAACTCGAAATGCCCATACCGAGTCCTGAAAGCCGTCTTCCGAACATCTGCTTCGTCGATCGGAATCTGGTGGTAACCGGATGCCAAGTCAATCTTAGAAAACCAAGTAGCCCCTCTCAACTGATCTAACAACTCATCAATTCGCAGAAGAGGATACTTGTTCTTCACAGTGACTCGGTTTAGCCCTCGATAATCGATGCACAACCGGAAACTACCGTCTTTCTTCTTCACAAACAACACCGGTGCTCCCCACGGTGAAGTACTTGGTCGAATAAACCCCTTCTCCAATAAGTCCTCCAACTGCTTCTTCAACTCCGCTAACTCTGCTGGAGCCATTCGGTAAGGCGCCTTAGACAACGGCGTCGTTCCGGGTTCTAACTCAATCGAGAAAGGATCCGACCGAGATGGCGGTAATCCTTGCAACGACTGAAAGACATCTTCGAAATCCCGAGCGACCCGAATATCTCTCACAGCAACCCCATCAACAGCTTCCGGCATTACAATCGTGGCCAAGTAAGCCTCGCAACCCCTCTCAATCATCGCCTCAGCCTGAACAAGGGAGATCACAAGACTACCTGAAGTCGGTCTCACTCCTTGATAAACCAACCTGCCACCTTCACGTTCAAATACCACTCGACCCCGATGACAATCCAGATGGACTCTGTACCGATTCAACCAATCCATACCAAGGATAACATCGTACAGTTCCACCGGACTAATCACTAAGTCAGCTGGCATCAACTCTCCCGCTACCAGAATATCCACCTCCTTCGCCCGGCCATGCGTAGCTAGAAACTCTCCTCCAGCAACCATAACCGGTCCAGTCCGCTCACCAACGTCACTCCGGATACCACTTCTCTCAGCATGATCCGGAGTAATGAAGCAATTCGATGCTCCAGAATCAAACAACACATGGGATTCACACCCACCTACGAACAAGGTCCCTACACAATTCCCAAGTGCTAAGCAACCTAACTTTCTATCACAGGCAAACAATCTAAAACAAGCACCAAGAATTCTACACTACTGAATTAACAAAGTCTGAATTAGAAAGTTACCTGTGATCGGTCTAGAGCTCGGTTCTCCCGGCGCTGCAATAGCCGGCGGACGCTCCATCGCCGCGATCTGATCCAAAGGCTGCACCGGCCCATACTGAGCTACTGGCTGGACCACTGCCACTGCCAACGGCTGCAACTTCGGACAGTTCGGTCTGATGTGCCCCGACTCCCCGCACTGATAGCACGTCCGAACTCCTCGAACCTCACTCCGCTTCGGGCAACTCGCCCTCTGGTGGTCTAGACTCCCACAAATGTAACAGCGTCGGCCACTTTGGCCCGATCCCGAAGCGCCTTCCCACTTCCTCTTCTGCCCTTGCGCAGGCTTGCCGCCTTTGCCCGGACCTGCCTGCTGCACCTGCTGCTGCTGAGGCCTCCGAGGCTGAACAGCTGGAACCATGATCGCAGCCTGCTCCCTCAGATCCTCCTCGATCTGTGCAGACACCTCTACCAACTCCACTCTGCTCGCGAACCTGATGCCTCTGCACCGAGTCCGCAAATCCGGTCGAAGTCCTCGCAAGAACCTCCGAACCTGAGCCTGCTCATCCTCGAAGCTCCTACCAGCATAACCCAGGAGTCTGTTAAACTCCACGTCATACTCCCGCACCGATCTCGTGCCCTGAGTCAAGTCCAAGAACCTCGCCTCTAAACGATCCAACGCCTCCTGAGGAAAGAACTTGGAGTTGAACTCCGTCACAAAATCTGACCACGCCATCGCAGTCCCGGCCCACCTAGCCGCTACACTCCTCCACCAGAGATGTGCATCACCGTCCAAATAATGGACCGCTAAATCAACCTTGTATCCCTCGGGACACCTAATCGAGCGAAAATTCCGCTCCACTCTCATCCGCCACTCGTCAGCCTCCTCAGGCTTCACACTACCCGCAAAAGAACCCGTACCGATCCTCTGCATCTGCTCCATCATACGGATATATGACGGAACCTCCTCAGCAACCGCAGCCCTCGGCTGCACCTCTGCCACTCGTGGCAACTCTGGAGCCTGCACTGGTACCGCACCCGGTAACCGCTCCAACAACTGACTTAGCAGATCAGCCAGTCGGTCATCTCTAGCTTGGGCTACACCCGCGGCCGCAACCGCACCCACAGCTGGAACAGCACCACCAGCACCACCAGCCTCAACAGGACCCAAACCAGCCCCTACAGGACCCACACTGGCCCCCACACTGGCAGTCTGCCCATCATGCACCGACTGCTGACCTGCCGCAGGCCCATGCGCGGAACTCTGAACCTCGCTAACCACTGGCTCCTCCACGAGTCCGCGACCCCGGCCTCGGCCCCCACGACCACGTCCTCTAGTAGCTCTAGCCATCTCACTGCATTCACAAGCAGCCTAACTAAGCACTAGAAAGACTCAAAACACAACAATCAACACTTACCGTGGAATCTCTTTGAAGGCTCGAAGGAAGATGATCTAGAACCCCCAAACTCACAGAATGACAATTTTTACCAAATTCAATCCTAGCAGTTCTAGCCCGTCCTAAAACCGTATCGCTCTGATACCAAACTGAAACGACCCGACTCGTTTTTTTTTTTTTTTTAAAACAATAAGCTCTTAGTCTCAGACTAGCATTCCCATAAATGCTTGTCCTCCACAACCAAGCCACACAAACAAGCAACCAGCGGATAACACACTAAAACCAAACATGCAAATTCCATTAAATTACTAACCAGTTCAACAACAAATTCCGATCAATCCAGCAACCTAACCAGGTTCTAAAACAATAAGAAAAATACAATAAACCACACAGCATGAAAACCGAGACCCTAGATCCTCTCCCTCTTCGTTGCCATGATTCCACGATCACAATTTGCCTTTACCTGCACCACATGGTTAAAAGAGATGCGTGAGTATTATCACAAATACCCAGTGAGACGGTCCTCCCATCTACGACTGCGCACACAGACGCGATGGATCCGCTCAGGCAAACACGCATCAAACAATACACAAAACAAACACAACAACACGGCTCAACCACAGCCCAACAGGCAGCCTGTCGATCGACACTACCACTAGGTGTCGCTCGACAGCCCTGTTCACACCTGTCGATCGACACACCCACGGTGCCTGTCGATCGACAGCTCCTCAGGACCCTGTCGATCGACAGCTCCTCAGGACCCTGTCGATCGACACAACCTCTAGGTGTCGATCGACAGCTCCTCGATCACCTGTCGATCGACACAACCTCTAGGTGTCGATCGACAGCCTCGTGTGACCCTGTCGATCGACACACCCTAGGGCTGTCGATCGACAGGTCGTCGCAGATTCATAGGAGATCGATCAATTATCCTCTCGGATCGATTCCTCCTCTGCGATAATACGAAACCTGCACAACAAACACAATGCAACAATCCATACACCACAAAACACATAGAAACAACATCAATCATCACAATCAACCAGTTTTAACCTACCACCATACAACCCTAACGAATCCACCGGCCCAGAAGCCATGGTCACGCACTCACCTTAGATTTTCGGTTAGATTCTGGTAGAATTGAGGCTAGACACGAATTCAGCAACAACCACCACGAAATTCCACCTCAAATCGATCAAGAACGAAACCCTAATCACAAACTATCAGGAACAAGAGAAACTCCTCTCAAACTCTCTGTTTCTGATTTTTGGGACTTTGGTTCGCTCAAATGCGGCCAAAAACACTTAAATACGAAGCCCTAGGGTTTACCCAAACCGGCCCGGTCCAATTGAACGACTTAAATCGAACCAGAAAACCAACCAATTCTAGCACCTGTCGATCGACAGACACTAGGTGTGTCGATCGACAGCCCTTAAGAGCCCTGTCGATCGACAGACACCATGTGTGTCGATCGACAGCCCCTCCATTTTACTAAAAAAATGGTTCACGGGCGTCACAACCAGTGGTGTATGATTTTAGGGTTCAAATGAGGAAGGCGAAGCATTAGAACCTTTGAAGATGTACTTCAGTCCTAAGTACTATACGAACCAAATAAAGATCCAATCAAGGTGTTTTATTAAGGAGGCAGTGGAAGCAATCGACAACGTGCTTAACGGTAACGAAAAGCTATGGTTTTACCAACATCCTCAATTCAAGCATTTCTTCCACATGCATGTGGAGAAGAAACATAAGGTGATGGGCATGTGGATGCTCCTTCTTCATACGGGCATTACAAAAAAGAATAGGGAAGCTTGGCTTATCGTAAACGGTGTTCCTATCCGATATTCAATCAAGGAACACGGTATCATTTTTGGTTTATACTATCACAATTATCCAATTGGATGGAAAAAAATGGGTAGTAACCAGTTTATTGAGAGGCATTTTCCAGTTGGGAAAACAATAACTTATAAAACTATTAAGAAAAAGTTAATGGACATGGAACCTTGTAGAGACAGGTTGAAGATGGCAGTTTTGTTCTTCTTAAGCAGTGTGCTTGCTGGAAAGTCAAGGAGAGGAAAAGGAGCACCGTCTGTGGATAGTTTTTTTCTCAAAGTTGTTAACAATCTTGAGTTGTGTAAGACTTTTCCGTGGGGACGGTACTCATTTGATGACAATATGAGACAAATGGATAATTTGTTTACTAACTTCAATGGAGTTGTTGATAAAAACGGATGGACATATCCAAGTTTCAATATTCCCTTACAGGTAAACTAAATTTAAAACAACACTACTTATTTGAATACTTTTGTACTACTTAGTTTCAGTGTTTCTATTATGTGTAGCTTTTAGCCTTTGAGGTAATTGAGCCGTTGAAGACCAAGTACCAAGAACAAATTAGAGAGGCAGCCGGTGATTGTCCAAGGATGTGCAAATCGAAGTTCAAAAATTGTTCTACTACTGGTTTTCCGCTTTCTGACATATACGATGCAATTGGGACAACTAAGGTTAGTAATACAGTAGTACGAGTAGTAGGTTAGTAATACCAGTAGTAGTCATAATAGTTAATTGGCTTGTATTATCTTTCATTAACTGTATTGCTTTATTTTCGCAAGATATAAAGATATCATCAATCCTCGTATTTCTGAGCGACCTCTTGTGTCACGTATCTTCGATGAGGAGGAAAACGATCGAGAAGCCGATGACTACTTTGTTGAAAGTTGGGAGAAACAACTTTGTAAGAATAAACCGATTTGTTTCGAAAACTTATTCAACCTTGATGTTAATGGTGAGAAAGAAGCAGAGCAGGTTGCGGAGGAGGCTTTGGATGTGCCATTGGTGTCTAATGCAGAAGTGGAAGAGATAAAGAAAGGCTTGTTAGATGTACAAGAAGGAATGCAGAAAATGAGTAAAAGCATGGAAGAGGGTTTTGAAAAAATGTTCAACCTCATTGGTGGACAGGATACAAGGCTAAAGGCTGTGGAATCATTTGTGAACTCTCATACATGGAATGTTGAAACTGATAACGGTATTGGTCATGTTTTTTTGCCTCCTTCTAGATATTGGAATGCTGGCGAGTGGTCTGGTGATGGTGGTGTGGAGAAACAGACTGGCGGTGGTGTGGAGAAATAAACGGATGGTGTTTGTGGTGGTATGGAGGTAGAGATGGAAGGGGAAGATGGTGATGGTGATGGTGATGGTGGTGGTTTGGAGGTACATATGGAAGAGGAAGATGGTGTTGGTGAGGAGGACAAGGATAAAGATGGTGCTGATGACGAGGACAGGGAGAAGGATGGTGCCGATGAGGGAGACAAGGAGAAGGATGGTGATAAGGAGGAGGAAAAGGATAAGGATGGTGCTGATGAGGAGGAGGAAAAGGATAAGGATGGTGCTGATGAGGAGGACAAGGAGAAGGATGGTGCTGACGATGATGTTAATGATGAAGAAGGTAACAAGGAGGTGGATGAAAAAGAAGAAAGATGTTGGTAAGAAGAAGAAAGATGTCGGTAAGAAGAAGAAAGATGTTGGTGAGAAGGAAGTGGTTGGTGAGAAGAGGAAGAGAAAACCATCGGAGTACCATAAATTCAAACAACCATAAATTCAAACAATTACTCAAACAAGTAACTACTATAACCGTATTACTACAAGTACTACTACAACGACTCGGATCATAAGTTTCATCTATGTCTCTCCAATACAGTCACCTTACTCTCAAGGTTGATAACCATCACCTTTAGGTCATTGACCATCACCTTTAGATCATTGACTATCGCCTTCAAGCTATCTTTCTCTTCGGTCAGGTTGTCGATGGTTTCCTTAAGCTTCGCATTCTCTTCTTCAGAACTTCGCATTTGAGCTTCTACGGCATTCACTTTACAATTGGTGTCAGCAATCTCCTCCGTGATTGCGTCATCTCACAGTTTATAAACATGGCAGTCTCCATCCTAATATCCAATCAAACGAAATGAAATTATTGTTTGCAATACAAACACAAGAGTAATGGAATTTGAGAATTGGATACTTACATCTAGATCACCCTCGCAAGAGTAAAATCTTCTTCCACTTTGCAAACCAGTTGTATGCGTCTTAACCACAACTGGTCTTCCACAGTAACATTTTGTCGGAATGCCTTCTTTAACTGGTTGCCACCGCCAGCGTGCTTGTTGCCACCGTGCTTGGGTCGGAATGCCTCCTTCACCTTCAGTTGGGCTTAACCACAAATCGCCTTGAACTGATTCATCGTTGGATTCGGAGTAGTGTAAGAAACGTGGTGTTCCCTCAGATGAATCACTGTTATTGGAGCCAGTATCGAATGGTCCAAATATGGAGTGACGATCCCACCATCCCATCCTCTGTTTCTATAGTAACTCAAATTGAGAATCAAAAATGCAAGTAAAACATGAAGATATCAGAACAGGAAGACGAAATCGAGGAGGATACAACTAACCCTAGATGAAAAATCGTGGATTGAGGCTCGACGAAGATGAAATTTTCCGGTGGCGTGGGGAAACCGTAGATTTTTGGGATTTTTGTGAATTTGGGGGAAAATGATTTTGGGGAAATTGATGGATTTATCCTTTAGTAATAATTTCAAAAATATAACAGAAAACAGATAATTGGGTTATGGCCACTACATTTGTGCCATGTAATCACACATGTGCGCCGCAATTCACATGTTCGCCGTTATGTGAATTCAAAAATAACACAGAGTAGTCCGTGGTAATCGAGTATTACAAATTTCTTCATAGTAGTCTGTTTATGGTTTTTGCTATTTTCCTTCCTAGTAGTACCATATTATGGAAACTATAGTTTTAGTTGTCCAGCTTATTTTTACCATTTGTAACACATTTCCAATATTATTGTACCATAATATGTCCAACAACACATAACCTACGAAGTTTAGCATCATAAGGTATGTAACACTAACAAACTCTTTTTAAAACTATAAGGTGATTGTTGGGAGATTTAGAATATGGTATTTTCTCAATTGTTTTATATTATAAGAAAATATTGTAAGACCTACCACGATCGAGTATAAGATAAATAGCCTTACAAAAATTGTTACCAATATTTATTTTTAATTTATTTCCTAAATACTACTTAACTAACACATAGTAGTACCTGGTAATGGAGTATTACATATTTTGCTAATAATATTTATGAGTAGGGAAAGTTAAGTAATTACTAAAATTAAATTAGAAAAACTAAATGTCAAACACAAATAACATTAAAACATCAAACATTATAGTTTTAGCACACATAATTGGTTTTTGAGAATTAAATCATCAAACAAACAAAAGAGTACACACATCATAAGAAATGTAATACCAACACTAGTAGTTCCAGTAGTCGACAGAGTAAAACAAACACAGCGACCAACAAGTTCACCAAATCATGATCATTCCACACCAATTAGGGTGGCTAATTCACCACCACCTTCAACACAACTTGGGCCACCAAATTCACCACCTCCTTCCACACCATTTGGGGCCTCGTCTTGGATCACAAGGTCAAGGTCACCCATTTTCTTCCTTGGTGGTCGTTGAGGTTCACCTTTTGATGGGCGCCTTCTTTTTCGTCGTCTTCCCCTGCTGTTTTTGTAGTCTAGAGGTGAGACAAATTTCTTTTCTATATTTGCTGGAACTCTCCACTCAGACTTATGTGGGACTAGATAAATGGTTTTGCAATAGGCAAAAACCCAATGGTCGGTCTTATAAAATTTATCACACAAATCAGCTAACTCGTAACTCTTTGTTATTGATTCTTGCCTCATGAGTATGTAGAGTGCGGCTATTCCATGGACACAAGGATATTTGTCAATATCAAAAGTCTTGCAAATGCAACTTTTGTTCACCAAGTTCACCAAGTAATGCTTTCCATCCCGTCCAATGACACTATATTCAAGCCGGTACGAGTTTAGCTCCGTCACAATCAAGTAATTCGCCTCCGCGCACCTCTCATGCAAAATGTCCTCCACATATGGAACAAATCTTTTATGGTAACCAACGCTATCCTTCCTATGTTGGTTGAACCATTCAGACACTTTCGCCACAATCACATCTATCATAGGTAACAAATTGCAATTCCTTGCTTCTTCGAGGATATTGTTAAGCGATTCAACACAACTTGTTGTATCGATATTGTACCTTGCTCCAGGAAAATAGCACCTCGCCCATTTTTCCTCCTCTAGACTTTCATCTAGATACTCACCTACTTTAGGATATCTTCTCTTAAAATCTTCGTATCTTCTAAGGAACTCATTTTCTGTATAAATCTGAGCAATTTCCCGGAACATCTTTGCAACTACGACTTTGTTAGTGTAGGAAACTTTGAGTCTTACATTTTGAGACAAATGAAAGATACAAAACCCGTGCTTAGCCATCAGATACACCAATTCTACGCTCTTCTTTAGGCTTGCATTTCGGTCACTCACAAAAACAAGCTTAGTACTATCGCGTACAACTGTCTTCAGTTGTACCATACACCACATCAAACTTGCATCATTTTCACTATCCACTACAGCAAATGCAATCGGATAAGTGTGCCGATTAGGATCTTCAACTGTGGCAATCAACAGCACACCACCATATCCAGACTTCAGAAAAGTTCCATCGACAATGATAACTTTTCTCATGGATGCAAACCCTTCAATGCAAGCTCCTAGTGCGATGAATAAATACTTGAACCTTCCTAGGTCATCAACCTTCACTTCTGTTTTTGAGCCAGGATTCACTTGCTATAACATATACAAATAAGAGTATGATTGCTTGTATCCTTCTTCTGGATTACCACACACCTCGTTAATAATTCTTACCCCGCCAGCAAGTAGAATATGATGGTGGCACACCAAATTTTCTTTGAACCAAACCCATTAGAGCATTAGGTGTTGGAGTTTGAAGTATACCAGGATAGGCTTCTTTCAAAAGACTAGCAACTAGTCCCTTTGAGGCTTTGTTACTATTTTCACTGCTGGCACTTGCACTAGCCCTATAGCATGTGTGCATCTTGTTGTATGCCGCTACACGAAAATAAGATGAGTTCTTCACCTTCACACCATTAAAGTACCATTTACACCCTTGCTTCCAAAGATGACATCTTACCACATATCTTGTTGTGTCACTCTTCTTTGTTAAGGTTCCAAAAGATGCTTTATGTGGACCTCTCTCAATATAAGCTTTCACTTCCTTCTTATTATCAAATTCTCTACCTACTTCCAAATCCATCCCATTGTCCCATCCCTTCTCGGACTAGTTTTCTTCATCCTATCCGTATTCCATTTCGTGTTCCATATTCCCATCCGAAGGATAACCCGAATAACCGCTGCTTTCACTCTCACAATCTCCACTAAAATTATCATTCATTGGCTCATGATCATTCATTGGCTCATTCAATGGCTCATTCATTGGCTCATGTTGTTCTGAGACTGCGTAAAGATTAAGAGCACCAACAATACCATTACCTCTTGGAACAACTTCTTCGTAATTCAATCCAACTGAACTTGCTTGATCTCTTCGTAGAGTTGGACCCTTGCCCTTATCCAACTAGTTCCTTCTTGAAGTTACACCCTTCTCCACATGTAATACACTTCTATATTTGTTTGTATCTGTGGACGTTAGATAAACGTAAATATCATCATCATCGCAGATGTATGATGGTCTCAGAGGTCTCGTGTCCAATGGTATAAAACTTAATTTCAGCTCTGCCTTAGAAGAATCTATCCCAAGCTTCTTGCATACACTATCCAATAACATCGAATAACTAATATCCTCCGGAGAGAATCCCTTGAACAGTATTGAATGCATGCTTCTGAATCCATCCATTCATACCCATCTCCGTTCTTAACATAATTTCTTCCATAATCACAATGGAAATGGATTGTTGGGCTCATTGTCTCCTGAAAAAATAAAAAACACGACATCAAGCCTACTGAAACTATTTAGTAATACAATTTGAAAAACAGTTGTTTTAGTATTCCGAACTGTTAATAGTACCCAGTAGTACCAAATCTGCAGAATTGAATTCGAGACACAAATCTTATTCTCCTCCAAGACTCACTACGATTCAACCATTGTGTTGCATTTACTACCCAATGCTTGTACTACTAGACCCAGACAAAATCGCAATATCAATGAATCAAATTAGTAAATCCAATTGAACAACATTGAAAAATATCCACATCAATGAAATAACTAAACTACTTCGATTATAGCTAAATCGTAGTGTCACTAACCTCAATTTGTCTTTACTTGCGAAAATTGTGGAATGTGGAGCTTGAGTGAGTTTGAATGAGCTTGAATGAGCTTCAATGGGATGAAAAGAATGGTGATGTCGTCGGGGATCGTCGGGGAAGAAGAGAGGAGGAAGAAGAGATGTGATTGGTTTAGAATTAATAGGTTTTTGTTATTTTTTAATCATAAATTAATAGATTTTTTGATCATTTCACACCCTCATTAAAGGGCATGAGGGCAAATGAGAATAAAATGTGGTATGTTGATTTGGTATAGAGAGAAAATGTTATATTAGAATTTGATCTGAAGATGTTGGAGGTATATTTGGGCCTTTCCATTTGGGATTCAATTTTTAGTAATAATATAATAAATTTATATGTTGTTGGGCTCACTTGTTAGAAACTACGTTCAAAACGAAATGGTTGTATATTAAGGTAGTGACATGGCATAATGATTGGCTACAAAAATTCTGATTTGTTTACCCATGTGGCATGCCTTAGAGCACATAATTTCTTCCCATTTTATATAAAGGAGATAGTCAATGGCTTGTCCATAAGAAAATAATCATTATACACATTCTTGTTTCTCTGACAGGATTTTGTACAAATTTAGGATTTAGAAAGGTAATTCATGTCTTCTTAGAAAGAGAGAGAGAACCTTGCAAGCGAGATTCAAAGCAACAATCTTGCTTCTGTAGTTTTCCTATTTCCACAATCTAAAGCATTCATACATCTAAAAAGCTATCGACAAATAGAGACTATAAATCTTCAAAGCCAATTTAAAACAAAAAATAGAGAGCATGATTAGTACTAAGATGAGATTCTTCTATGTCGTCCTATTCGTTACCATGTATATACAGAAATCAAACTCCGTTGATTTCAAATATTTGTCCGCTTTTAATTTTGGAGATTCAAATTCTGATACCGGTGATCTCGTTGCTAGCCTTGGCATTCATCTTGACCTTCCTAACGGACAAAATTACTTCAAAATTTCTTCCCAAAGATTCTGCGATGGACGACTTGTCATAGATTTTCTAAGTAAGGTTTTCTCAGTTAGTTCTCTTTTCTACAATAATCATCAATTTTTTTATATGGTTATATAATCGATAACACTAATTATTTTGTTTCATCTACCATCTATTGGAAACGCTTCATTTATAATCAATAGATATACTGGACGTTAAGTTTCCATATTCACGTTACCCATGCTGTACTAAAACTTTATTTAGCCTTGAAATCTAGACCGGCCAAAAAGAGAAAAACAAAAAAAAAGTTATTTTCACGACAAAAAAGAAGAAAAAAATAGAACTTTTTTTCTTTTAAAATTAAAAATAGAACTTTTGAATCCTATATTAACCTTTGTTTATTCTGCACTTTTTGTTGGGTTATGTTTATTTTACGTTTACATTTAACTAAACCATAACATATAATTTCTAATTTAACGACATTTGCGAATACCACAAACATAAGCAGAACTAATCATCCGTATGAATAAAAAAGTCATCTCGACAAATTCCTCTCACGAAGCAACCAGAAAGGAATCTTCAAGCAACCTTATATTATATATTTTCTTCGTTCAGTTTAAATTTTGTATTCTTAAATATCTTTACAAAAAGTTAATAATTTCTATAACATATGAAAATATGGGTTACCACAAATTAAACCATTGTTTTTTTTTTGAACCTTTGTTTTGATTTCATTTATTCTAACATGGTTATTCTACAACCTTATATGTTTAGCTTTTGCAGTTTGATATTAATAAGAAACCAAAATCTAGACGTACCTAACGGTTCGTATTAGTGTCGTCATTTTACCATCAGAGGGATTGAAACCTAGGGTATAAACCTGCTGTACTAATACATAATGATAAATCATTTACATCGCTTGCTTGTAGTACAATACATCTTATCAAATTTAATTGATAATGAGTAATGACACATTAACAATAGTTGCACAAATCACTATATATATTGGTCATTAATTATATAATCAATATGTAGTAGTCTAACGATATTTTTTTTGTATATTTTAATGACCCACAAAACATATTTAGAGTAGCTCTCTGGAAATTAATTACGGTAAACCAAAAACATTCTATTACATTAAGTTTATCTAAAGTTCAAAATGTAATCAGTTTTTTGGGATAAAATTTTAGACTAACATATAAGGGATGTAAGAAACAAATGTTTTTAGTAGTAGATTTCTATCGTTTGTTTGGTAAAATTTTAGACTATTATGCTTTTCAGTTTGATACTATAATCGTCTGTAATATAGAAAATTAAATATTTTAGCGAATAAAGAAACCATTTATATCGGTTGCTTGATTACATTGCTCTACTATTTGTTTCCAATCCTATGGCTCCCATTGTAAACAATCTCTCATGTCTTCTCTTTCTCTTAATCTCCTTGTTCTTGCCCTCATCTCTCTCCGTAATCCTAAAATATCCGGCAATCATCAACTTTGGGGATTCAAATTCGGACACAGGCAATCTCATTTCGGCCGGGTTTGAAAGTGTTATTCCTCCGTATGGACAGACTTACTTCAAGCTTCCCTCAGGAAGATATTCCGACGGCCGTCTTATTTTAGATTTTCTATGTATACATCATTACAAATTTACATATTCAAAAACAAACCAATGATCTTCTTCATAGAGATGGCCTTCTTTCATTTTGTATTCACTTCATATCTATTGTTTTGATGTGTGTTGTTTGTAATGTGTGTTTTTTGTGTCGTGCAGTGGACGCAATGGACATGCCATTTCTAAATCCGTACTTGGATTCATTAGGTTTACCAAATTTCAAAAAAGGGTGTAACTTCGCAGCAGCCGGATCAACCATTTTTCCGGCAAACCCAACCTCGGTTTCTCCCTTCTCCTTTGATATTCAAATCTCTCAATTCATCCGGTTCAAATCTAGGGCCCTTGAACTACTTTCTAAAACAGGTGGGGCCTGGCTAATTTGAAAATGTTGTTGATGCGTAAATATTATATGATTTCCCTTATAAATGAAGCAAAGATTTGTTTGATGACTTTTACAGGAAGAAAATATGAAAAGTACTTGCCACCACTTGATAATTATGCAAAAGGACTATACATGATTGACATAGGCCAAAATGATATAGCTGGTGCCTTCTACTCCAAGACTCTTGACCAAATTCTTGCTTCTTTTCCTTCCATTCTTGAAACCTTTGAAGCTGGACTCAAGGTAAATCAATGTTTCTGGCTGTTATTTTCATTAAGGGGTGTATACTTTATATAAACCGGACCGATCTCATCCAAACCAGGCTAAACAAATTCTATGAACATTAAAATTGATAATGCCAAAATTTTGGCAGAGGCTGTATGAAGAAGGGGGTAGAAACTTCTGGATACACAACACAGGGCCTTTAGGATGTTTGGCTCAAAATATTGCCAAATTTGGGACAGATTCAACAAAGCTTGATGAGTTTGGATGTGTTAGTTCTCATAACCAAGCCGCCAAACTCTTCAATCTTCAACTCCATGCTCTCTCCAACAAATTTCATGCCCAATTCCCTGACTCAAGTGTTACTTACGTTGATATCTACTCTATCAAATCTAATCTCATTGCTAATTATTCCCGATACGGTAAGCATTATCAAATTACGTTGACCTGTGCTTCATTTATGCATCATATAATGATCTCGAGAAATATTGGTTATTTTTGGTTTAGCAATCAATGTTGTTGGTTTCAGGTTTTGAAAACCCAATAATGGTGTGTTGTGGAGCTGGAGGGCCACCGTTAAATTACGATAGCCGCATTTCTTGTGGCCAAACTAAAGTCTTAAATGGGACAGCAGTAGCAGCCAAAGCTTGCAACGATAGTTCGGAGTACATAAACTGGGATGGTATTCACTATACGGAAGCCGCAAACCAATTTGTTTCATCTCAAATCTTAACCGGGAAGTATTCGGATCCACCGTTTTCAGAACAGATGCCTTTTCTTCTAAGCTTAAAATTTTAAATAGTGTGGTTGGTTTCCTTCATTCTTTTGTTTTCTGTCTATTTACTCATACACTCAAATAAAAACGATTTACCAAGACACCATAACCAAATTAAGAGAGGTAAAACCGGCTTGGTATACGAGAGTAAACCGAGTTACTACTACTTCCTGGAGACATAAGCAAAGTACTGTGCCATGGGAACAACAAAGGCAATTACAAGCAATCCCCCAACGACAAGGCTGAACTGTCCTCTCTTCTCATCGGTTTCCTCTTTCGTTTTGAAATTTGATTCTCTCTTACTATCTTTCACTGCTGGACCGCCAGGATCAGGGAGACCGTCTATTGCTGCAACCAACCGTTTCGCACTGCTGTATATAGCCTCATTGTATTTTTCGTCAGTCGCTAGTACTGCACCATCATACATTCAAAGACCAATCAAATATTTAAAATAGAAAAGCACGTTAGTCAACAATTCTATTCTATTGCTGACATTGTGACAACATTATTTCCGAGGCAACTTAAAAACGGAGGTTAGTATGAGGTGATCTAACCAGTCGAACAAGTCGGGTCATCAAGGCACATATAAAATAATGACTAGTGTTGTTTTGATTCACTCATACAACTAGAAAGGTACCGGGAAGATTTTCGGAGACGGTAGCATCGAGAATTTTTTCACCAACGGCTTCGATAAAAGCTGGACCTCCGGTAATGGCTCCCTCTTTCTGGCTCGTAATCAAAACAACAATACCCTTATTGTTGCCTTCTTCAATCGAAGGATACCATTTCTCCAAAACCTGGTCTGCATACTCAAACGCATCTGCTTTACTCTGCATTTAACCAAACCGGTTCCGGTTCAACATTACGGTTTACAAAAATCATTTTCAATTATCATAAAACAAACGAAACGAAACGAAACTCACAGTGAGCTTTCGAACAGTGATGAAATTTAGTCGCAGTTTCTTTCGGTATTCAAGATCAGACAAGAGCTTCTTCAGATCTGACCTCGTGACTCGACTGAGAACAGCAGCGTCGTCGACCACGTAAGTCTCTTTTGGTGGACCATCGTTGAGAATATTGAACTCAGAGGCTAGGGCAGTGCCAACAGGGGAGAAACTGAGAGCCAGAGACAGAGCCAGAGCAGCTACTCCTTGCTTCGCATCTGTAAACCAAGATTCCGGTTTAGCGAACCGAGTTGAAACGTTTTTAGGACCGGGGAAGCTGGGATTCGAGAGAGACAAGGAATGTGAAGTGAGTTTTGTTTGGTGAGTTGATGATGGCCTGGGATTGAGAGGAGGAGAGAGAGAGCGAGGAGAGAGAAGCGTCTCCATTTTGCGAGATAGAAGAGTGTTCTCAGAGATGAAGATTTTCTTGCATTTTGCTCGTATTTCTTTGGATCGCGAAGCAAGCTAAGGATTGGTGGAAATGTTAGATTTTTGGATAATGTTTATTCCAGGGCAAGGCCAACCACATTTTTGTGCAAACATAATTTTATTATGTGGCAACGTGGCTTTTTATTGTTGACATGAGGCCATCGATATAAACTTAAAGAGAAACTCGTAAAAGTAAAACACACCAAGAAATTGATAATTTGCCTAAATAACCAGCCCCGCTCATTAATTTATAGGGCCATGAGGCAAATAATAAATTAAGGTCTTATTTACATTTAATTTTTTTTTTAAATAATTTTTTAGGCCCTAATTTTTTTTAGACTAAAAGGTCCATAATAGATATGTGGTCTTATACTCGAATACTACTTTAATTCAAGTACCAAACGCTTTCAAACACGTTTTTCAAGAATGGATAACAACCTTTGTGTTTGTTGGGTCTACTCGAATTACACAATGGGTCGTTCCCTCTTTTAGAAAGTTTTTTGAAATCCTTGCTTCACCTACCAACCTTGCTACCCAATTTTCCGCCAAAACCCTAATTCTTTGTGCGGGTCCTTGAGTTCTTCTTCTGATTCTGCACAAGAAAGTTCAAAGTTTAAAGTTAGGGACAAACAGAGGTGTGGAAGGAGAAGATGTGTTACAAGAAAACTTTAGCTGAAAACTCATTATGTGTGTTTTATAACCTGCAACTTTAGATTGATCCACTATACGGATTGTTTTGGTTGTCTTGATAAGAGATTCAAAGCTGGTGTGTTTTTAAACCTACAAAGATGATGAACAAACGATTCTCATCGGCTGAAAAAGGAAAAGGGTTGGCTTCTGAGAGAGGTCCACCAAGAGCTACCAGGGTCCTGATTCCCGACTTCGACCCAACATAACTTGTTCACAACCATGACCTGATACTGGTTGGTCGAATTACAAACCCAAAGATCCAGAAGTGGACTCTACTTCCTTTCTTTGCTGACCACTGGAAGGTTTCGACCAGACCAGTGGGTACAGACCTGGGACAAGGAAAATTTCAATATCAGTTTGCCTCTGAGGAAGACTTATAAGAGGTCCTAGCTAACAGACCTTACCACTTTGTTCACTGGATGGTCTTGCTCCAGAGATGGGAGCCTACAGTAGCGACTTCCTTTCCTTCTGAGATCCCGTTTTGGATACAGATCCAAGGGGTTCCAAGCCACCTGTGGTCCAAAACTCTCCTAACAAGTCTTGCTGAGAACATAAGAACCTTTGAAAAAGCGGACATAACTGTTACAACTGCTAAAATGAGAGTTATGATCAACGGATTGGAGCCACTAATTACCTCTTCCACGGCGGCTTTTAAGAATGGAGATGAGGTTGAGGCGTTTTTGGCCTATGAGAAGCTGGAGAAACACTGCTCCATTTGCTTTAGGCTATGCCACGATGCTAAAGATTGCCCTGAGGCTCAAGATGAGACTGGGGAAAGGGTACTAAAAGTCCACAACCCAGTAGCTCCTTCTCAGGCCTTAGGACTACCTAGAGCCATTGAGAGAGCGAATGGATGAGGGAACCAAAAGCCCAATTTGGGCCCAGGACGTTGGAACAATAGTGTGGGAGAACCTGGTTCCCATTACCCTGCAAGAGGAGATCAACAAAACTTACCAAGAACTGAGAGATACCATAACTCTGCAGATTCTGGTAGATACTCGTACAATATTGGAGGTAATTCACAACTATCAGAGTATACAAGAGATTCTAATAGCTGGAGAAAGAGAAGAAATGATAGAGTACCTCAGAGACCTGTCTGGATGGAGAAGAGAAGAAGAGCCCTCCCAAGGGCACTGTTATCATCTTAAGAGGAATCTAGTACCTCAAAGGATAGAAGGCCATCTGTAGTGGACCAGGAAAGACCTAACATGGAAAATCTCCCAAAGGAAGCAATGCAAACTGCAATAAGAGAGATTAGAGGGGTTATGCAGAAGTATGCTAACTGCCCTAACATCACTGAAAGTGCGGCTAGAAGGGAAAGAGCTAGAACTGCGGAGGAAGATGGGGAGTTGGTGGAAACAGCAGCTCATATGGTTAGAGCATCCTTAGAGAGATTGGCGCATGAATCTCCCCATAATTCCCTAGAAAGGATACATGTCCATCAAAGACTAGGCAACCTAAATGAAGCTGAAACTATAGTGGAGACTGGATCAGGGAGCTTACCAGTGAAGAGGAAACCTGGTAGACCACCACGTAAAGTCTCTAATGCGAACCTAGGGAAGATTGGTTTAAATAAGCTAAGGAAGATAGTCCCTCCTTCACCTAGAAGAAGACATACAAAGCCTAAACCAGGTCTTGAAACAACAGGAAAATGTGTTAAAAGGAAACTACCAACTGAATCCAAAAGTGACAAAGCAGAAGAGAATTCGGGACCAAGCTTACCAAGAGTGTCTTCAAGACCTCAAGCTAAGCTGAAGATGAAGGTGCAGGCAGATTTTCATCGGCCGTCCTCTCCTCTTCCTTAAATATTGTAGCTTGGAACTGTCAAGGGTTAGGGAATCCCGAGACAGTTCGTCGTCTCCAAAAGATATGTACAAGGGCTGATCCTGATATTTGTTTCTTGTCTAAGTAGTTTTTACCATTAGTCTTAACCAAGGTTAAAAAATTCGCTAGGCGTGAATCAGACATTCAGAGTAGGCCTAGCGCCAAACGAACAAATCGGAAATCGAGGATTACTCGAGGCCTAGTTTTACATAACTTTTGGAGTTATATAAGGTTTATATTAAAATATAGCTAAGTTTAACAAAATTGATTAGTTAGTCTAGTAGTCAGTAGTGTTATTATTATAAAATGTTTAAGGTAATAGCACAAAAATTAAGAAAACAACTTTTCTTCTAAAAAAATATTTAATATATAAATTAAAACAATTCAACCAATTAAACAAAAGACCGCATAATACTATTGGTCACATAGTTTTCAATAATAAACTTCTAAAATATCTTATATTGAGGAACAGATAAGGTACTAAAAACCTGGGTTCGAGGCCCATAAGGCTAGTTTTCTAAAAATTATAATAAAAAAACTAATCAAAAGCCCCATATCCAATAGACAATTTGTTTTGTTATACACTAAATTAACCCGAGAATCTAACCCTATTGTCCTTCATTTTTTTCACCACTATTCTCACTTTTGTTGGTTTTTGTTTTGGTGATTTTTAATCGAATATGACTAATCTATAGTCTAATTGTCGATTTTAAATTCAAAATCAATAAAAAGTATGTAATTTTTAGATATTCGATTTCCATTCACCGCCGCATAAACGATCGCGGTAGTCGTGTTCTAGAACATGGATGGTGGTACCGGGTTTAGCACCCATTATCATACCCGACTCAGACCCGACCTGACACAGAGCTTCGGGGAACAGCTTGGAAGATGGGCCAGCAAGGACCCATTAACGACGACTCGGCCCATTAAGGAGCATCAGCCGACCTAGGCGAATACAAACAAATTCGATGACTTAGCTCGGGTAAAAAGAAATGCTTAGAATTAGTATAACTTTCTTTTATCTTTTAGGAGATTTTCCATTTATCTTTTAGGGTTATTTCGACCGACTTTGTACTTGTATAAATACTTGATGTATTCCTCTAAATTGAAGACATCGACTTCAATAGAGAATTATATACACATCTTTAAAGTTCTTAGTTTCTTTGTGATTTTTACGCTTAAACCTAGTTTCTCTATTCTTTGGACCGATCTCGGAGTGTTGCTCAACCGGGTATCCCCAAATTTGCGCCGACTAAGGGACCGATTAGGTTTACTGCGTAACTACTCACAGGAAAAATACTTACAAAAGATGTCTGGAGCCGAAACCCTAACTTCACCCACTGCGAATGCAGCCGAAATGGGGACGAACCTGGGAGACGGGAGCGATTCTCATGAGGTACAGAGAACCTCAGACAAGCAGAATCCAACTCTAGATGCTCCCAACACTGAAAAAGATCGCCAACTTGAGGAGGGAGCTGAAGTCTCAACCCCACAAGTGATCATGATCAAAGATACATAACTTTATGTTCCCGCTATGCTAAAATCGTTAAAAAAATACGATAACCAGCAAAGTGATCATGAAAAGCTCCGCGAGGAGATAGCTCTCCTCAAGAAACGTTGGAGCAAAATTCCCAAAGCAGGACAACTCGAATCGATCGAAACCGGTTTCCTACCGAGATAACGCCTAGAGTTTTATCTGTAGGAAATCAGCATGCGACTCTTGTCACACCTCCTTCACGAACCGTGGAAGAAAGAGACGAAGAGATAGCAGCCATGAAGGAGAATGATATATTCATATATTTACCGTTTTCATGTATCCTTTCTGCATCCCTTTAACATCCTTTTTACATCTTTTATTATCATTGAGAGTGCATTTACTGTAGAATAACTTAGATTAGCATCTTAGGACCTTAGTTTAGGTTTTGTGCATATTTTCTTCTCTTTTACCCTTTTTCAGGTTCTGTCTATGGATAAATGGTGATATCATGGATAAATGGTGATATCTGGCTAGCAAGAGCCTAAAGAAGTGCACAAGATGAAGATCTGGGTGCAATGGAGCGGAAAAGCTTAAATATTAGAGCAAAGGAGAAGTTATCGGGCACTCAAGTATCGGTTAAGACTGATAGGCCACGCAACTGACCGCGGTACACAAGAAAGAAGAAGATTTATTGACCGCGGTACGAGGGCCGGCTTATCAATGAAGACAACCGATACCCTGTGGTATCGGTGAAGGTCGATGATCAAGACCAATATACCGCTCCTGCCAACAGACGTACCGGCTACTGACCGCCTAGACTGATGACAGACTGTACAGCCTATCGGTCACACACCATGTCGGGTGTGACTGATAACTTATGCTTTTTGTTTACTTTTTCTTTCCTTTTTATTTTGTTGACCCGCATTGACTAGGGTTGACCCGGCTACTGTTCACAAGGCAGTATAAAAACCGTGTTTTTCGCCTTGTGAAGAGTCTCCTGATTTCGTTTTTAGCTTAGTGTTCTTAAGTTTTTAGCTTCCTTAGCGCATTTCTGTAAACATTGGTGTGCTAAGTACTTTTTGTTTTTAGTTTAAATCGAGTTTTAGTTTACAATTTCTGCAATTTCTTGAATCGCTTTTATGATTTCAAGTTATTTACTTTCTTTGAGCTCAATCATGGTTTCTTCTATAACCATGAGTGAGTAGTCAGCTCGTTATGCTCCGGAGTAGTAGGTTAGAACTTATAAGGTTTGGTTAAGGTTGCAGAAGGTCCAAAGGAGTAGATCCTCAAGCTTAGGTGAGCTTAATGCTAGATCCAAGATTGATCAGTCGGATCTTGAGTTCAAGCGTTTCCTTGTCCGACAGGTGTTTGTGAAAATGCTTGACCGACCTTTCGCTCTGCATAAAGTCCTCGCCACAACAGTGATGCAGTTGCACTGCGTGGGCTCTATTGGACCATGATCTGTAAAGCTTGGAGTGTCTCTGAGTCTCGCCACGAGAGTGAAGCAAGAATAGAAACTCTCCAAAAGAGTATCGGGCCACGACAGTGGGTGTGCTTATCTCCGTGGTCCATGCCCTAGGTGGTTCTTAAAGGAGAAAACTTTAGCTTGTTTAGCCTTGCCTTGCTAGTTCTACCCAGTTGCTACTCCGAAAGCTCAACACTTTAATCATCTCTGCATCTAGAAATCATATTCTCTGCCTTTAAAGTTCTTTCTTTTCTTTAGTATTTAGCTATGTTACATGAATCAAACCCTTTCTTATGCTTGCTTTAGCTTAATCTGAATGTCCTACATCTTAGTACTCGGTAACCATGTTTCCTTGTGTTCGATCCCTTACCTTGCTACAATTGAATCATGAGATAGGTTGTTAGCTTGCATTGGTTTTATTTGATGAGAACATCTTCTTTTTGTTTGCTTGCATTGTTAGCACCAGATATGCTCCCATCAAATTGGCGATTCCACGACGATTCTAAGAGATTCCAAGAGATTATGATTTCGATTTTGATTCCGAAGCGTGAAACGTCATAAAATGAAGTTTCCATGCAACCTAGAGCATTACGCATATAGATATTAAGTTTGAACTAATAGGATTAAGACTAAAGTGTTTAATTTCTGCAATTTTATTTTGTGTTTGTGTTTGCTCTGTGTTTGGGAACTTGGCTTTGTATGTTTTGTAGTCCATGATAAGAAAGAGCCAGAGAGGAGAAATTATTGACTTCGTACCTGATACAAGAAAGCTTGAGAGACATATTAGAGCACAGACCCTGCAGAGGAGAGTTACTCCAGCTTGCGATATGGAAAATCGTGGAGCTAATGCTACTGCTGCACCTGCAGTAGCTCAGAATAACCCAATCCAACCACCCGCTTTGGAGGATGCGGTTAATAACCAAAACCTTGGGAATCTCAGACCGCATAATCATGTTCTGCAGCTTAACCAGAATTTGGGAGCTGGACCTCAACTAAGAGCACCACCCATAGCTCAGGGAAGACCTGTAGCTGCTATGAGACCTATTGAAGCTTTTGACGAACCAAATGTCAGAAGTATTGAGCTTGGAGTCCGTCCACCTCATGTGCCTAACAAAAACTTTGAGATCAAATCTAGCATGATCAATTTGGTGCAGAACTCCATCTTCAATGGACAACCATGTGAAGACCCTCTAGATCATCTGGACAAGTTTGACAGGCTATGTAGGACAGTGAAGATGAATGGTGTTCCTGAAGACACCATCATAATGATGTTGTTTTCATTCTCTCTTGGAGGCAACGCATCACAGTGGGAGCATGATATTCCATCTGAGGTGATTGTGATATAAACTTCCTTGCTTATGATACTAACAGTGAACGTAAGTTCAAGGAGATGAATGAGAGACTGGATGGAATGAGCAAGCTCCTGATGGCTAGCCATAAAGGTATTCACTTTATTGGAGAAGCTGATGGATTCACTCAAGCTTATCAATAAGAAAATGTTGAGTTAATTGCGGATCAGATAGAAGAGGTTAACTACATTGCCAACCAGGGCGATTACCAGTTTAGGAACTACAATCCTACCTTCAAACCCAACAATCTCTCTTACAGGAGCACCAATGTTGAGAATCCTCAAGATCAAGTTTATTCACCTCAACAGGGGAAAGGATATCAGAACAGAGGGTACAACAACAACTACAACTACTTATAAGGATTTCAATAGAAAAACCAGTTTGCGCCAGCTACTACTCAAGGTTTTCAACCTCAGCAAGCTACAACTGCACCTGTTGTTCCACCTGGTTTTGATCTTAAAAAGTTTCCTGCAGCAGATAATAGATGGTCAAGCTAAGACCCAGAAGGATTTTGATAAGAAGATTGTAGAGCTGAAGCAACACGTGAATCGAAGATATGATGACCTCTTGGGTAAATTTGAAACTCTGAAGAATCACTTCAAATCATTGGACACGAGGATTGCACATGTTGCATCTTCTTCTTAGAGGACTCCAGGCACTCTACCTGGTAAATGTGAAGCTAACCCCAAGGAATCCTGTAATGTTGTTTTCTCTGCGGACCAGCTGACTGATGACAGTATAGAAGAGTCTCAACTTGAGGAAGACTAAGATGTATCTCTAAGTGATAATGAAGCTTTGTCTACTGACCAAATCCAAGAAGAATCTGGAGAAACCTCCACACTGACAGTTAAGGAAGATAGCTTTGAAGAAGCTTTCCCAGAGGTTGATAAATTGATGAATGAACTCTTAGTACCACTCCCCAGGAGAGATATCTCACTCAGAGACCCAATGGAACATAGATTCATATAGACCATGCTGCAATGTTAGAACGCATCTATTGAACTTTACCATAAAAGAAGAGAATCTGCACTAAAGGTTCTTAAGCAATGGAAGAATCCTGTAAGATTTATCCTGCCTTGCTCTTTGGAAAACCACAAAACCAATGGACTCACTCTAAGATACATGATCCAGCATCAACCTCATTTCTGCTGCCTTGGTAAGAAGTCTTGGCATGAGAAGAACAAGAAGAGAATTTGTGCTCTCAGTATGGCAGATTCGTCTTCTGTCAACTCTCTTGGCATTGTGGAAAGCTATCCTTTGAGGATAGCAAATGCACTGATTCCTACAGACTTTTTGGTAGTGCAAATGACCAATGACAAGGAGCTGCCATTAGTGTTGGGGATGCCCTTCTTGAGGATGACTAGAGAAGTGATAAACCTGAAGGATCTAACTGTGATCTTGGCAAACATAGATGCCAAGGTCACTTATGACCTAGTTGCTGCTCCCACACTTATAAGTGAATATTTGCCTGCTATGGAAGATTATGGGGATCCTACTAAGCCTCGACCTTTGCTTTCACATGAGAGAGTTATGGCTAGGCAGAAAGGAGCCTCAAGCGCTGTAAATACTCTACACCTTCAATCTGGACTTGCTGACAGGAACCAAAGCTTCAAAGACAAGTACAAGGAAATAATTGGTTGTCTAAGCTTGTATGTTGGTGCTAGTGACACAGGCGATGGATCAACAAGGAATGACAGAGAGTTTGTCTCTGCTGCAACACATGATTGGGGAACTAGCTTAGGCAGTGAGTCCCTGCCTTCTTCCAATTAAAAGGAATATCAATGTCAAGCTTAGTGACAAATAAGCGCACTTGAGAGGTAATCTCATGTCTATCCTTTTTGTATATAGTTTATTCATCCTTTTTCATGTTTTAAGTTTTTATCTGCAACTCCAACTTCAGCTCTTTATGGCTCAACAATAGGAATTACAAAGCATGACATGAGAGGCCAAAGGTTTGGACTGAGGAAGCACTGACGGCTGGGAAACCAATGACTGGAACAAAATGACGATGGGCAACATCACTAAACCAGTCCATGGTGCATCAAACCCAGACAAAGAAAAGAGTAGAAGCTAGGATCTCAAACAAGGAATGCAACAATTAGCCTCTTTAACCAATCCTTTGCATAGAAAGGATTCGGACGCGGAAGTCTATATGATCGACCATGTTTTCGAACTTCTTGGTTATTTTTAATTGTTTTTGGTTAAGGACAAGTTCAATTTAAGTACTGTTTTCTGGTTTGATTTTGAAATTCCAAATTTCGTTATGGTTTGGGTAGGTTTGCACCACTCATCCCATGACTCCTCTTATTCCTATTTCTACTCCACTTCTCTCACCTCCAGTTTGCTTTTATTACGCAAGAAACCTGCTGAATTTGTTTAAATTCTCAAACTTTGCCTTGAAATTGCTATCGGTTTTCTCTGTTTCTCAAGCTCAATCGAAAGATCGCTATTTTTCTTTTTGCGGTTTGCTCTAATCGAATCCCACAACATGGTAACATCTCTTACCCTATTTCTAATTTGAAAATTTGGGAACCACAGAAGGTGCTTTCAGTTTTGGTTTGTTTTTAAGGAACCTTGTTTTCGATTTGAAGTTTGTCTAGCTTAAATTTTGGGATTCCTTAAAAAGACTGCCTACTGATACTCTAAACAATCTGTTATGCAGTAACAAACAATGAGCTCTATAAGCAGATCGAGTATCACCTAAGACCCTGAAACCAAATTTGTCCAACCACCACGACAGAGACGAGGTGGAACCTAGTGAGCTAATGCAGACATGCGTGTCAGGGAAGCTTTTAACAGGGGCATGTTCATCCCAAACAAGTTTGCTTCTAGACCTCTGCTCTCACAGATGGGGATAACGACTGATGTAGATCAGCTCCTTAGAGATATGCAGTTGCGAGGCCTAGCTCACATGGAGTTTGACCTATACCCTGAGCTATGCAAAGACCTGCTCTCCATTATCACCCTAGTTGATACAGATGAGGGCAAAGTTAAGATTGCATTTCTACTAGAGGAAAAGAGACACTGCATCTCCATGAGGCAGTTCTGTGAATTCTACAACTTTCCTGTTGGATCTTTTGAGCCAGAATCCCGTTTCAACCAGGCAACTAATATTTGGCGAAACATAACCCTCGATGATGTGTTCATTGGTGGAGAATCCAAACTGTCAAATGTCATTCAATCCGTTATGTACTAAACACACCTATTTTGGTAGACACAATGCAACTTACCCAACAAGAGCAGAGCTACCCCTCCTGTTCCAAGCGATCCATCCAATACTGAGGATAGCACCAGAGCATGAAATCCAAGAAGCTTACCCCCACATAACCCTGGCTCCATGTTCCTCATAGAGCTGCTGAGGTTTAGGCACCTATTTTATTACCCAAATGTTGCACCAGACGTCTTTATCGGATCAATGCTCACACCTATATTCATGGAGCTGGTTGACCATTTGGAAGACAGCTACCACGAGGAACCACTATTCTTGGATGAGGAATACCTCATTCGCACTCAGCATATGCTAGGCAAGTTCAGCATGCCAAATAAACTCATCCACCAGTTTGGACACGCACTGGAAGTATTAAGGCTTAACCACTGCCAAACCCCCTTGCTGGATGGTTAGGGAGATTCAATCATCTTCAGCTACTGGAGATTGATAATCATGAATTATTCACCCCTCCTAACGGTTATAACCATCCACCAAAGTATCATTGAGGTCCACCTAACTCACTTTCTTTTCTTTTGTACATAGTTTAGTTTCATTTTCTTTTGTTCAACACTTTTCATTTTCTTCTTTGTGTGTTGTGCGCAATTTTCTCTCTCAGGGGCTTAGCCTATCTCTGTCTCAATGGGACTGTGAGAAGCAAGTATGGGGGAGAGAATGCACGCACACACACAATTGCTAATGTACAGTTTTATTTCTTTTGATTCCTTTCTTCTTGCATCATTTAGTTTGCATCAGTGTACATAAAAAATCATGAAAATTTCAATACATTTTATTTTTATTCATGCATTTCCTTTTTTCTGCATCATATATGATTGCATTTTAGAACCTTGTACATATTGTTTCATGCATTTGCACCTTAGAACAATGAAGGTTAAACTCATGTTCTGTGCATTATATGTTTCACACCTACGGCCTTAGTTAGAATTTCACAGATGCTTTTACATGAACTGAATACTGAATCCTTACCATGTTTGGAATGACATCTTTGAAAGTGCATACTTGTTGAAAACCTGCTTGATCTAAGCTCATCTCTGCTTATTAGAACCTAATCTTGGCTTTAATTCTCCTTCTGATGGAACCTGAATCTCACATGTGGATACAATATACACACCCAAGTCATGTTTACCTTGTTTTTACTACTCTTTCTTGACATGAGTGGCCATTCCGATTCGAGTTCATCTTCTTGGATGAGAATGGTACCCTGCCTATATGAACGTAAGCCTTTTTCTTCTTCCCTTGCATTACTTATTGAGTGGTAGGCCTTTTTCTTGGTGCTTTATTGACAAAAGCCTGAAAGAGTTTGAGCCGTCAAGAAGAGGAATCCATTTTAACCTAGTTTCTTGCTTCTAAGACTAGCTTTAGGATCTGGAATTGGGATTGGGTGTGTTCTGAGCTTGAATAGATAAAACCAGTGGGGTTTGAAACAGTATCCTGAAGTAAAAGGGTTAAGGCTAGTCCTATGGAGAAGAAAAGTAAAAAAAAAAGTTATAGAAGCTCATAGTATAAAAATAGCAAGTAAGTTTAGCTCTCTCTCTGAGAAAAGTAAAAAGAGTCAAATGAAAAGAAAACCGATTGTTAGACTAGTGTATAAAGAAAAAGCTGAGCTGAAAAATAGTTAAGATGATACCTCAATAGGTCTAGAGCAGAAAAGGAAAAAACGAAGGGATTGGGAGAATTTTTATCTAGCAAAATAAGGCTAGTAGTTACTGGGAAGTGAAGAAGAGAAGTGAAAAGTTGAGTGTGCACTCTAGGGATTGAGTAGTCTAATGGATTCCAGGCCTTGTATGCTCAAATTGGCCCTTATCTTTGCTTGTTTTCGTATAATACTCTACTGCTTTCATGAGAGTTAACCACCTTAAATGTTGCTGAACCCAGGTCTTTTGTTCATATTAACCTTTCTTACACCTAGCCAAACAGGTTTGATCTACTTTCCATCTCAGGACTGCGCCAAACACTTTAATTGAGTGTCAAAGAGTTGAGTCTTATGTGGCGAATGGTGATTTTCTCCAAGTCCCGGAGGTCGTCATCTATCCTCATGTTCTTCGTGTGATTCAGAGAGTCGTGACAGAACAGAAGGTCTGGTAATTTCAAGCGGCCTAGGAGCTCCCAAAAGGTGGAGAGGTTATCCTTCCCAGCCTATCCAGGACAGAGGGTATCAGACTGGTTCTATGCCGGGCGATGCCGGTTGGCTCTCGTCAGCTAGTCTGCGCTGACGCGAGTTGATCAAGTCGTTTGTTGATTCGCCTGTTCGATTTCTCATGTTGACTGAACCGTCCTATGAGAGTGCTTAGCATAACGGACATGTTAACTTTGCTGTCGGGCACCTGAACTAGCGGTGAGTCATGTTGGTTTGCTAACGGCGTGACCGGGTTCGGAGTAGTCGAGGTTATCACGCGCTCGTCAACCGTTCATGAAGTGCCGAGCACAGCTTGAATTGCAGCTTCTTGGATAGTTGTCTGAGCTGCTGGGTTACCGAGCTCGGTTCCTTGGTTGTTTGATTCCATATTTTAGCGTTGGAGATATTCTTTGCCCCCTACCTAGCGCGCCAAATGTTGTCACTAGAATCGATACTGATGTAATACTTAGAGGAGGTTGAATAATCTCGTTTATTAATATGGAAGTCAAAATACAATAGATTTTAGCTCGGGAGAAATATAAAAGTAAAGTGAAAGAAAACAAACGATCTCGACACAAGGTCGGACTAAACGTACATGAATCGAGCTCGGTTAAGTACTATAAATCACTATGAGAACTCTTTGTCCAATGGTCCAAGATGTCCCATCAAATGACTCTTTGCCTCCTATTTATATGCTAATTTTAGTGCCTAACCATGGTTAAATTCTAATAATTCCTCTTTTGACCTTCCTTCTTGGGCTTTATTCCTTAGTGGATTTGGGAAGCCCAAATCCATATCCATATCTAACAATGTTCCTTTTGTCAAATACGCAACAATCTCTAGGGCAGTCTGAGAGATCTACCACTTGTTTCCTACAGGCTCCAATGGTTTCAGAACGCTAACTCCACCGAAACGTCGACGAAGAGGAAACATGAACTATGCTTTCAAAGTAGATGTCAACACATTGCTCTCGCACGATTCATTGTAGATTAGAAAACCAAGAGTCAATCTTATTTAAAATTGAGTTTTTATTTTCGATGATGAAGGTGCCTATGTTTTGATATCATATTATATGAATTTTTCCTGATATGAAAAACGAAGAGAATCATTGGAGAACAAGAGAGAGTATTCCACCGATGATTTAACAAGGTACATGAAAATTAATCTACAATCCCCAATGAATGGATCTACTTTTGTTTCTTCCTTTTCTATTTTCTAAATGTTTTTAGTCTGTAGGATAGCTAATTCCGGTGAGAAGAACATACACGAACAACATTCAGTACTAGAAAAGCAAAAACGTATCATAGTAAGTGACGCCATTTTCCGATCTTACCGTATTACCCTAATGGGATATTCCCTCACTTTAAACTTCCATGGTCTGAGTTGTTGTTTATTTAATCTTGGTAGAGTCGCTGCTTAGTCTGAGATCAATCCTTCGAATTCAGAAGAAGGTACCTTATATAGTTATAGTTACACGTTTGAATGTATTATTTGCTAACATGACTTATTCAAGGTTTAATATTTGTTTTCTTTTATGGTTAGGAACCAAGAGTTCAGCCTCTATTTCAAACAAAGCAGTAGATCAAATCATAATGGATGTAAAAGTGAAAGATGTAGACTTTTATGAGCCAATATTCTGTAGTCATGCTTGAGGAGATTGCCATAATGGTATGTTTAAGCATTTTTCTTTGTTTGACGAAATCAACATATGTTTTCTCAGGTGAAAAAACATATTGCTCTCATTTTCATGCTGTATGGGAATCAAATGGAAGGGTAAATTTATGAAGATAATCCAAAAAACTATTATGGATATAGAGAACTACATCAAGAAGAATCTTTTAGTTGCTCCTACAAGAAGAATGAGATGGCAAGACCAAATACTTTGCAAAATGGTATGTGCCTTGCATTCTTCTACGAACCAAATACTTAAATTACAATTCTGGTTTTTTCTCTAGGAATTAGACCCCTAGACACTTCAAATTATCCGTTTTTAGCTGACTTGCATTTTGTATTTTGTATTTTTTCTGAAGATCAATAATAGTTAAATTAAGAACCTCATTAGTATATACCAATGGAGAAGGTCTTGGAATAAAAAAAATTCCAAATAAATTGAACATTTAGAACATCATTTTGCCTTGCCGTTTAGAACATATGTCCCGTCATATAACCATGCAAGGGCAAAAAAAAACTCGTTGCAAGTGAATCAAAGAAGAAGCAATGTTCCTAGCAATCTAACTATGTTTTTATCAGACATAAGATAGAAAAATGCAAATTTTGATAAAATACAGGACAATATAAATAGTTGAAGTTCTACAACTCTAGAAATCATTGGAACGAGGAAATAACAGTCATGAAAGAATGATTTAGACGACACAAAACAAAAAAGGTGGAGAAGAGTGTATTAAGAAAATTTCTCCTCTTTAGCGTTTTGTTGGATATCTTGAACAAAGAATATATATAAAAGTTTTGACATTGTGTGAAGGTTGTAGTTTCACTCTTTCTCCTCACAAGTCGCATGTTCGAGGAATATATGTTTTACTGATAAATCATGTAGGGTTCCAATGTCGATATAGGTTATGTATATATAGTTTTAATTATGTACACATAGTATATGACTCCAAATATATACACAAGATGACAAGAATCAATATTGTTTTCAGATGAATATTGAGAAAATATACATAAAAATGGAAACAAATATACAAATTTTAACAACAAAACATGGATATATGTGAATCCGAAAAAAAATATAACAATGAAGTATAAACCAAATAAAATACATAGAAAACTAATGTTTAAACAACAAAACTAAAATATTTGTAGAACATAACCTGCGTATGCGCGGGTACTCACCTAGTTTACAATGATACATAACCAATCAAAGATTGAATTTCTTCAAGTGTTCGACCTTTGGTTTCTGGTACGAGTTTTTGTACGAAAATAACAGTAAGTCCACAAACTGTCGCAAAAACATAAAACGTTCCTGAAAATAGAAATACGTTTTTTATTCAGAGATAGGTTAAAAATTGATTGAAAAAAATGACCTAGACTTAAAACAAAAATTATACCTGATGGACTCCAACTCATTAGGAAATTGAATGCAAAGGAGACAATCCAAGATCCAAGCCAGCTAACAACAGTCACAAGGCTTCCGGCTGATCCTTTTATATCTATTGGAAATATCTTGACATAAAATGATTTTTGAATATCCCGATTCCAATTAAACCGAAGAGAGCATGATGTACTATACCCAAGAATCACTAAAGCAAAGAGTTAATGGTCATACTTTATATAGCAAAGAACCATATAAGTCAGTTTGACCTTGGAGAATGTCTTCTTTAACTCAAATACTCAACCATAGCTTTATGAGTATAATGAGATAATCATTATAAATCGAAACGTTAAGTTTGACCGTACAAATAAAACAAAATAACTTTTATGAGTGTTATTTACCTCAGACATAATAACCCATGGGATCCCGCCCATCCCTAGCGAGAATGATCCGGTGTACACCTATAGGTAAATGCAAACTTGTTGATCTTATCAAATTATAAATACTTTTGGAGTTTTGCAATGCTAAATTAAAATTATTTCCAATTTCAAACTTACCAAAACGCCAACAAGGGCTAGATATGAAGTCCCTTCACTCGATGGCGTTACACCCTACAATTTGTCGAAGAAGAATTGTATAAATGTATAATTTTTATTATCTATAAATGTACAAAAATGACATGTATTGTATATAAATGTAATAAATTTAAGTACTTTTGATCAAGCATAAGCCAATACCATTATATTTAATATTCTTTATATGTAAAATTGATCTAAACATATGCAAAAGATATATATGTTATTTTTAAACTGTAAAAATGATCATCATTATTCTTGTAAATTATATATATATATATGTACGATAAATAAAATACATTTAGATTCATATAAATTTGTATAACAAACGAAAAATCAATATATATATGTTCTCCAATAATGAAAGGGTCAATTTGTAAACTAACCAACAAAAATTTAATAATTAGTAAACTCACTAAAACTAGCTTATGTGGCCTAAATGTATTTACTAGGTTTAGGTTAAATGGCTAGGATTTAAATTAGAGTTTTTTGTGGTTATTCACCCCAATATCCCATAATGAAATGCATACATATTTTTAAGTGATTAAAGATGTATAATAGACTACATCATAATTAAAATATTTGTATAGTATGTTAAGCTAAATACATATATATACATAAAATATATAACATTGTTATAAATATAATAACAAAAAGCTTGCTAATATTTGGTAAAAGTTTATGATATGGTAAGTCTAAAATATTACATTTAGTTGGATTTAAATTTATAAAACATGTATTAAAGGACATGTGGTATATAAATAATGAGAATAAATTAAGTACTTAAGATAACGTATTTTCAAAATAATTAGTTTTTTTTTCTATTCATATTTGAGTAATTACTTTTTCTATTTCGCTACTATTTTTTTCAAAATCGTGTTGAATTACTTTCTCATAATCTTAAAGTAAACCTATTTTAGATAGGATTAGAGAAATTTTAAAATATGTGATTTATTTAGTTAAAAAGTCTCAACCTAATTTAAATAGTACTAGGGCAATTTTGAAATTTGTGAGTTAATTTAGTGAAAATAAAATAAAATTTATCAAAACTTATTTTAAATATGATTAGGAAATTTTTGAAATATGTGGTTTAATTTAATTAAAATAAAATAACACGTGTTAAAATTTTATCGACCGTTTGACATGTGTTCCGATCTTATTAATATTATATTTGACTCATCAAGCTTTAGATAATAAGATACTCCATCCATTTCACATGAAAAGATAACCTTTATCAGAAATGATAAGCCAACGAGAAAACACCCGATGCATGTACCGATGGCGGAAATCTGTGGAGATGAAGAAAATTCGTGTATCAATTATACAGTTGTTATCTATTACAAACCTTGATGACTAATGATATACATCATTTTGTGAAAATAATGAAAAAATTGTTAAAATGTAGTTTCTTACTAGAAGGAGTGGTTTTCTCCCGGATTTATCCATCAGAATTACACCTAAAGCTGTCATCGGTATCTGAATACAACCGTATTAGATGCAAATAATTTACGGCAAAAAGAAAAAGAAAAAGATGCACATAATTTGACAAATTGGTACTTTCACTTCTAACTATAAAGTATTTAGGTTCCAATCGTAATAAGTAAAACGAAAAAATAGCTATAGAGTTGCAAAATGATAAGAGTGCAAAATATGGTTAAGTAAGCTTAACGAATGAAATAAAAAAAAAAACTCGATGCAGCTAAAATAATTTTTTTTACAGCAAAAACAACAAAAACAAAAAGTGAAAACTAAACTGCATAAACTTTTTAAAATATTGGTATAATGTTTTTTTAATGCACTTACGTGAATGATTTGATCATTCATCTTCTAATGCGATGCGTGAATGGTTGTATAAATACCTTTTAAAATTCCAAACATTAGAAACATATTTGATGAGTAACTAAAACTCACTTGCACCACCACCATTGCGATCATTCCGATTTCGGAAGAGAACCCTAGAAAACAAAGTTGAAACGAATAATTACGTATCTATTTTTTGTAATAATACACATTATGCGTGTTTGAATCTAAGTGATAATGCACCGACAAAACTAATAGAACCAATATGCTATACATATTCTTATCTAGTTAAGTTGAACTTTATATTATATGTGCAACAGTTTTATGGGTCTACGTACCAGCTGAGACGAAAATAGAGCTAGCGTAAAAGGCGATTCCATTAACACCTCCAAATTGTTGCAAGACCATTAGACCAACTCCCACCTAAACCGATATGGCATTTCATCATGAATACCAAAGATAAACCAACCATTGAATCATTTTAAACATTACTTACAAGCAGAAATTTGGCATACTGCGGCTGGAACAAATCGAATATACTACCTCCGGATAATTGTGAAAGTCTTTGTGTATAATCCTTGAAATAGACAATATAAGATAAATAACATTTTAAAGAAACATTATACTAAAAAATAATGGTGAGTTAGAACCTATGATTTAGATTTACTTTACTTTGATTTCGCTAGACTCATTGGAAATATCTGCCGATTTACCCCGTAATCGTTGCAATGCAATTTCAAATTCCTCCCATCTGCCAATTTTTGCCTGAAAATGTTGGTGAATAATTATATTTTTTTCCAAAATTATGGAAGTTTTGGGTAGTTCATCCATGCATTAAAAACTCACTCAATTCCCGCTAACCATTTGAATATTTATTCCAACTCAGACTCGAATTTTTTCAAAACTTACTCAACTCCCGCTAACCAATCCCCACAACCATTAATCACATGATTATAAAATACTTGGCGGAGAACTTACCAACCATCTTGGAGATTCTGGGATGATAAATAGTCCCATCATTTGTACAACACATGGTACCATTCCTGGGATAGCAAAAACATTAATTAACGATACTTTTTAGTTTGAATTATTCATTTAAAATTATATTTATCATCAGACAATTTTCAAAAATACCACATTTTTGTAAATGTTTCAAAAATATCATTATTTGTTTAAGTTCTAAAAATCTACAAAACCAAAATTAAGTTTCGAACATTCAGAACTAAAGCTAAAACTCAAGTTCAAACCCTACCCCTTAAAATCATACCTTAATTTTGCAATAGTTAACTTAAATCCAAAAATTTGAATAACAAACCCTTGAAAATCATTTTTTGTGTTTATAATATTTTTGAAACTTTTGATAAATGATGATATTTTAGGAATATTGGAAAATAGTGGTATTTTTTAAAACAAAACTTTTAGGGTGGTATTCTAGAAAATTCAATTTTATCAAAAATATGTTTTTATGTATTACCGATCAATGCCAAAACTCGCCAGCCAACAAAAGAGCCTAACAGATATGTCACGGAGACACCCAAACATATCATTAACTGCAAACTTTCAAAATATTGTAAGAGATTTATTCACATCTAAGCCATGTAATAATGATGGAAATATTTAGGCTATACTTTTTTTAATGTAAATTTCCATTAAACATATTAAAAATAATAATTTAGTTACAGTGGAATATAATTTTACCTGATGAACAGTTGTAAACCCACCTCGTAGATCCTTAGGAGTGATTTCAGCTATGTATACAGGTACCTGATAATAAACACTAAATTTACTTGAAAGAATAACATAATATCTAACTCCGATATATCAAAATTTGCATCTATATGAATGTAAAAATCTTTTTTTTTGCTGATAATATTGTGTTATTCCTCGCACGTTTAGATGCAAATCTAAGCCGGGTGACCAAGCAATCTGTTTGAAATTAAATTGTAGGGAAATTCTTAAAACATACTTGGAAATTTTGTTTCCAAAATTGCAACCATTGGTTTTATTATTAGAAGACACAACTAAAAATGTTCGTTTTCTAGAAACACAACAAAATAAAATTTAATTTTCAACTTTTAAAACTAAAACCTAAAAGGGTGTTATTGGAGAATGAATTCTTAAATTCTAAGTAAAATGCATTGTTATTAATTTAAGAATTTTAAGTAAAAAATCCAGGAAGAGAGACACCAGTTATAGAGTTGGGCGAGGTACCGCCTCAAAATCCAACTCTTCCACATAAAGGAATCAAAGCGTAGCTCAGTACCCATGTAGAGAAATACCGTGGAATTGATAGACTGTTAGCTTTAAATTTAGTTGCTTTACCGACGACTTGGAAGATGAAGGCAACAACCAAGCTTATTATAGACATTAAGAGATGAGGGAAGCAAAACCGTACATGTAATAAGACTCGCACAATCTAGCGAAGCCGCATCAACGACCCATAACAAGAATCCACGAACCCATTAATCACCACAGAACCACAGAACCACAGGAGGACTAACCTTGACCTAGAGTTGAAGAAAGATATGCCGACATATCGTAGCAAAGGCGGCTATGCCGCACCGTCAAAAGATCAAGAGGAACAATAATCTGGGCTCCCGATTTGACCAACCCTAAATCTCCGAACGGAAATCACACCACCACCGAAACCGAACCGGGTCCAGCTTTAAATTATCTCAAACTCTAGGAAAAGAAGAGAAGACTGCAAACCAAGAACACGCTTCGAAACACCGCAACAATAAGCTTAAATGGCTATACAAACCCCCAAAACTGAAACACTAATAAGGAATTCCTCACTACATCTCACCACCATGCTCAAGACCATGGAAACAGTAGGAAAACACAAACATTCTAAAGAGGGAAAGCCTAATTCCGATCTAAATTTCATATCTAAAAAAAATAAGATATGAGTTCATCAACTATAGAGGCAACACTGATAAGCATAAAAAAAGCATGAAAATCTATAAACAAAGCCACAACTCTGGCACTATCGGAGCTGTAGAAACAGTCGAAGATTTCTATGTTTCCAGAGAGAATTTAGAGCCTTTTTATCATCTTTATCAAAATTGTAACTCATTAGATGGTGACATGTGCCTAATGTCGATCGAGATGATGACATGTGTAAATAAAATTAAAAATGGAAAACTAACAAAACAACTATTAAATAATTAAAGAAATAGTGAGAAGGAAAATTGTAATAGTTTAAATTAATTAAAAAAATTAAAAATAAAAAACTAACAAAAACAAATGTTAAATAACTAACTAAATAGTGAAAAAGAAAAATTATAATAGTTCAAACTAATTAATTTTTTTTTATAATAGTCTAAAATAATTAGGAACTAAAATCAAATTAATAATCCAAACTACATATATAAAAATTAAGAAAAAAATCGAGATGATATGTAAGTGGCAAAACAACTAAAAGTATAAAAAGAATAGATAGTAAGAACATTAACCTACGGAGAATATAAGAAATAAATAAACAAAAATTATAGAGAAAATACAAGAATCGTATTATATAAAGAAGAGCGTTCGACGAGAGCATGACACCTAAGCAAAATTGTAACTCACGAGATCACGACATGTGTTATTGTTAAATAAGATTGTGACGTGTGTCAAATGCAAATTATAATTTTTTTCTTATCTACATAATTTACTTTTCAAATCAAATTATTGTGTAATTTAAAAGGAAAATAATACGTCAAAAGAAAAGGTAAATAAGAAAAAATGTCACTTTATACATTATTCATGCAATTGAAATATGTAAAAATATCCATTTTTAATGCATTTATCCAATATCTATGCAATTGGAAAAAAATTATTTACGCAAGTAAAAAAAATCATGAAAAAATGATTATGCAATAGAAAAAGGAAAATAAGTTCCTAAATTATATATATACATATATTTATTTAGAAGATGCATATATATATATATATTAAGAAGATGCATGCATAGGAAAACAAATACAAAACACATTTATGTGTAGTCATGGTAATGTATAACGCGTGGATCCAACGCATTTTTATGGTGATTTGAATTAATTTCTATTTTCTATCTTGCGGTTAACAAAATACAATTTAATGATAAATAAATTGATAATTATATTCAATTTAAAATACAATTATGTGGGTTTCAATTTAGAATATACTTATATGGGTTTTAATTTAGAATCTATTTATACGAGTTTTAATTTAGAATATAATTATAAGGATCATAACTATATAAACAATCAATTTCAATATCTAATACTCCCATATATTATGTAGGTCCTAATCTATTATATATAAAGATGCCTAAAAATGGAAGATTCATTAACAAGAGTTCACTATGTCACTCAACTTTTAAAAAAAAAATTGCTTCAGAAACTTCAACTTACAATTATTGCATGCCAAACACCTTTAATTATCGTAACTTTCCACGATAAAACTCAAAAAAATGTATAAAGATCATCAAATTATGGTTTTCTTGAAAATTATCATATAACTATTTATTCATAATCCAAGTTACTACAGTTTATGTTCTTACCACAAACGAAAGAACGCCCATCCCATAACCGACCAATAACCTTCCAACGTCAAGCCAAAATGCAACCTTAATATACAAAACCACAAAAAAAAAAATTCAAAACCTTTTGAAGAAGTACGATGAAATATTCATAGAGCAAGGGAAAGAGAAACTAAGCTAACCTTAGAAAGGTAGATCGTTAACCAGCCGAGAATGCAAAACATCTCCGAGAAACCCATCGTCTGATCACACACACACACATGATGATATTGTGAATGCGATTATTTACCAATCTGACGAAAAGGTACATACTTAGTTTTTATTTAATGAGAGAAAAAACATGTACAGCTCGTCTGCCTACTAAATCGGCGATTCGTCCACTCATGGAGGCGCCTATCATTGCCCCAATTGTAAGAATCGAACCAAAGAGCGAGTACTGCATGAATTTTAAACATAGATAGGTAAAATATCGACAAGAGCATTTATTTAAAACTTTTGTTTGTCTACACTGGATATTCGGTAAAAACTTAATTCAATGACATAGAGTGCTCAAGAAAAAAACTATTTTTTTCTGCTAGACAATTAAAGATTGACTTAGCATTTCTAAGGACAAAATGAAAGGGGATTGAAGAAATTTTTTTTCAAGGATCTCGGAAATCCTCAAGCAGACAGTAGATATCAATCGCTCATTCCCCGAGGAGACAAAGTTGTGAGAGTTGAAGAAGGGGTATGCGCTTTCATTGTTCCCGACCGCCACCACAATCCCAAGTGTTTGCATTCCATGATGTGTTAACGAAGCATTTGAAGCATAAAATGATCGTGGTAATCATGAATAAGAAGGGAGGGCTGATGTCGGACTGTTGAGATGGATTGCGCCTCTTGCCATGTCCTTGCTCGATGCCTGTGAAACAGAATCCTCTGCTGTGAAGTTTCTATCTACAAAGTTCATATTGTTTAGGGCAGTCCACATTCTCCAGCAAATCTAGGAGATTACTATCTGATAGCCCTAAGGGGGGAAGGTTTTGGCATTTCTTTACTCTTATTAGGAAATCAATAATAGATTATTGGTTCTAGATCGAGCTAGTGCAAGAACGCCAGATGAACATTCATCTTTCATCAGCTAGTCCATTTTTTTTTCATCTGCTAGTCCAATTTATGGCGATTGAAATCCTCTCCAAATTTTTAAAAATTATGTGGAACGTAGGGTGGGAACACTCTTATTGTAGAATAATATCCCTGGTCATAGGAATTTTCCACTAGTTAGTGATGTTCTAAGTTGTTGGTGATGCTCAGGTACTAGTCCAAAGGGGTGTAAAACCGGTGAGGTTGAAACCCAGGGATCTCTCCAAACATTGATCTTCTCCCTTGTTCCAACTACCCATCCCATACCGTTTTAAAATAACTTCACCCTGCTAGTTAGCTTATCCACCCATGTAATGCATCCGAAGGTGGAATACTCTCCATAAACGGAAGTATTTGGCAGTACTTGCCCCTATGAACCCGAGAGAGAAGGTAGGAGACGAACTTTTGAATGTGCCAGCTGATATTTGCTAACAAAGTATCACTAAAGCTTTCTATCTTTTTAAGAAGACCTAGGTACCTTTCATGTCCATCCTTCCTTTCTTCACCTTCTGCTTCCTTTGGTTTATATCCAAAAGGTGTATGTCGATTTGAATTTTTTTAATATGGGTCACTTTTTTGAACCAAACAAAGTTCAAATTTTTATCAATCAGATTCTTCCGTTACAATTTCGATGTTTAGTTAATCCATCAAATTATGTTATTCCCTCCGTTTCATATTAGTTGTAATATACAAAACAGTGAGATAATTACTCTCACCAATACTTACCACAATCCACACACCGATTAGATAAATAGATATGGGATATCTATACACATTAGTTAAAATTATAGAATATTGATTATCTAATAAATAAAAAAGAGTTTACCTCAGCCACAGAGAGCTTCAAGTCATTGGTTAAATCCAACTGAACGGGTGATGAGTATCCTATCTGCCAAATATGTGAAACGAAGTTGCAAATCAAGAATCAGTGGATTCATAGACAATAGAGAAGCAACCACAACAGGAGTACACACGATTACTAAACAAAAAAACAAAAAAGAAAGTTTGAAACTCACCGCTGAGCCAAAAACGAAGGAACCAGACACCGCTACCAAAGTGGTGATCAAGAGAGTAATTGTTTTCGCCGATGAGTCTTGATTATATTTGGCAAGAAGTAAACTCTCAGGAGCAAGATCAGTGTTATGGATTTCTCGTCCCATTTTTCTCTTTTCTTTTTGTGCTTTCTATCTTTTCCGGTGAAGGACTAAAATTAGGGACTTGAGTAAAGACAAAACAGAGTTGTTGGAGAGCATCTTAAGGACTAATATTATAGAAAAGAGATAAGGTCAAGATGTATATACTCCATACTAGGATTGGACCCACGCACGTGCGCGGGGTATTACATTTTATAACGAACATCTTTTAATATATATTTATTGTTATAAAAGAATGGGAATTTATCATAACGATAAATATAAATAAATATGAAAAGATTTATACCCGGTGAGAATAGTATACTGATATAAAGAAAGAAGAAAGCGAGAGAGATTTGATATTCAGAAGAAAGAGTTGTGAAAATTATTGTTTTACATCGAACGAAAACGTTCGTATATATAGAAGTGAAAAAGCAGAAGTTACTATGTAGCATAGTGACGATGGGCCCCATATGAAATTAATATTTACCCATTTCACTCATCTGCTTCTTGACTTTTGTGTGTGTATTTCATGACTTTTGTAACACTTCCCCTTGGAGACCAGTGTCACTATTGTCTTTTGCTTAGCGTCCTTGTTGCCTCATTAAAAACCTCTTCAGAAAAACCCAATGGAAAAAACCTTAGTAAGGTAAAAAGAGTACAACCGCGTAAGCTTCCCCTCGAATGATCAGGTGTCATCTTGTTGATGACGCATTCCAATGTTATGGACATGTTTCCTGAACATAGTGGTAGGTAATGACTTTGTGAAGAGATCTGCAGCATTATCACATGATCGAACATACTTGACTTCAATGACTTTAGTCTTCTCAAGTTCTTGAGTGTATGAAAAGAACTTCGGAGGGATATGTTTGGTTCATCACTTTTGATATATCCTTCCTTTGTTTGAGCGACGCATGCAGCATTGTCTTCATATAGGATAGTTGATTCCGTGTTTACATGGATCCCACTGCTTGATTGGATGTGGCTTATTGACCTTAACCATACACACTCTCTACTTACTTCATGGAGTGCGATGAGTTCAGCATGATTGGAAGAAGTTGCCACAAGTGTTTGCTTCTGAGAGCGCCAAGATATAGCAGTGCATCCGATCGTGAAAACGTATCCAGTTTGTGATCGGGCTTTATGAGGATCTGACAAATACTCTGCATCTGCAAAACCAATCATTTGACCGTTTGAATTCTTAGGATATAATAAACCTAAGTCAATCGTCCCTTGAAGATAGCGGAAAATGTGTTTGATTCCATTCCAATGCCTTCGTGTAGGAGACGAGCTGAATCTTGACAAAAGATTTACGGCAAATGATATGTCAGGTCTTGTACAATTTGTAAGGTACATAAGGGCTCCGATGGCACTCAGATATGGTACTTCAGGACCAAGTATCTCTTCATTTTCTTCATGTGATCGGAATGGATCATTTTCAACTTATAGTGATCTAAAGACCATAGGAGTACTCAAAGGAGTTGCCTTGTCCATGTTGAACCTTTTTAACACTCTTTTGGTATAGGTAGATTGATGTACAAATATACCCTTTTGAGAATGCTCAATTTGTAAACCAAGACAATACTTTGTCTGTCCGAGATCTTTCATCTCAAATTCCTCTTTCAAATAATTAGATGCTTTCTGTATTTCATCCTGAGTTCCAATTATGTTTAGATCATCAACATATACAGCAATTATGACAAATCCAGATGTTGTTTTCTTGATGAAAACACATGGGCATATGGGATTGTTTACATATCCTTCTTTTGTTATATGTTCACTGAGACGATTATACCACATATGTCCAGATTGCTTTAACCCATATAATGATCTTTGCAATTTTATTGCACATAGCTCTTTGGGTTTGGAACTTAATGCTTCTGGTATTTTAAACCCATCAGGAATTCTCATATAGATATCAGTATCTAATGATCCATACAGATAAGCAATAACAACATCCATGAGACGCATTTCTAGGTTTTCACCAGCTGCTAGACTCATCAGGAATCTAAACGTTATTGCATCCATAATGGGAGAATAGGTTTCCTCATAATCTATTTCAAGTCTTTGAGAAAAACCTTGAGCCACAAGACGAACTTTGTATCTCGTAATTTCGTGGTTCTCATTTCGTTTTCGGACAAAAATCCATCTATATCCAACAGGCCTTACATCTACAGGTGTAAGTACTATTGGTCCGAATACACTGTGTTTGTTTAGTGAATCGAGTTCGGCTTGAATGGCTCCTTTTCAATCTCTCCAGTCATGTCTCTTTTGACATTCATATAAGACTGTGATTCTGGATCTTCGTTTTCCTCATTTATATCTTTTGAAACCAGATATGAGAAAACGTCATCCACAACAACCATTTTACTTCGATTCCAAACCTTCCCATTATGAATATAGTTTATGGAGATTTCATGATTTTCTTCAGGTTCATGATGCTCTGCATCATTATTCGTTTCTTGATGTGATTCTCCCAAAATATTTTCTGCTATTTTGGGAACATCAGACTTTTCAGATTCCTTACGCTTTCTAGGATTTTTATCCTTAGAGCCAACAGGTCTACCACGCTTCAAGCGTGTTCTAGACTCACGTGTATCATCTGCTTTTCCTTGTTCTTGTGGAATTTCAATCCGAGTAGGAACATTTGCAGCTGGAATATGTGACTTAGTCACCGTTTTAATATCTACAAAAGCGTCAGGTAGCTGATTTACTATACTTTGCAAATGCATAATTCGTTGAACTTCTAGTTCAGACTGTTTTGTAGGAGGGTCTAGGTGTAATAAAGATGGCACACTCCACTTTATATCCTTTCCTACTTGTTTGTTTTCTCCCCCTAGAACTAGGAACTCTTTTTCATCAAAATGACAATCGGCAAATCGTGCCGTAAACATATCACCAGTTTTTGGTTCTAGGTATCGTATGATTGATGGAGAATCATAACCAATATATATCCCCAACCTTCTTTGTGGTCCCATCTTTGTGCGTTGTGGTGGTGCAATAGACACGTATACCGCACAACAAAAAATTCTTAGATGTGATATATTCGGTTCTCGACCAAAAACTAATTGTAATGGAGAATATTTATGATATGCACTTGGTCTTATCCGAATGAGTGCTTCTGCATGCAAAATGGCACGTCCCCATACTGAAGTTGAAAGTTTTGATCTCATGATCAATGGTCTTGCAATTAATTGTAAACGTTTAATTAATGATTCAGCCAAACCATTTTGTGTGTGAACATGAGCTACCAGATGTTCAACCTCAATTCCCATTACCATACAATAATCATTAAAGGCTCGAGATGTGAATTCACCAGCATTATCTAATCTAACTCTCTTAATGGGGTAATCAGAAAACTGAGCCCTTAGTTTGATTATCTGAGTTAGAAATCTCGCAAATGCCATATTTCGAGATGATAATAGACATACATGTGACCATCTGCTAGATCATCTGCTAGATGCATCAATCAACACCATAAAATAGTGGAACGGTCCACATGATGGGTGTATTGGTCCACAAATATCGCCTTGAATTCGTTCAAGGAACTTTGGTGATTCTTTATCGATTTTGGTTGGCGATGGCCTTATGATCAATTTTCCAAGGGAACATGCAACACATGTCTTTCTATTTCCCTGATATATCTCTTGGATTTTCAGTGAATGACCATGTGAGTTCTCAATGATATTTCGCATCATTGAGGTGCCTGGGTGACCGAGGCGATCATGCCAAAGTGTGAAATCTTCCGGATTTCTTTTAATCACTATATGTGATTCGATTGCACTTATATGAGTTTGATGCAATCCTGAAGGAAGTTTTGGAAATTTTTCCAGTATATGCCTTTTTCTGGACTTATCAGAAGTTATATACATATACTTCTTTCCATTCTCAGTTGCAGACTGAGTGTTATATCCTTGAAGATATATGTCATTAAAACTCAACAAATTCCTTTTAGAATTCGGAGAAAATAAGGCATTACGTATGGAAAACTTGGTTCCATTCAGCAACGTAAAGTTGGCTTTACGAGTTCCTTCAATCAAGTCTGTGGGACCCGATATTGTGTCAACTGTGATTCTTGTTGGTTTTAAGTCATAGAAATATCTTCTGTGTTTCAGAATAGTGTGTGTTGTTCCACTATCAGGTATACAAATTTCTCTAACGTTTTCCTTTGATACTGTTTCGTTCGTATCGTTGTCCATTTCTGAAATTAAGATAAATATCAATAAAATAAAAATAAAATTCATTCATAAAAGAGGAAACACACAATAATTATACATTTTGTTGTTAACACAACATTATTCATCAAACAACCGAAAAACATAATATTATACATGACATAAGTAGAGACTACTCAGTAGTCTCACTACAAGTATTTCAATCTTCCGTAAGGTCAGTCATTTCAGTATCACCCTCAAAGTCCGAGGCATCGAGATGGGTATCACCTTCAAGGTGTTCCATTAGGTTCACCTCCTTTCCTTTGCCTTTAACAGACTCTTGGTACAACTTGCAAAGATATAAAGGAGTTCGACACACACGGGACCAATGTCCTTTCGATCCACATCTGTGACAGATTCCGTCACGCTTCTGGGTGACATTACTTTTGGTTTCCTTGCCTCTAGAATTATGTTCAGAGCGAACCAATTTGAATGACTTCCGTCCTTGCGGGTTATAATACTTTCCATGACCTCGATTGAATCGACTACCACGACCCCGATAAGTTTGACCGCCTCTTTCTAGATTTTGCACATCCGTTTTCTCCGGATTTTTCACAACCATATCATTCACTTCAGGGATTGCTTTGGTTCCTACAGGTCGAGCATTGTGGTTTTTGATGAGAAGTTGACTATTCTTCTCCGCTATTTTAAGCGCTACAATCAGCTCAAAAAACATTCGGTACCTGCAGTTTCTGTATTGTTCTGCTAGAACATAGTGTTCCTTATGGAAAGTGAGGTAAGTCTTATTGAGCATCTCTTCTTCACTCACATGCTTACCGCAATATTCCAACTGGGACACAATCCTTAACATGGCAGAATTATACTTTTCTACCGACTGAAAATCCAGAAACCTCAAATTTGCCCACTCATCAAGAGCATATGGGAGAGTTATTGCCCTTTGGTTGTCAAACCTTTCTTTTAGAGCTTGCCACAACTCTGCAGGGTCTTTTACTTTCGCATAATCATGTATCAGATTTTCATCTAGATGTTTCCTTAGGAAAATGATCGCCCTTGATTTCTCATGGCTAGGCGATTCGTTTCCCTCACTTATAGTATACAATATTTTTAATTCATCTAGATGAAGTTCAACATTCGTGGACCATGCTATGTAGTTTTCTCCAGTGACTTGGAGAGCTGGAATCTTAAGCTTCTCGATATTTGCCATTTATTTCTAAGACAAAAATTATTAAATATTATTAGAATTTCATTAATTAAAATCAACCAAGGAGATTAGTAATAAATGAAATTACAAGAAATGTTAACGCATAAAACATTAGGGTATAACTCATGATGTACTCTTCCGGAGTATAATCACCAATGGAAATACCGTAAATACAAGCAAAAATTACAAATGCTATAATAAATAACAAAAATCGAAACATTTTCTTAGTTTGAAAAGATGAGATGAAATCGTGAATGAAATGAAATGATGAAAGATAAGTGTATTTATAGATTGAAAAATCACTGTTCATAGCCGTTGGAAAAGTAGATAAATTTTGAAATTTTCTTTGTGACCGTTGAAAGTAAAATATTAAAACAAAAATCAATCTGAAAAAAAACTTTAATGAGCAACCATTTAATTTACCAATTTCATATAAAATTATATACAGGTGACTAAACCTCCTATATAATGATAATAATGTAAGCAAATATTTAGCAGTCATATTATGGTGACAAAGTCATCCACATAATATAAAGGAATATTTAACGGCGATATTATGGTGATAGAATCATCCACATATAAATAGTAAATAAATTATATGGTGCATTTAGCAACCATATATAAATAATGAATAAATTATATGGTGCGTTAGGCAACCATGTATAAATAATGAATAAATTATATGGTGCGTTAGGCAACCATGTATAAATAATAAATAAATTATATGGTGCGTTAAACAACCAATATAACTAGTAAATATATTACATGGTGCGTTAAGCAACCATATATAAAAACAGTAAAATACTACCGAGGCGAAAAACCGCCTATAATATAATCAAATGAATAGTGGTGCATTAAACAACCACTAGAAAGTAATTGATATTATAGAGTCGGCATGCCGCGCACTATAATAAATTACACAGTATAATATATTTATAAATATATAGCATAACGGTAGAGTGATCGATAACGTGTTATAAAAGAATGGGAATTTATCATAACGATAAATATAAATAAAGATGAAAAAATTTATACCCGGTGAGAATAGTATACTAAGAATTATAAAGAAAGAAGAAAGCGAGAGAGATTTGATATTCAGAAGAAAGAATTGTGAAAATTATTGTTTTACATCGAACGAAAACGTTCGTATATAGAGAGGTGAAAAAGCAAAAGTTACTATGTAGCATAGTGACGATGGACTCCATATGAAATTAATATTTACCCATTTCACTCATCTGCTTCTTGACTTTTGTGTGTGTATTTCATGACTTTTGTAACATTTATGTCTTTTTGTTGTAAATTTTACATTCAAAGTTATATGATTTAAAATGATAGATTCGACGAAATTTCTTGATTTAAAGTGGCACTAAACCCTTATTTGGAAGCCTAAACCCTCACTAATTGTACGTAAAATATTGAATGATTTAAAAAGATCGATTTGATTAAAACATCGATTTTGAGGGACACTAAAATCTAATATGGGAGTCTAAATGTAACACCGGCATCTCAGACTATGAATCCAGACCCAGGTGTTAAACAAAATCGGTATCTTCATTACTCTAAAAATTTTCGTTTACATTGTGCGGTAAATTACAACATATGGGTACTAGATTCACAACGCCTTGGGAAAGTCTTCCTCCATTGCCTGCTGCTCCCTCTTGCCTTGCCTTCCTATGGTCCACCTGACCGGATGTCCTATCATGTACACTGGTAAGGGGGTGAGTATTGAATACTCAGTAAGACGGTCTACTCCGTCTCACCACCTAACACTACCTAGCTATTCTAAACCCCTATAACCCCACACAGCACCCTTAGCACTACTTGCCAGGTATTGTGTCTCACGGCCAACCCTTTGGCGGTGATACAATTCGTCAACTCTCGCCGGGCACGCTGGAAGCCCTCAACCTTGCCGGGCACGCATGCAGCCCTTGCTCTTGCCGGGCACGCTGGCAGCCCTTCTTCTTGCCGGGCACGCTGGCAGCCTTTTTTGTAGTACCAGTGCAGCACGCTGATAACTATCTTATTCGGACCAGTAAACAGGTAATGCCTGACACCCTGGCAGCCATTCCTTTAGTCGGCCCGTCGGCGGACTTTTCGAGTTTTGGCACTCACGACCCTTCTAGCGAGCAGTAGAACGTAGGTCTTCATGCCATCTTTCAGGCCAAACACAAACAAGACGGAACGCATGCCCATACATGCGCCATATGCAATATTTAAATTGGTGGCATTGTGAACCTACTATCCTACCGGTTTAACATGTTCTAAACTACTAGACTCTCCTAAGGTTTACAATCAAGCTATCTACTCATTTTAATCCTAGTCCATTATACCTCTACGTTCTCAAGCAATAGCCGAAGTATTTCAAACAATACCTTTTACCCCATATGGTCGGCCCCAGGTAAGCATGGCTATCCTAATACGTTACCCATGACACATTTATGGCCATACGGCCACCGTCCCTGCAGAAATACACACATAAATTAATTGTGGAAGACTCACGATCCAACCTTGTCCATTACTGGCCTAAGCGTTCCCGTGACCTTGCCTCTAACCCTGGAGTCGTATGTGGCCGTACGAGTTTGCTAAGCCTCCTTTAGCGCTTCTCTTGTTGGCATACATCTTCTAAACTCTATATCAGGTTGACAAAGGCGTGCCCGTACAATTATCTAGTTGCCCGATCACTACATGTCTGGCCTACGGCATTCTCTAGTAGTCTGCTGAGTCCAACAAACAAGCGAACCATCGAGTATCCTCACTACCTTGCGGCGGTAACTCTACCATAGCTCTATTTTGTGGTTTAATGATTGGTTAGTATCAGACCTTTCAGCCTGCCATACTAATCCTCACATTTGGCCCACCAGCTCCCTTTGCAGAGTATAGCCAGCTTATGCATGACTCTATCTAACTTCATAAACTATATGCGGTGCGAGTCGGAGCTAGGCATGATCCTACCATGGCTAGCTTCCAGTCCGCCAAACAACGAGTCACTCTTGGGCCAGCATATGCCGAGCCAAGTTTCCTCGAGATACAAGGTTGAGTCCCACGACCAGTACCTCAAGGTTTGTGTACCCTCACCAAGATCCATTGTGATAGCCGAGTTACTTAAGAAGGTGTGTTAGCCTTGCCATGCTAATCTACTGTCTCACCTATGAGTCCATAGCCAAATCGCCATGATCTGACCGGATGCTCTGCCACTATCGGTAAGCCAAGGATGCCTTTGCTTACCGGGCGTGAATCCGAACCGAGGCCGTATCAATCACCATCGAGGCCACACCGGTCCACGGTACAGTGGTTGGCACTGCCCGTTAGCTTCCTCTCCGCTCACCGATGCCTTCACCGATGATTACCGGTTTGTTCATCACGGACGAACAACGTACCGTACCGATACATCGATGCCTATGATGTGCTCAAATTTACCCTGAGTTACTCTCTCAAATTAAGAGGTCAATTGTAATAGGGGTCGAATCACTGGGAGTTAAATCAAACAATAGGATTATTGACTTCGAATTGAGCTAAGCAAAATAAAGTAAAATAAAGACAAAAGCAAATTGAAACAGAGAAAGATTGTTGATTTAAAATTTATTTAAACAAAGTGCTAGGCTTTTGGGTAATTCTCAAGATGAATCAGAATTGCAGGTTAAACAGAATCATGATTTAATTAAGAACCGTTCTAGAACTTGGAACACTAAAATATAATTAACCAACTATCGTTGCGAAAACTAACTATGTCTAAACCCTAGAAAACCAAATTTCTTTGCGAATTCAATCAATTTAAACAAGCTTTAAATTCAAGTCCAATTTGTTCACAAAATCCCTAAACCAAATTTCTTTGCGAATAAGTAATTTTGCTCACCTAAGATCTAGTTCTGGTTAATCAATTACACTTTCGTGTCAATCTATCAACCTAAGATATCCAAATTCAGGGTCGCGAATCCTAAACCAGAGTTAAAGAAATCTAGGTGAAGAACCTAACAGATAATCCTAACAAGTGAGTTTACCCTAACAATTCATCATCATTCCATTCGAACCACCCTAAACCTAACAAGCAAACTACTCAGACATGGCAGCAAAGCAAATCATAACTGAATAATAATGCATAAAGAAAGAGTAAAAGAAGAATTACAATAGGGTTCGAAGAATCTCAAAGAACAAAGTAAACTTGTCTCCCTAAAAACCCTAAAAATCTCTCTCTAAACTTTGTTAAGTAAAATCTAAAGTAATGATCTAAAAACCTAAAATAAACTATTTATAGAGGTAAAATTCGTGGTGGGCTTTTATGACGGTCTATTGCAGCTTTCAGCCCGAAAAGGAACAATTTTCCTTCTTTAAAACGTATTAGGTTGGCTTTAGAAAAGTGCCTGTCGATCGACAGTGGTTGTGTGTGTCGATCGACACGCCAATCTGACGGCAATTGAAAATCCGTTCTAACGACTTCAGCTCCTCTTTCCACAATGCTCCAAAACGTTCCATAATCATCAATTAAGCACCACACGTACAAAAACCTGCAAAGACTCTAAAACACTCGAAATACACCGAAAAGACTCGATAAAACCGGGTTAAATCATGGTAAAAAACGGATAAAAACCATGATATATCAGCCTACACTATGCTTACCGATGCCAGTCAGCGATCACATCGCGGACTGCCCTGCGGACTGCTCAGTTATCCCCGATGGCCAATGGTAGATCGATAGTAGGCCTCCCCGGGGCTTATCGACGTGTCCTCATGGTCTGATCGTGAATACTACCTGATAGCCACTCTTGGCCTGGTCGGATCGTCGAGTGTCCGTACCGATGATCATCTCACCGATACGCCCATCGAGGAATAATCTGAGGCTCTCTCGTCCTGATCATCGATCAACCTTACTTCCTTACGATACCTCCTCGAGGCATGTTTGCTAGGTTACCCGGGCCCTGTCGAAGCGTCATCGTGCCCTCTAGAGGCATCACCGGTACCTAGTACCGATGCCCTTGTCGAGGCGTCTCCGATGCCCTCTCGAGGCGTCACCGAGGCCTACCGTTGGTACCCCAGCGTACTGTCATCGAGGCACCCCGAGGCCATACCGATGCCAGCATTAGGCGTTACCAATACGACCGGTCGTGCACGGATCACCATCCGTACCCGATCACTACCATTGCTATACTACTATACTACTACTACTCTACCCTAACCCGTACTACTAAGACTACTGCGTGAAAGCTATAAAGGAGAAGAATAGAAAGGGAATATTAGGTACAGATCGCGCCTTACCTTATACCACTGCTCCTTAGGGTGGGGTGCCGAGTTCCTTCTCGAGCTCCTCCTATTCTTTCTCTCTTAAGCGTTTATCTTTGGCTCTGCAGAGAAGAGAATGTTTTGGTGTGTAAATAATGAGCTCCCTAGCTCTCTATTTATACTATCCCAAAAACCCTAAGGAGAATATTCACTTTCCTTATTTTTCTCCACCTCCTTACTATATGGGCCGAAAGCCCATTTCTTCCCCTTCCTTTCCACGTTTTTCTTTTCTTTTGTGCCGACCTCCTAGGTCTTCTTCTGTCTTCGCGGGCCACGGCCCAATCATCTAGGTTTCCATTCCCTAAACAATTGCCCATCGATCCTTGCCTTTGTAGGAATATTGAATTCCTCCTATTTATTCCTACTCATGTCCTAACCTATTCCTATCCTACACCTAACCTATCTTATCCCATACCTTCAGACATCCTTATGGCCACCATTCTTCTGTTGAACCTCTACTAATTTTCTCCTAAGTACCCCGGGTTTCTTCTACTCGGTTTTGGGATGTTACAAACTCTCCCTCCCTTGGAATGGAGCCGTCCTCGGCTCGTAGGACAGGGGTTTAAGTCTCTAGGGAACTTTCTGGCTGGCAGAGAAAGGGTAGTCGAGGTGGGTCAGTGCCGGTATCAAGCTAGGAAAGGTTTTGGGTAAGAAGGCATGATGAACCGAACACCGTTTTATTAAAAGACCACCCCATAAAAGTTACAAAATTTCAAAGTTTATCAAAGCAAAGAGAAGAACTGGGAGGAAATGAGGATAGGATATGGGTAGCTACTGGGGGTGGTTTAGCATGGCTTTCTTACGGCCCCTTTTCTCCATGTTCTCCTAACACGTGTAGTTGCGGGTACACATCTGGTCGTCTTGGTGGTGGTGGAAGTGCCTGTTGCCCTGCCGGGTTTGCTGGTGCTACTCCTGAGCATTCCTTTGCGAGGTGGCCGGTCGTCCACAACGAAAACAGCCTACACACGTTCCGGGTGGTTGCGGGCATGCTATGACCGTGTGACCAGTCTCCCCAAAAAGCGCACACCTAGCCCTACAAGGCCCGGCGTGGTTCTTCCCACACTTAGGGCAACTCACGTTTCGACCTCCCGCCCTATCGTCTGTCTTCCTTTTACCACTGTCGCTTTCTCTCGTCTTGGTAATGGAGCGGTGCTGTTTACTCTCTTCCTCTATCCCTAGTTCTACCATGGCGGCCTTTTCCACTAATTTCGTCATGGTGTGAAAGGTAAGAATCTCCAGTCGGGTTCGTATCTCTACTCGCAACCCTCAAAGGAATTTCTTGATGACCTGTCTAGCGGTCATGTTGTTTCCTGCTAATCTGCGGAGGCGATTGAATTATGCCTCGTACTCCCTCACCGTGCGGGTTTTGTGACGTAGGTCCAAGAATTCCCCTTCCAGACGGTCAATGGATTCCTGAGGGAAGTACTTCTTGACGAATTCCTCCCTAAAGACGTCCCAGGTGCAATGCGGGTTACCCCACCCTTGGATCACTTCTTCCCACCATAGCTGGGCATCTTCCTTCAGATAGTTGACCGCCAAATCTTTCTTGTACCCTACCGGGCATCGGGCGGACTCGAAGTTCCTTTCCAGCAACTTGAGCCAGGAGTCTGCCTCAGTTCGCTTAGCTGTCCATGTCCCTCATAACTTGGAGAATCTCCTAGTACGTGGGTACCCTTTCCAGGGGGTGCACGTCTGCCATTACCGGTGCCTCTACATCTATCACCGGTGGGTTCGGGGGGTGGTGGTGGATTTGCTGGGTTCCCTGGTCCTCTCTGCTGTATGACATTTCTGAAGAGAGCTCCTAACTCCTGGAGCCCGTGTAGCAGCACTGCATTGATCGTGGTTTGGTTGATGGCTGGCGCGTTGGGCTCCTCGGGTGCGGCGGGATTGGGTGGTGGTGGGTTTGCATCATCGGGTTGTGCTGGGGGTACGGGGTTTACTGGCGGAACAGGGTTAACGGGTGGTACCGCCTGAACCAGTGATACTAGCTGAGCAGGAGGTACAGGTTGGGCCGGTGGGGCGGCTTGCACAGGGGGTACTGGTTGGGTAAGTGGTATTGGGTTTGGTACGTCTTCCTCGGTTGCTGGTGGGTTTCCTACTCTTGTGGCTACTGCGGCGTTCCTTCTTCTGGTGGTCATCTGAAAATGACATCCTAAGGTTACTATTCCTAACTTACCAACGATGGCCGTAGGCGGTGGCAGGAGAGGCAGAGGAACTGAAGCCCTTTTCCCAAGTAGTCCCAAGAGAACTTTCAAGTTGTCCTCCAGGTCAGAACCGAAGTGACAGCCAAGCTCTGATACCAAATCTGTAACACCCACATCTCGGACTATGAATCTAGACCCAAGTGTTAGACAAAATCGGTATCTTCATTACTCTAAAATTTCTCGTTTACATTGTACGGTAAATTACAACATATGGGTACTAGATTCACAACGCCTTGGGAAAGTCTTCCTCCATTGCCTGTTGCTCCCTCCTGCCTTGCCTTCCTATGGTCTACCTGACCGGATGTCCTATCTTATACACTGGTATGGGGTGTGTATTGAATACTCAGTAAGACGGTCTACTCCGTCTCACCACCTAACACTACCTAGCTATTATAAACCCCTATAACCCCACACAACACCCTTAGTACTACTTTCCAGGTACTGTGTCTCACGGCCAATCCTTTGGCGGTGATACAATTCGTCAACTCTCGCCGGGCACGCTGGCAGCCCTCAACCATGTCGGGCACGCTGGCAGCCCTTGCTCTTGCCGAGCACGCTCACGCTTGCAGCCCTTGCTCTTGCCGAGCACGCTGGCAGCTCTTTTTATAGTACCAGCGCAGCACGCTGATAACTATCCTATCTGGACCAGTAAACTGGTAATGTCTGGCACCCTGGCAGCCATTCCTTTATTCGGCCCGTCGGCGGAATTTCCGAGTTTTGGCACTCACGACCCTTCTAGCGAGCAGCAGAACGCTAGGTCTTCGTGACAACTTTCAGACCAAATACAAACAAGGCGGAACGCATGCCCATACATGCACCCTATACAATAATTAAATTGGTGGCATTGTGAATCTACTATCCTACCGGTTTAACATGTAGTAAACTACTAGACTCTCCTAAGGTTCACAATCAAGCTATCTACTCATTTTAATCCTAGTCCATAATACATCTACGTTCTCAAGCAATAGTTGAAGCATTTCAAACAATATCTTTTGCCCCTTATGGTCGGCCCCAAGTAAGCATGGCTATCCCAATGCATTACCCATGACACATCTATGGCCATACGGCGACCGTCACTGCATAAATACACACATAAAATTGTTCCTGGAGTCGTATGTGGCCGTACGAGTTTGCTAAGCCTCCTTTAGCGCTCCTCTTATTGGCAGACATCGTCTAGACTCTATATCAGGTTGACTAAGGCGTTCCCGTACAACTATCAAATTGCCTGATCACTACCTATCTGGCCTACGACATTCTCTAGTAGTCTACCGAGTCCAACAAACAAGCGAACCATCGAGTATCCTCACTACCTTGCGGCGGTAACTCTACCATAGCTCTATTTTGTGGTTTAATGATTGGTTAGTATCATACCTTTCAGCCTGCCATGCTAATCCTCACATTTGGCCCACCAGCTCCCTTTGCAGAGTATAGCCGGCCTATGCATGACTCTATCTAACTTCCTAAACTATATGCGTTGCGAGTCGGAGCTAGGCATGATCCTACCATGGCTAGCTTCCAGTCCGCCAAACAACGAGTCACTCTTGGGCCAGCTTATGCCGAGCCAAGTTTCCTCGAGATACAAGGTTGAGTCCCACGACCGGTACCTCTAGGTTCGTGTACCCTTACCAAGATCCATTATGATAGCCGAGTTACTTAAGAAGTTGTGTTAGCCTTGCCATGCTCCTCTACTGTCTCACCTATGAGTCCATAGCCAAATTGTCATAATCTGACCGGATGCTCTGCCACTATCGGTAAGCCAAGGATGCCTTTGCTTACCGGGCGTGAATCCGAACCGAGGCCGTATCAATCACCATCGAGGCCACACCGGTCCGCGGTACAGTGGTTGGCACTGCCCGTTAGCTTCCTCTCCGCTCACCGATGTTTACCGGTTTGTTCATCGCGGACGAACAACGTACCGTACCGATACATCGATGCCTACACTATGCTTACCGATGCCTTTGCAGACTGCTCAGTTATCCCCGATGACCACTGGTAGATCTATAGTAGGCCTCCCCGGGGCCTATTGACGCGTCCTCATGGTCCGATAGTGAATACTACCTGATAGCCACTCTTGGCCTGGTCGGATCGTCGAGTGTCCGTACCGATGATCGTCTCACCGATACATCCATCGAGGGATGATCCGAGGCTCTCTCGTCCTGATCATCGATCAACCTTACTTCCTTACGATACCTCCTCGAGGCATGTTTGCTAGGTTACCCGGGCCTTGTCAAAGCGTCATCGTGCCCTCTAGAGGCGTCACCGGTACCTCGTACCGATGCCCTTGTCGAGGCGTCTCCGACGCCCTCTCGAGGCGTCACCGAGGCCTACCATTGGTACCCTGGCGTACTGTCATCGAGGCACCCCGAGGCCATACCGATGCCAGCATTAGGCGTTACCAATACGACCGGTCGTGCACGGATCACCATCCGTACCCGACCACTACCATTGCTATACTACTATACTACTACTACTCTACCCTAACCCGTACTACTAAGATTACTGCGTGAAAGCTATAAAGGAGAAGAATATAAAGGAAATATTAGGTACAGATCGCGCCTTACCTTATACCACTGCTCCTTAGGGTGGGGTGCCGAGTTCCTTCTCGAGCTCCTCCTATTCTTTCTCTCCTAAGCGTTTATCTTTGGCTCTGCAGAGAAGAGAATGTTTTGGTGTGTAAATAATGAGCTCCCTAGCTCTCTATTTATACTATCCCAAAAACCCTAAGGAGAATATTCACTTTCCTTATTTTTCTTCACCTCCTTACTATATGGGCCGAAAGCCCATTTCTTCCCCTTCCTTTCCACGTTTTTCTTTTCTTTTGCGCCGACCTCCTAGGTCTTCTTCTGTCTTCGCGGGCCACGACCCAATCATCTAGGTTTCCATTCCCTAAACAATTGCCCATCGATCCTTGTCTTTGTAGTAATATCGAATTCCTCCTATTTATTCCTACTCATGTCCTAACCTATTCATATCCTACACCTAACCTATCCTATCATATACCTTCAGACATCCTTATGGCCACCATTCTTCTGCTGAACTTCTACTAATTTCCTCCTAAATACCCCGGGTTTCTTCTATTCGGTTTTGGGATGTTACACTAAACCCTCGCAACAGTACGTAAAATAATGAATGATTTAAAAATATCGCTTTGACTAATCTTTTAAATTTTAAGAGACTTTAAACCCTAATATCAAAGTCTAAACCCTTGCAACAATACGTTAAACATGGGAGCCTAAACCTTCACAAATATACATAAAATACAAAACAATTTAAAATGATCAATTTGATTAAATTCATCGATTTTAGAGGATACTAAACCCTAATGTGAAAGTCTAAACCCTCACACATGTACATAAAATATGGAACGACTAAAAAAACATCTATATGACTGAATTCGTCAAATTTATGGGATACTAAACCCTAATATGGGAGCCTAAACTCTCACAATATGAAACCTAGGCTTTGACCCGCACCCAGAACATAGGCATTACAATTTATAATAGATTCAAAGAATATTCGTTTCAATATAAACTTATATTTTTTGCGTTGTATATATGACTAAAAGACTAAAACTCACAAATGCATTAAAAATTATTCATCTAATTTCTATTTATAGCTATAACGGGCATTAAACTCTAAATGGGAGCGTAAACACTCGCAAATGTATGTTACACATTGAATGATTTCAAAACGACCGATTTGACTAAACTTGTCGATTTTAAGAGGCACTAAATCTTAAATTGGAGACTAAATCTTCACAAATATATGTAAAATATTGAATGATTTAAAATGATTAATTTGACTAAATTTGTCGATTTTATGAAGCAGTAAACCCTAAATGAGAAATATATGTAAAATATTGAATGATTTAAAACAATCGATATGATTACACTTGTCGATTTTGAGGGGTGCCTAAACCTTCACAATTATATCTAAAGTACATAGTGATTTAAAACTTTCGAGTTGTCTAAATGTATCGAATTTTTGTATTTTGTAAGATTCAGTTCCGTCGAAATGTGAGGAAATAGTTGTATTTTTGACCAATCGGTTTGACGGAATCACTACAAGAAAACACAGGATTTGCTACTCCCAGAAGAGTCACATTATGATTTTGCGACGAAAATAAGGCGTGGCAAAAGTATCGTCGCAAATTAAACTTGTCGCAAATTTGCTACGAATGAGTGACTATGTTTTTTACGTCGCAAATTTGTGACGTATATGTGACTTGTCGATGTTGTCGTAAATATGTGACGGAGTGGTGACGTTATTAGGTAGTCGCAATATTGCGACGTCGTTGTGACTAAAAAACTCGTGGTAATATTGCGACAGATTTGCGACTATGTTTGAAGGTCATAGATTTGTGACGCTGTTTGTGGTAGGAAAGTAGTATCAAAATTGTGACAATTTTACGACGCTTATTGGTTCTCCTATTTAATTTTAGTTACAATAGTGTCACAAATCCGTGACAAATTAGCGACAAATTTGCTACTGAATTACTGTTCGCAATGTCTTATTCATGTTCTTAATGATAGATTTTCTAGCCATTTGTATAGCAGTTAAAGAAAAGCAATTTAAAACGGAAGTTAATGTTATAGAAAACATAAAGTACAAAAAGCAATAGTTAGTACATATTACAACATTTCCTAATAATAGCATAGAGAGAAGTAGTTATAAGTTAATAGTATAAGCAAAAAATTTAAAAGTTTTAGAAATACATTTTAGAACTACTCAAGACTGAGCAGTGGGTGGAATTGGTTGTTCGTCTATTGAAGTGGTCGGTTGGTTAGTGGTCATGTAAGCTGCGATGCGTGGATCCGAGGTCTTGAAAAAGGTAAGAAGCTTTGTCATTTCAGCGAGCTGCTCTGGACCTTTGCAGTGCTCCTCATCACGCTTGCTTTGCTCTTCATCACGCTTGCATTGCTCCTCATCCCGCCTTGCGTTATCCACATCTTGCGCATCAAGCTTACGCTGAGCTGCTGCTAGTTTCTCTTGCACCTCAGACAGTTGTGGCACAGAGGAGCTTGCATAGCTCTGAGTCCTCTTTCTCTTCCTTTGCATTCGAGGCAGGTCCCCAAGTCCAAATATGGTTCCCTTGTGATCAGTCAATGTACACTGAAAAAGAAACCAAAAACGGAAGCAAGTATGCAAGAAAGTAAGATGAAACCATGAATATATGTATATACAGAAGTAACATTTGCAATATTATCAGTATGTTAAAAAAAAGCAGATTAAGAAAATTAATTGATCCACAACAAACTCAGTCCTAGTTGTGATACATAGCAGTTCACTCAATTCCAAACATCAAAATTGTAATTTAGGAGAAGAGAGAGGAAAATACCTTGAGAAATATGTCATTTTTTTGGTCAATGGATAGAGTCCTCTGAGTAGAAAGCTCAGAAATGCCAGAGGCATCAGCATCACTGTCAGACACAGCAACTTATTGCGATTTGCAGTCAACAAATGTGCCATCCTTGTTTGTGTGTGTGCGCAGAAAAACCTCTCCCCATGAGACAGGTCTTCCTAACTCTGCTTCCTGTAAAGATAGGTAAAAATGAGAGATTAATAAATATCAGAAAGACAGAGTAAGTAATGAATTATTTGAAGACAGAGTAACTCACCATTTCTTGTTGACGTCGCAAGAAATATTTCTGTCCAGAATTGTGCTTTGCGATTCCTAGACCTCCACGAGTTGATCTGCGGCAGTTGGAAGCCGTCACACTCTTTTCCTGCGCCTCAGGAGTTGCCCAATACAGTTGCATTTGCTCCCACAATTTCTTGTTGATCCATGTTGGCCTTCCTGGTCCCCGTCTAGCCTGGCTGACAATGCCTCGCATTCTTCGCGATGCAATCGCGAAGAAATTATCCCTGACAAGTGAAGTAATGCCTATGTCCCAGTTGTACTTTCCCTACAATAAAAACAGTTGTTAGTATTGGTTTACTCTATAAGAAATTGAATAGAAAGTAGCTAATATCAAAAACATTACCGCAAAAGTTTCAAACATCAGTTCTCGGACATGGTCAGGTGTACAGGACAAGTTATAGTACGGTCCATTGAACTTTCGACGCATGATGTTGCAAATTACCTTAGCCAACACACCGTTGTCCCTATCAAACCTAAAACATGTATAGGAAACAGAAGAAAAAAAAAATCAGTCAAGTCTTTACCAAAACAGTAACATTGTATAATCAAGTAATGTCTATATCAATTCAATCAAGTAACACATACTGTAACACACTATGATCTAAACTAAAACACTATAATCTAACCATGGCTAAAACAGATATGAAATTTTGCAATGACAAAAACCTTACCATATTGTCTCTTCATTTTCTAGTGGGTGGTCAGACAACCGGAGCAACCTTTCACGTCCAGGCAGTTGCACGAGGTACTCTAGCTGCTGCTCGTTGTCTTGAATCTGTTGGGGAGCTTCAACCTGCTGGGGAGCCTCATCCTCGTCAGCAGCATCACCGTGTTGGGGAGCATCAACCTCGTCTTCCTCCTCCACTTCAATGTGTTCCTCAACGAAATCAGCATAATAGTCATCTTCTTCTTGTTGTTGTTCGTCTTCCTCTTCTGGTTCTTCTCGGGTCATGTCAAGGGCTCGTCCTTGACAACGAGATGGAGGTGAATTGTTGAAGTCCAGGCTGTGCCGTTGTGAAGCAGAAGGCCCTAGTCTCGCTGGAGGAAACTGAGCCGCTTGGCTGGTTCTGGAAACTGAACCGGAGACTGTTTTTTAGAGGACGGCGAATGGTTACCTCCAGTTCCGCTTGTCCCATCCACCACAGACTTACGACCGCCTGAGGTTTCTCTCCCTGGACCGACGAGTCGGTGTCACAGTCAGACCTGGCGGTGGATCCACCAGATTTAGCGCCTGTGAGGAGAGGGAGTGTTGGGATTCCTCCACCACCACCACCACGACGATCTACGGTGGAAGTCGAAGGGACTCCAGTGGAACTCGAAGGGACTCGAGTTGAAGTCGAAGGGACTCGAGTTGAAGTCGAAGGGACTCGAGTTGAAGTCGAAGGGACTCCAGTGGAAGTCGAAGGGACTCCGACGGTTGGGACAGGCGTCGAAGGGACTCTGACGGTTGGGACAGGCGTCGAAGGGACTCCACGATTAGGGTTGAGACGACCACCGCCTGCTCTGGGAATCTCTTGAACCGCCGCTTTCCCTCCACCACCGCGACCACCGCGGTTGGTTCCAGTACACTGACGACCTTTCGCCGCTGCCTTTCCGCGAGCAACTGTCGTCAATCGACCGGCCGCAGTAGCCTTGGCAGCGGCTGCAGTTCTGAACTTCGTTTTTGGAGGCATGTCGAAGAGATTAGAAGAATGGAAGAGTGAGGAGAGTAGAAGAAATCTGTAACGGAAAGAGAAGGAGAAGAGATTAAACAAGATCGGAGACAGATCGGAGAGGATCGGTATTTTTGGTTCAGAATCGCCTCTTCGTAGAGAGAAAACGAAGAACCTAGGGTTAGTGAAAGAAATGAAATTAGGTTTAGCGTTTTGCCCTTTCGTTGACATAAGCGTCACTCTTTCGTCACAATTCCGTCGCACTTTTTTGGGCCCCCATAAGCCCATTTGTTTGCCAACACGACCCAATCTTTCTGAAACCCAAAACCAGTTTATGTGACAATTTTGTGACGAGGCTATGACTCCTTCGAAGCAAAACTTGAAACCCTAAACCCTAAACCTTTTGCCCCAAATTGTTTAGCATTATCATTTACATTCTTAAAAGCGCAAATTGACGTAATTCTAGCAAAAAATAAGGAGTAATATGTCACTCCAAACATCACATTCTTATAAATATTCAAATCATCTTAATAAACCTTAAAGTAATTACATGGAGGTTAGATAAGAAAATTTAGGGTTTAATTATAATTGAGAAAATTTGAATTTTCCTAGATTTGAGAATTAAGTATAATGTAATTGGTAATTTGAATAATGTAACTTCCAAACATACATTGTTTCATAATTAAATAGGTTCCTAAGTATCCCAAAATGAAAATGGAGTGGCAAAGTCGTCACAAATAAGGCGGCGCGTCACAGAAAATGAAAATGGAGTTGCAAAGTCACTACTCCAAACTCTAAACCCTAAACTTTGAGAAGTTAATTTTTGTGACATAGACATTACCAACCATCAATCCATGTTCTTCCAAACATCTTATCTTATAAAAAAGTGATATGTAACTTTCAAAGGTTATTTTGACAAAAAATCATGCATTCTCATAAGTTATATATGTAATCACATTCATTTTATATAAAAAAACTTAGGGTTTGGAATAAAATTTAATAAATGTAGAATTTTGAAATATGTGAGTGGTAATTGTAATTTACATGGTCATTTATAGTAGTGTAAATGTAACCATTTTGCATTACCTTTAAATATGTGAATGATTTTGGAATTGTATTTGATGGGGTTACATATCCGTTACAATTTCGTAGCAAGTTTACATAAGTGGTTACAATTCCGTCACAATTCCGTAGCAAGTTTACATAAGTGGTTACAATTCCGTCACAATTTCGTTGCAAAGTTAGGTTAGTGGTTACAAATCCGTCACAACTCCGTTGCAAAATTACGAACACTTAGTGAAAAAACAATTTTACAAAATACACTTAGTGAAAGAAATCCATACTATAATTGCACTGGATGGTGTTCGAACCGAGGCTCATTGGTATATTTACAGCGTTGCTTTGCCGCTGTGCTATGGTGTATTATTCGGTAATTGTTGACATGAGATACTATATATCTACATTGAAAAAATTAGTAGAAAAAATTGTTAACTTCATTGTTGAGAGTGAGGTTCGAACCCAGGCTCATTGGTATATTTACAGCGTTGCTTTGCCGCTGTGCTATGATGTATTATTCAGTAATTGTTGACATGAGATACTATATATCTACATTGCGATTTGATTAATTATTAATAGATCTATTTTTAGCAAGTTATATTTATTTTTTAAAACTCTTATAGATTAATCAAAAAATATATATATTACAATCATATTATTCAAAATCATCATCATCTTCATCATGACCTTCATTGTAATCATCCTCAAAAGAAGATAAATTACACATAAATTCATCTTCTGGCTCATTGTCTTCAATTTCAAAATCAATTGTTTGTATTGGGTTGCTTCCTTCCACCAAGACATTGACGTCAATTTCATCCACCATTTCCGTGGCAGTATCATCGCTAGTTTGTTGCAAAATAACCAAGTCTTTCGTACCAAATTTTCCTTGTACACGATTCCTCGGATTAACTTGCAGTACTGTAAGCCATGGTTTCAGAATACGTTTCGTAGCTGGATATGGAAGATAACAAACTTGATCGGCTTGCGACCCTGCCATAAGTATAGTGTTTAGATTAGAATTTTGAAAATATTTGTAAAACATATATGTTCACATATATTCTAGATTGAATAAATGAACAAATCGATCATACCTAAAATAAAAGGCTCATTAATATTGTTTTTATATCGACCTTTAGCCAACACATCAACAATACCTCCCTTGCTTCTCCGGGTGCCTTTTCCGATCGTAGGGTCGAACCATTTGCAATTAAAAAGTATTACCCTTAATTGAAAAATGCCAGGGAATTGAAACTCCATGATCTTTTGCACTTTCCCATGAAAATCATCTTCTTTAGTTGCGTCAGAATATTGTTGCCCTCGCACGAAAACCCCATATTTCATAGTTTTTTTCCTCTCTCTGTGACTTTCCGTGTGAAACAAATACCCTCTCGTATAATACATGGGCCAAGTTCGAACTTGATTTTCAGGACCTTCAACAACATTAAAAGCCCAAGGAGGAAAATATTGTTGGTCCTTCATGTAATGTACCTGTCAATAAAAAATATGTGTAAATTAAGAAAATGATATTTACAAATCAATCATGTACAGCTGAACAGTATACATACGTATTGTCGGATCCATGAACAGAAATCTGTATCTCTTTTCGCCATCACCTCCTCATCTGTTAGGTCAGGGTCTTCATCTCGAATTTGCGTTTCCAACAACCTGTGATTCAATAATAATATATGATTGAATAAATTAGTAAAGAAAATTATCGTAGATTATGTAAGATCTAGTTTCAGTTACTTCTCGTAGGGCCGAAAGAAATCACAATTCCGTAGAATATATGAATGTGCGCGATGATACTCCTCCGCGCTTAACCAGAATTCTTCACATTTTCCCACTTGGCTGACCTACAGCCGTGAATATATCTGGTACATCAATTGGGTATTTAGGTGCTTCACCTTCGTCATACCGACTTACCCTTCAAAATTTGTTCTTAATATCATTAAAACCAAAACATAATACCAATATTAAATAACATACATTTTTCTATATTATCACATCAATTTACCTTCGTCTGATAGCTGTAGGAACCTGTGAGCCAAAGTAGTATTGTGAAAAGTAGGATATCTCATCATTCATATAGGATTGAACAATTGATCCCGCTGGATATCTTTTGTTTTTCGCTTTTCCTTTCAAATGTTTAAAAAACCTTTCGAAAGGATACATCCACCGATATTGTACAGGACCACCAAGCTCTGCTTTGTAAGGCAAGTGGATAGGAAGGTGCTCCATCATATCAAAGAAGGATGCTGGAAATATTTTTTCCAAATTACACAAAATCATCACAATGTTCGACTTAAGAAGTTGGACGCGGCTTATATCTAATGTGCGACTGCTAAGGTCACGAAAGAATGCTCCAATCCCTACGAATAATTTTTTAATTAGTTATCTATATAAGCTTTAACAATATATATCAACATAAACATGAATTGTATATACGTGATATTGCTTGGTGCACGTTACGGGGGAGAAGTTCTGCAAATATGAATGGAAGCAATCTCTCCATAAAGACGTGACAGTCATGGCTTTTCATTCCCGAGAACTTTCCGTTATTGATGTCTACTGTACTAGCTAAATTTGCAACATAGCCGTCTGGGAATTTCACTTCATTCTTCACCCACTGTAGTAACGCCTCTTTTGCTTTTGCAGTCAATCTCCAAATTGGAAATGGCGCATTCCCACGAGCATCGACATGCAATTCTTTTCGAGCACAATATCTCGTAACATCTATTCTTGACTTGATGTTATCTTTTGATCTGTCTTTAATATTCATAATAGTGTATATGATGTTATCGAAGAAATTTTTCTCGATATGCATCAAGTCAAGACAATGTCGTAGATTCAAATTAATCCAATATGGTAGCTCCCACAATATGCTTTCTTTATGCCAGTTATGCCACTCTCCATATCCGTCCGGTTTTTTCTGATGTTTGTTTCCACCACAGTCAGAAGTTTTAGGTGCCTTCGCATTCCTTACATACCGCAAAACTTCTGCTCCACTCAACGATTCTGGTGGGTAGTCGTTCAATGCTTTCTTTCCTTTTATGAAATTGACTTTATTTTTCCGCAAAGGATGATCGGTAGGCAAAAAGCTTCGGTGACAGTCGAACCAACATGGCTTCCTACCAGACGGCAAGTGGAAAGCATTTGTATCACACATACAAATTGGACAAGATAATTTTCCAGTCCATCCGGACAACATACCATATGCTGGAAAATCGCTAATCGTCCATAGCAGAACCGCTTTAAGGTTGAAATTTTGATTTAAGGAAATATCATACGCCTCAACTCCGTTATTCCACAAATCCTTTAGCTCCTCGATCAGTGGTTGGAGAAACACATCTAGACTAGCACGTGGATGATTTGGACCAGAATTCAAAATTGTGAGAAACAAATACTCACTCTTCATCGCCATATCAGGGGGTAAGTTGTAAGGTGTCATGATCACTAGCCACAACGAATGGTTTTTTGACATCCCAAATGGATTAAACCCGTCTGTAAACAATCCTAGGTAAACATTTCGCTTTTCCTCTGCAAAACTTGGATACATTTCATTGAAATTTTTCCACTCCGCACCGTCAGATGGATGACACATAACTCCGTCTTCTGACTCGTGCTCAGCATGCCATCTCATCCATGATGCAGTCTTCTCAGATTTGTACATCCTCTTTAACCTGTCCTCGATTGGTAGGTACCACATCTTGCTGAACGGTATTTTTGTTCGTCCATGACTCTCTTTATATCTCGGTTTTTCGCAAAATTTACAATGCTCCAAATCCTCATCTTCTTTCCAGTAGAGCATACAGTTCTCTATACATACATCATATGTATGATACGGCAATCCTAGCTTTCGCATCAACATTTCCGTCTCGTAATATGAACCAGTGGCCTGATTAGGCTGTGGTAAATACTCAGAAAACGTTTCCGCCCAATCATCCATGCAACTTTCAGACTGATTATGGTCTGTCTTGTGGCTCATGAACCGCGCAACTAATGATAACTGTGAATGACCTTCCTGACATCCATCATACAGCGGGGTATTTGCAGCTTCTAGCAAGTCGTAGAATTGTTTCGCCTCATAGGTAGGTTCTTCGTTAACATGGTCATTACCACTCTAACCATGTTCTTGATCATGATGATAAGCATTAAATGGTGTAGTACCATGAAATGCATCATTGACCATACCAGCATAAACATCCCCCCCAGTACCATAATCAAATTGTTGATTACCCGTATTAAAATATTGTTCATTACTAAAATCTACATTTTTGTAATGGCTACTAGATCCTGCCCCACCAACATTATAATCCTCTCCATGTTCGGACCATACATAATATCTGGGCATAAACCATTTACTAAGCAAATGGTCCGACACAAGTCGAGCGGGTGTTATCCTAGTTGCATTTTTGCATTTAGAACAAGGGCATATAAACTTACCATTATTCCTCAAAGCGAAGTCCTGGTTACTCGCAAAATCGATGAACTGTTGCACTCCATCCAAATAGTCGGTTGATATATTGTTGGTGCGTGGATCGATCCGGTTGTACATCCATTCTCGTGACGAATGCCACATTTTTTATTCCTCCCAAAAAAAATTTCCTCTCAAAAGTTTTTTTTTTTTTTTCTCTTTTCCCATTTACAAATTTTTCCCTCCCAAATTTTATTTATTTTTTCCCTCTCAAAAATTTTTCCCTCCCAATTTTTTTTATCTTTTCCCTCCCAATATTGTTTTCTCTTTTTTTTTTCTTCCGTTTATTTCTTTCTGATTTGTGAGAAATTTGAGAGTGGGAAGTGGTCTTATTTATTGGCTGAATTTACTGTGACAGATTTGTGATGCTAAAAAAATCGTCACAAATTTGTGACGGATTTCTTACGAATTTGCGACGCATACTGAAAGTTAGGTGGCAGCTAGGTGGGAGGTAGACACGTGTTGGGTGAGAGTTAGGTCGATTATAAAAGTCGAATTAAACATGTTTACACCCACTTTTTTCTGACCGACAGTTTTTGCGACGCACCGAAAGAGTCACAAATCCGTTACTAAGTTGCGACGCCGTAACTTTAGTTGCAAACGAGTCACACTTTTGTGACGCTTTTACGACAAAGTTTTTTCGTAGTTAATTTGCAACGGTTTTGCAACGGTATTATTTTCTGTCACAAAATCGTTACAAATTTGTTATAATAGCGTCACAAAAATAAGTGAAGGAAAAAAATCGTCACAACACGGCGTCACAAATTCTGTGTTTTCTTGCAGTGAATATGATTTACAAACCAATGAAGGGATATGACGATGAATAATATGGCTTAGTTCCTTGTTTCAATTTTGTAAAACTAAATGAGAATAGTTATAGTATAGAATATGATATATATTTTTTATTGGGCAAGCCCTTTAGTTCATGCATTAAATTTAATTTGGAAACCTTGCAACTATGTGGGTGATGTCTGCGCTTCTTTACGAAGGAAACATAACTTTCACGACATGGAAACCAAATCCCAAAAAATGTAGAGGAAAAACATTATGGAAAGTAAATTAATACATGGACTGAACATAAGTTAGCAAACGATAACAAAAGAGACAAAATATTACCTTTGACATGAAGAGAGACGAACGGGATATCCGTAAGATAATGTGAGCAAATAAATGACGAATCCATGAACCAATACATGCTTTGTTTGACATAAATAAATAAATAAAAAATTTATCGATGGCAAGTAGGAGACTGTAATATGTGTTAAAAATATGTAAATAGAAATAATCAAAATTATATTTTTATGTGATGTTGATACTTCATCTTAACATTAGACATGACCTTTGGATAACAAAAGAGTCAAAGAACCATAAACCAGTGGAGAAGATAAATTCGAATTTTATTCAAGGTAAAATTAGAGAAACATGTCTTATTAAATAGAGATTGGTATAATATGTGTCGATACATAACATTATAATTATATTCTTGAATCGATCCAATATATTTTCCAGGTAAGTAGAGCAAACTGGATCCAATATATTTTTGAAACGATTTATGTGACTAAAGTTGTCGATTTTAAGGGGAACTACACCTTAAATGAGAGCATAAACCTCACAAATGCATATAAAATATTGAATGAATTTAAATTGATTGATTTGACTAAAGTTGTTGATTTTAAGAAGAACTAAACCTTAAATGGAGCCTAAGCCCTCACATATGTATGTAAAATATTGAATGATTTGAAACAATGAATTTGACTAAAGTTGTCGATTTTTTAGGGGCACTTAATCCTAAATGAGAGCCTAAACCCTAACATATGTATGTAAAATATTAAATGATTTGACACGATCCATTTGACTAAACTTGTCGATCATAAAGGGAACTAAACCCTAAATAGGAGCGTAAACCTTCACATAAGTATGTAAAATATTTAATGATTTGACACGACCGATTTGACTAAACTTACCGATTTTAAGGGACAATAAACTCTAAATTAAATGAGAGCCTAACCCGCACATTTGTATGAAACATATTGAATGATTTGAAACGATCGATTTAACTAAACTTGTCGATTTTAAGGGGCACTAAACCCTAAATGGGTGCCTAAACCTCACAAATGTATCTAAAATATTGAGTGATTTAAAATGAGTTAAAACGATTGATTTGACTAAACTTGTTGATTTTAAGGGGTATTAAACCCTAAATGGGTGCATAAACCTCACAAATGTATGTAAAATATTGAATGATTTAAAATGATCGATCTAACTAAACTTATCGATTTTAAGGGGCATTAAACCCTAAATGTAATCCAGAAACCAAGATGACCTATATTCTTTTTAAGGTCTCGGAAGATAGGTCCCATCAAGGTACTTGAGCGCATAATCCTAATGCCTATCGTCTTTACTTAGCTTCACACATTAATGCTTATCGTGTTTTTTGGAGATACGGTGCATACAGAGATTGAAACGGAGAATATGCTCTTACCCGTGAAGATTTGATGCAGCACATCTTTAATTGGAGCCGATAAAAATGTTGTCATATCTTGAGGTGAATGTTAAGATTTTCATTTCTTTTGTTTTAACCAGATTTGGTTGTTTACATCTTCAATTGCTATTTTGTATTTAAATAGACTGTAGCTTAATTGTAAAGAGAAACATATTGAATGATAATGAAAACTTTTTAAGCATTTCTTCCTTCGAATGAATTGCTTTCTCGAGCTTTTATTCTGAGAGACAACTCCTCTTTCCGTTGATTGTCGTAGAGTCAACGACATTAGGTTCTATTGACATTTTGCTACACTACTATATTTCCAAATCTTGCTTTCTCTTGCACCGAGAGGATCAATCAAAGGTTGACCAAAGAAATCAGAATTCAATCCGAGAATGTTCCTCAAAATGTTTTACAGGTGAAACAAATAATACTTGGCTACTCGTGTAAAGTGCTTCAAAGTTCTCTAAAAAATAATAATAATAAATAAATAAATAAATAATGAATCATGTAAGAAAGACACCTCAATCAATTGAGAGTCTTATGAGGAAGATTTCTTATGTCCCCTCGCAAATAGCCTTTTAAGACTCTCACCGGGTCTCCGGTATTGCACCTTCCTTGACCATCTCTCTAGCATTCTCTTCTACAAGACTCAAAAATCGTGTACCAATAGAGAGTCCTTGTATTTGATTGATGCAAATCAGTTTGTTGAATGTACGTTCGTATAATTAGCATCAACCTGCCAAAGCTCGTTCCCTATAAAACTATCCAATAAAAACCTACAGTACAACCTCTATAAATTAATATTCTATAAATTAATAATCACCATAAATTAATAAAATCTTCCGGTCACGAGTCAGACCAATGATATGATATGATAATTTTTTTGAAACTCCTATATAAAATATGGTCCTAATAATAGTATAAATTAATAATCATATATATAATCATACATATATATATATATATATTTGTCATACATATATATATATATATAACTATGATAATGTACTAAAACATGAATTTTATTTGATTGAATAGTCTAACATCCACTATATTGCGATAATCATAATTTCAAGTCAATGCATGTAGTGTTTTTGAAAATGGATTCATTAAATTATTTAATATAACATCATTCAAAATATATTAAAGAAAATTATTACCTAAAATAGATTTCTCTCTATAAATTAATATTTATTAATTTATCGATAAATTAATATATTTTTAAATTAATAATTTTTCAAAGTCCCAACATTATTAATTTATAGAGGTTTTACTGTACAGAAGCTCAATCTTTTTGGAAATCTTGATTATCAAATCCGAATGCTCTACTTACCATTAGCATACTATCGAGTTTGCTAAAAGCAGATTGATTATTAAATTTAGCTTTTGACCATTAATATTATTGTTGTGACTCTGATATCAACGAAGAAGGTTGTCCTCTTCACATCGACATAAATTAAGACTTTCATATTTTGTATAGTAATTGCTCATCCTCTTGATAAAATCAAAAGCTGCTTACGACATCCACCTACAAATAATAAAATACTCTTGATATCAGCGATAAACGTTACTCTCTCCGTCCCATTTTAGATGATTTTTAAGGTTTTTACGCACAACTTAAGAAACCATTAATTGTTCATATTTTCAGTATATAACATCAATTCCAAGATGATTTAACCAATGAAAAAGTAATATGCAGAATTAAAATAACCAAAACACAATAAATATTGCATAAAAATTTGAAAAAATCAACTAATTTGGAACAATTTTTTTCTCCTAGAAAATCATCTAAAATGGGATGGAGGGAGTATTAAATGAATATAAGATGTAGATAACATCTTTGCGAGTGAAGGAAAATTAGTTATTTTATGTAAATAGTTTTTTGATAATTTTTCTTAGTGATAACTACTAAAGATTTTTCCAAATCAAACTTTTACGTTAATCTATATGGAAGTGGTACTAACAGTAATCAGCCAAACTTAAATAAAAAAGTAACTATCCAATATAAGGATAGAAGTTTTCGTAAAATAAAAGAGGATACGTTTTTGGCCTATTTCTGTATTCTGCATCCTTTTCAAAATCGACGGTTCTCACCACCAAAAGCTTAGACCATAGAAAACGTTGCAAAGATTGTAAAAACAAAAATCATAAGACTGTTGCAAATATTTGCATATGCTAGATGTCAGACGATAGGACTCCTGGGTAATGAGAGTTTAGGAGAAAAACACAAAATTCTATATGTTTAACGTAGTTGCTCATCCGCTTGACAAAGTAAAATAGTGCTTATGAGTTATGACATAGATCTGTCAAATAATAAAAACTCTCTGATATCAATAAATAAAGGTTAAATGAATATAGGGTACTATCTTTGCAACTTGGAAGTGAAGGAAAATTAGTAATTTTATGTAGATCTACCTCGATCAATTAAGACCAATAATCAGCCAAACATAAATAATTTAAATATTGATCATACTATATACACACTACTTTTAAAAACAATACCATACCTCGTTGATGTGAGACTTTGGATGATAAACCTACAAAACATATAAACACAAAAAAATATGAACAATAAAGAACAAATACAAAAACAAAAACAAAATTCAATACTTTATCGATCGAAGTTACAATTATATGCAGAAACTACAAAAAAAAAAGAAGCAAAAAACGAAACACTAAAAAATTAAACAAAATAGATGATTATAAAAACTATAAGAATAAAAAAAAAGAAAAAAAAAAGAGAAGACGATGAATGATTTGACCCGAAAGAAATAGGAAGTATATACAAAATTCGAGGAATTTGCTAGTTCTAACTCACAATTTCATTTTAAATACAAGGGTAAACCACATATCTCATGTTTGTGAAAACTAACTCAAAGAGATAGTGAAATTACGACTACAACCTTTATGACCAAAAAAAAAGGAGGTCATAATAACTGTTTTACCCCTATAGAAGTCTGTTACGTAATATCGAAGTCCACTATAAGACTTCCACCAGAAAACCAACTCGTAGACTCCATGTGAAGTCTACTTTGTGGTATAGTAGACTTCTTTGAAAGTCTACTGTAAAATATATTTCAAATTTAAATCTATAAATTAAAAGAAAATATGTTGATAAATTTTTTTGATTGATGACCAAATTATAAATAATTGTGAAGTATAAAATTAAAATTTCATAAAATTTCACAAATGAAACATACAAAGACAAATTAGGTCTACTTTGTGGTATAGTACACTTCTCTCGAAGTCTAGTATATAATTATATTTCAAATTTAAATTTATAAATTAACAAAAAATATTTTGATAAAAAATTTAGATTGATGACTAAACTATAAATAATTCTGAAGTATGAAAAATAAAATTTTATAAAATTTCACAAATTAAACCTACAAAGACAAATTAGGTTATGAATGAAATACATACTATACTAAACAAAAAGTTACCAAAGAAGGTACTTCATAACCATTTGTTTGGATATTGATGTGGTGAGATGTTGGTAGTTTAATGTTTGATATTTATAAGTTTTATGAGTTTATTTATGGTTGTAGTGGTTTAGTTTGAGAAATTAGATTCTTATTTATGGTTTAGGGTTTGGATGGTTTAGGGTTTCGTTTTAGAAACCGTATTGTAGGGTTGACTTTTAAAGTTGAATTAACTATAAGTGATGTAAAATTTTGACTTATGTACATCATTTGGCGTAATTGGCCGAGTTACGAGTATGAATATGGTAATAGTTTGACATTTATAGGTTGCAAACATGTTCTTATACTTAGGGTTAGATTTAGGGTTTATCATTTTTATATTTAAAATGTCAAATTTACATAAAATTGTTAACTTGTGAATATATTAAAAAATTTGAATGTACTGTATAATTTTTTTTTAAGGATTTTGAATAATCATTGAAAATAATATATTTACGTTTTTAGATAGTAGACTTCGGAGGAAGTCTATTCCAATTAGTAGACTTCTAATGGAGTCTGCTTAGAGTTTAGGGTCTCATTAAAAGTTTAGGGTTTTGTCGAAAGTTTAGGGTTTAGCAGACTGGAAACGAAGTCTACTAAACCGGAAATTTTAACCTAACCGAATGAATTTACCTGCATATATAAACAAATTTTATTGAGACATAACCTTAATCATTTTCTATCTCAAATGGCGCCACCTCTATGGCTTTCTCTCCACCTTTGGCGATGATTTAGGGTTAAAATTTTCAGTGTAGATCTGGCTTGCTATCTCGACAGAGATGAAGAGCTTGTTACGGATTGCGGCGGCGGTATATTGGCTTTTGCTGCGTCGTTCGGAGCGGATCTAGCGGTGGGTTCGGGAAAGTTTAGGTTGTCGTCACCACTCCCTAGCTCAATTGATTTCATTTACTGCTTCGATTCGATCTCCCCACTTCATCGATTTGTTTCGATTACTTAGTCTTGTTCGCTTGTGAAGTTCATTGATTTGCTTACAACAGTTTCCGAGTTCCTACGTTTGTGTTCTTCCCTGATTTTGAATTTGATGTTTTTTTTCTTCAATTCTTAAAATTTTATAGAAAATAGTGTGGGATTTATAAGTTCTTTAATGGGTTTTTGTAGCATTGAGTTTTAATTAGAATAAAAATACCCAATTTGAGAAGTACAAGTGTAAACCATAATTTGTTCTGAATCAATTTGATTTCCAGATTTTGTAGGATTTTTTTGTGGGAGTTTCTGTACAAGACTCTGCTCTAACAACGGTAATTGATCCCTAAATTGATTTGAGTTGATTCATTCAGTTTAGTGTTTTGATCTTCTCTGTTTTTTTGTTTCATAGTGAGGAAGAAAGGAAACGGTTTTGGATTTGGCTAAGTTTGTTGATAAGGGTGTGCAAGTTAAGCTTACTGGTGGTAGACAAGGTAAAGAAGGAGAAAACAGTAAAACAAAACCAAAATATCCTAATCTAATCCGGATATAGCCGGAACCTAGAATCCGATTAAGATCGGAAATTTATTTATCCGATTAAAACGGAAAACATAATCTGGACATGCCGGAAAAGTGATTTCTGGTACACCAAATTTTTTATTTTAGGACATATTATGAAACTTGTCTTTCTTGAAATTTTGTTTCCAATTTCAACAAAATTGAATGGAAACAAACTCATATGTCCATAAAAAATTGTGAAATGAGAATCTAACCAATTTTAAATTTTGAATGAATTTAAAATAGTACAAAATAGTATTACTTATTGGTGAAAAAATATATACGTGGTTATCATTTTCAAAAAATTTAAGAATGAGAATGTTACCGATAAAAAAAATTATCAACATCTGATCGAATTTTTTTGTATCTAGTTTTAATTTATATGAATCATATTCAATAGTTTGTCCTCATCGTGAAGCTCCCAGACCCGGAGTTCGAGGTAGCCGTTGTCCGTGTTAAACATGGTCCTCAACCGCCGGCGATAATCCTCTTCCCTCTTGGGTTAACTTTATCTTATCCGGCACATAAACTTCTAATAAAACATCCCTCGTCTTCCACCGGGGCTCTTTTATCACCGGTGAGTGCAAACATGGTTTTGAAATCCTTCCCAACCACTACATCTCAGCTATGTTACTACTTAACCGGAGCTCTCCACCGGAGCCTCTGGACTCGCCAGTTTCACATCGGCTTGGCACAGATCTTCCGCTGTTTTTGTGCCATCGACGAGATCTTCAATTCACTGGCGCCGACACTAAAGTCTTGCTCACTCTCCCCGCCGTTCACCGTACTGATACTCTTCATCCAGTACCGCAGAATCATCTCCATGCACCTTCCACCACAATCGAGCACATTACCATCGGCTTCCTTCGGGAAATTCCCCACATCTTAACGGCACCATATCGGAAAGTTCTCCGGTTGATGCTCGAAGGTGCATCGCTTCAGCTCTCGGTGGTTTCTCCCTCCGTCTTCTCCCCAGACTCTATGTTTATCACCGCCGTCCTTTGGTCGTCGCCGAAAATAAAGTCATCGGCAAAGCCCCATTAACCATACACAGATCTGTACGTGTGTCCCTTATAGGCCATTGATATACATCATATTTTACTAATTTTTACTATCTATTTTGTAGAAGGAGTCAAGTGTCAATGAAGATGTGTGTGACACTCAAGACATGAAGTTTCCGTATGTGCCACAACAGAGATGAAGAGCTTAGTCTTGTAACGGAGTGACAGCTGGCACCTTGAGCTTTGGGGGCGTGCAAGTAGTCGTTGGGAGCAGAGGAGCATCTCAACGAATAAGAAACGAGCGTTAAAAAGAGGAGAGAGAAGAAAAGCTTGAGTGTGGTGCGTAGCACAAACGGCGATGAGACATGTGATATAGTGTTGTCTGGCGCAGAACAGTGTTTGGTCTGCTGCCTAAAGAATGAGTGTTTGGCTTATTTTTTATGTTGTTCTAAGCTAAAACCGATATAAAAGAAGATGTTTTGGCTTTTCTTTTAGTTAGTTCTCAAAAAATCTGAAAAAAGGTTTTTGGGTAGAACTCCTTAGGATTAAGGGTTGTGAGATTTGTTATTGAGTGTTCAAAGGTTATCTTCCTGTGTAGGTTAACATAGTTTCTGGGTAGACTAGGTATAGTCTTGTTAAGCGAATCACATGTTGTGAGTTCGTCTTCTTCTGGGTAGAATATGATTAATCAGTTGGTTAATTCCTTGTTTAAGATGCACGAATTAATGAAAGATGATTCGTGTGATTGAATCTGTTGTGTTGCTCTGTGTTATCTGTTGTCTATGTGGTATCATACACTTTAAATTGGTATCAGATTGGATCACTGAACTTAGAACAGTTTCAGTTCTTAACAGGTGAAGATCTTGTGACGTAATCTATATGTCTGACTGCAACGGTGTTGGTCAAGTCATGTCTGAATGTTCATAAATGAAAATTAGACATGAATGGGTAAACTGTGTTGCTTTCATCACCACCACTGAAGACTAAGACTCAAGAGGATTTAGATTCTGATGAATTAGCTAAGCCAAAGTCTATGGAGGATTATCAAAGTCTGTATAACCTCTAGACCAAGCTGACTAGGAAAAACTCAAACTAGCTGAGGGAAAACAAGATCTGGTTACAATCAAGGAAGATCTGGAACCACGAGTGTCGTTTGTTCCTTGCACATCGAGAAGGCTGAGTCGTGTGCCAGAGATCACAAAAAAAGACATCATCCGTGAGCTACGGAATGATCTAAGAAAGGAACACGAAGATGAGTGTGTTGATAAAGGAGGATTGACTGAGAAGTACAAAACTACTAAGATGTTGAGCACATCCTCAAGCTGGTTAAATAAGACTATCGTGAAGGACGGGATATCTTCTACAACTACAACTCCTCACAAAACTGTCTGGTGCAAAGCTATTGCACAACATGAACCACTCACTTATGAAACTGTTCGATGCAAAGTTGTTGCACAACAGGAGTTATCCTCTCGTGAGACATTCAAATTCAAATGGAACAGAAATTGGAATGACAAAAGGATGTTCAGGGGATGCTTTCACTGCAGAAGAAGATGACATATGTGGAAACAATGCTTCCAACGCAATAAGAGGATCAGACATCTATGGAACCTCAACAGATGTTGGATGGAACCCACTCAGGTTGGCTCTGTGTGGGTACTCAAGAAAGATGTGTATCAAGAACAGATTACAGAAACTGATGAACTCAAACTTGAGTATCTAGAATCATCCCCCATGGATGGTCAGGAGACGGAGATATCCATATCCAAAGAAAAACTAGAGTCTCTGAAGGCAATTGTTGCTTACACAGCGGAAGCCTAGAGAGATAGTCAATCTTGGTATTTTGACAGCGGTTGTTCGAGACATATGACAAGGGACAAAGAAAGATTGATGAATTTTTCCTCAGTTTCCGGTGGAAAGGTAACATTTGGAGATGGAGGTAAAGGCAGCATCAAAGGTAAAGGTAGGACTTCATGCGATGATTCTCCTCAACTAGCTAATGTCCACTTATTTGAGGGGCTTAAGGCTAATCTGATCAGTATCATTCATTTGTGTGATGAAGGTCTGAAGGTTGTGTTTACTAGTCAGGGATGTGAGGCTCTGGATCAACTAGAAAACAGTGTGCTCAGTGGTGAGTGATCTGGAAACAACTGCTATGTCTGGAAAGAATCAGATATGTGCTTGTCAGTAATGAGCTCAGACTTGGAACTGCGGCACAGAAGGTTGGGTCACATGAACATAAAAAGCTTAGTCAAACTGGTTCAAGGTGGAATTGTTCGTGGAATACCAAAACTTGAACACAAGACTGATGTTGTGTGAGAGCTTGCAATCAAGGGAAGCGTATCAGAGTACATCACAAGAGAGTTGCTGACATCTCATCCAAAGAAATTCTAGACTTGCTTCACATGGACCTAATGGGTCCGCTCAAAGTGGAAAGTTTCAATGGAAAGAGGTATATTCTGGTAGTCGTTGATGACTTCTCTCGCTTCACTTGGGTCAGGTTCCTACGTCACAAGTTAGATGCCATGGATAGCTTTAAGATTCTTGTACTCCGACTTCAGACTCAGAAGGGTAATATCAAACAGATCAGAAGCGATCATGGAAGAGAGTTTGAGAAACGCAAGTTTGATGAGTTCTGTCATGATCAAGGGATCAAACATCAATTGTATGGTCCATACACTCCACAACAAAATGGAGTTGTTGAGAGAAAACAGAACTCTTCAAGAAATGGCCCGTGCCATGCTACATGGGAACAATGTTGCGACTCACTTATGGGCTGAAGCAATTAACACAGCGTGCTACATCATCAACAAGGTCTACGTCAAACCTGGAACGTCCTTAACACCCTATGAGATTTGGAAAGGGAAGACTCCAAATATGTTCTACTTCCACACGTTTGGTTGTGTGTGTTGTATTCTGAATGATAGAGAACATTTGGGAAAGTTTAATTCTCGAAGTGCTGATGGAATATTCTTCGGATATGGCACCAACAACAAAGCCTATCGAGTCTACAATAAGAAAACTGGAAAAATTGAGGAATCAGTTAATGTTGTGTTAGATGACAAACGAAGAATCCAGTCAGGAGTTCACCTTGAAGATGTGGAAGAAACAGGGGGTAATCAAGAAGAAAACACTAAAGAGGATCTCAAAGAGACGGAAAGGGAAGTTGTCCCTCCGGGAACACATGTTGATCCAAAACCAGTTCGTGTACCTAAGAACCACTCTGAAAAAGATGTCAATGGAGAACTTCAAGGAAACAGAGTAACCAGAGGTGTAAGGAAGAACTATCGGGAAAATATGTCATTGGTTTGAGGCGTGTCATGAAGAACTGAATCAGTTCACCAGATATGATGTGTGGGATCTTGTGGTCAGACCAGCGGACATCAATGTTGTTGGAACCAAATGGATCTTCAAGAATAAGACTGATGAAGATGGAAACACAACACGTAACCAAGCTCGTCTTATTGCTCAGGGGTACTCTCAGATTGAAGGGATTGATTTTGACGAGACCTTTGATTTTGTTGTAAGACTGGAATCTATAAGGCTTCTCCTTGGCATAGCTTGTGTTCTGGACATCATGTTGTATCAAATGGATGTTAAAAGTGCCTTCCTCAATGGACTTCTGCAAGAGGAAGTGTTTGTTACTCAACCACATGGGTTTGAAAGCTCGGAACACCATGATCATGTGTACAAGCTCAAGAAGGCTCTTTGTTGCCTTAAACAGGTGCCTAGAGCTTGGTATGAGAGATTTACTTAGTTCTTTGATGATAAGGGGTTCAAGCGTGGAATTGTGGACAAGACCTTGTTCATTCTTACCGAAGACACACACATTCTGATTGTCCAGATTTATGTGGATGAAATCATCTATGGCAGCACAAGCAATGACTTGGTTAACAATCTTGTGAAACTTATGACCAATGAGTTCAAGATGTGTCTGGTGGGTGAGCTGAACTACTTCCTGGGTCTTCAAATCAACCAGACTGACAAGGAAATCTTCATTTCTCAGAGTACGTATGTAAGAAATCTGGTTCAAAAGTTTGGTTAGGATTCCTATAAAACAGCTCAAACTCCAATGAGCCCAACCACAAAGCTGAGTAAAGATAAGAATGGAGAGTCTGTGGATGAGAAGCTCTACAGAGGAATGATCGGAAGCTTGCTATATCTCACTGCCAGTCGTCGGATCTATGTCTAAGTGTGGGCATCTGTGCTCGATTTCAAGTAAATCCTAAAGTATCACCCACGAATGCTGTGAAATGTATCCTTAAATATGTGAAGGGAACTCTCAATCATGGTTTGTATTACTCAAAGCAAACTAATCAGAATCTTGTAGGTTACTGTGATGCAGACTAGGTAGGAAGCACATATGATAGGAGTAGCACTTCTGGAGGAAAATTCTTTCTAGGAAACAATCTCATTCTACTGGCACAACACGAAATAGAACGGTGTTACACTGTCAACCGTAGAAGTAGAGTACATTGCTATAGGAAGCTGTTGTACTCAACTTCTGTGGATGAATAGTTGCTGGCTGACTATGGTATGACTTCAGACACTCTTCTTGTTCATTGTGATAATATGAGTGCTATCAATATCTCCAAAAATTCAATTCAACACTCTCGAACTAAACACATTGATATTAGTCATCATTTTATTAGAGAACTTGTTGAGGATAATGTGGTGACAATCACACATGTCACATCTGAGAATCAATTGGCAGATATTTTTACAAAACCCTTTGGATGTGAAGGCTTTTAGCGTGTTGAAAAATTTGCTGGGAATATGTGAACACTAATGTTTTTGATCTAATAGGATACTTGTCACATTATGTGTTATCAGTCATCATATGCTTTTACTCATCTGATCAGTACAACCATTGAAAAACTTCTCATTGGTAAGTCATCACAGAGAAAGAGCTACTCATCACGCATGTTCAAATTTCTTTTTTCTCTCTTTTTGTCTCTCGTCCCTGCACTCTTGGTTACTATTTCAAAAAAAAAACAAAAAAAAAACCAAAAAAAAGAAGGGAGGGTTGTTAAGAAAAAAAAAGAAGGAGAAAAGTTCTTGTTCTAAATCAGTATAGTATACAGGGGGAGAAAAGTCCTGACATGTCTAAGTTAAGAGTCTCGGTGTTGAACACAGGGGGAGAAAAGTCATATCCTGTGTCCACCTCTTAATGAAATAAAAGGGGGAACCAAAGAATGTTCTGTAGTTTAAATGTGTCTCTTCTCTGTTATTGCTTCGGCTCTGAACATGTATGCTGGTGTGAAGACTACTGTGTGCTGACCACTAAATGTGAAAGTTACTCGGTGAGAAACAGCTACCTCAGTGAACCAGTGGGATGAAACACCTTCTCCGAAAAACCTGATCTGATGACTTGGTAACATTGGGTGTGCATATATCCCTCAAGAATTGGTAAACCCGTTTGTTCTCTCTTGATATTTTTTTCCGTTTTTCCGCTGCGTTGAGATTCTCGATTGATTGGTGCAGTCCCATATCCTCTTTGTTCTCTGATACTTATTTGTCAAGAAGTATAAATGGGTTCCTTGTTAGTTAGGGCTTTTCTTAAGGCCTCTTTGTCACTATTTAATCGTAAATCTGGGTTAAATGGGTCTCCTTGTTAAAAAAGGAGGATGACCCACATTTCACTAAAAATATCTTGCCTTGTTAAGTGTGCAGTGCTACAGGATCTTTTTGTCCTTAAAAGGAAGGAGAGAGCCGCTTGTGTCACTTCACTTCACTTCACTCTCTCTCTAACTCTGCTCTTCAGTTCTTTTTCGCTTTTTCCTTTAGTATCAAATAATCTCTTAGGTACTATGGCGTCAAATGTTGAACAAGATCCCTCTGCTGCCCATCTCCACCGTTATGAAGCTCATTGTCGCCTGCTTGAGGTTCAGGACATCGAAGATCCGATCACCAAGCAGTATTCATAGAAACCGTACACTAAGTGGTTTGTCACTGTTCACACTCTTCGCCGTTATGCCATTGTCTCTCCACGACTGTTCAACGACTTGCGCACCTTCTGTCTCCATCTTCCAGAAACGTGTGTTGTTCAACAAATTGTGACAACGTCAGGACTTCTACCCACTATGCTAGAAGTGGATCTGTATGTCGATGAGGTGGTCAAGGAATTCTACCCTAACATTGCAAGGGTAAAATACAGCGAATGTGGAAAGCATTGCGTATACATTCATGGTCTCATGTATGAGTTCACACCACATATCATCAACTCCATGTTTCAGCTCCCAAACAGTCTGTATCCGTTACATGGACATGTTACAGATCATGCAAATGGGTTTGACATTCCATTTGAAGCAGTGGTGTCTCTGATATCTGAAGGAGTCGTGTCCAAATGGGAAGATCTCACTCCAGCTCAACTCAGTCCTACGATGGCTCTTCTTTATAAGATCTATTGTCACAACTAGATGCCCACTATGAATGAAATGGTCATTACGAAAGCAAGGGCTTCCCTGATCTACATGGTGGTCACCAACACTCCTTTCAACTTTGGAGCTCTTATGGTGGATGAGATCTTTCTGACTCTCAAGGCTGACAATGGTTCACGACTTGCATTCCCCAATCTCATTGGACAGCTTCTAGAGTATCAACGCCATGTTCCCACACGTATCGGTGTTATGGACTCGTCTCCACCTGTTCCGTTCCTGCTTCCGCAATGACACATATACACGCATGGATTCCCACCTGCCTTGATTAACACTTCCATTGCCGATGACTTTCAGTACATCTCTGCATTGGTTCGAGGATTAGGAGCCAAAGTCTCTGGTATGATTTTCTTCACCCTAAAACTTCTTCATGTCGGTTCATTACTGCTTCTCCAAGTATTTTTCTCTGAGTATGCATCCAAGCAAGGGTAGATTTTGGAATGGGGTACAATGAAGTGTTCAGTATTGAGATACAAGTGGAGGAAGAAGTATGTGATGATATTGATCTTGAATTTGAGTTTGTAACGAAACTCTGATGAGTACTATCTTTCCTTTGATCTGAACTTTTTATGTTGTCATCTAAGGCCTTGATCTAAGACTGAAACTTTTGATGTGAGAACCTTGGTTGTTTGGAGAACATTTCTGTTTTAACAAAGATTCTGTTTCAGTTTGAAATTCTTGTTTGAGAGATTGTGTTGTTCCTATTCTTATTTTGCCTCCTCTGATTTGTAGAAGAACACAGCCGTGGAAGTCACTATGGTGGTTTCACATTAGGGCTCTGTTCTAGCGAATCATGACAGTCTAGTGCTTTTAGCAACTTGGTTTTAGTAATTTTGGTGCAGGTAGCTTGAATTGAGAAACTCAAAGAAAAAGGATGAGATTATAGAAGCAGTCAAGTGTCAATGAAGCTGTGTGTGACACAGAGGACATGAAGTTTCCGTCTGTGCCACAACAGAGATGAAGAGCTCAGTCTCGTAACGGAGTGACATATAGCACCTCAAGCTTTGGGGGCGTGCAAGTAGTCGTTGGGAGCAGAGGAGCAGCTCAACGAATAAGAAACGAGCGTTAAAAAGAGGAGAGAGAAGAAAAGCTTGAGTGTGTCGTGTAGCACAAACGGCGATGGGACATGTGATATAGTGTTGTCTGGCGCATAACAGTGTTTGGTCTGCTGCCTAAAGAATGAGTGTTTGGCTTATTTTTTTATGTTTTTCTAAGCTAAAACTGATATAAAAGAAGAGGTTTTGGCTTTTGTATTAGTTAGTTCTCGAAAAATCAGAAAAATGGTTTTTGGGTAGAACTCATTACGATTAAGGGTTGTGAGATTTGTTCTTGAGTGTTCAAAGGTTATCTTCCTGTATAGGTTAACACAGTTTCTGGGTAGACTAGGTATCGTCTTGTTAAGCGAATCACATGTTGGGAGTTTGTCTTCTTCTGGGTAGAATAAGATTAATCAGTTGGTTGATTTCTTGTTTAAGATGCACAAATTAATGAAAGAAGATTTGTGTGATTGATTCTGTTGTGTTACACTCTAATATTTTGCTTATATTTATTAATAATAACCCAAGTTTTAGAGATAAAAAGTGTCTTTTTAGTGTTTTACATGTTCTTAACCCTTAAACAAGAAAAGATGGCCAAATGGGCCTATAATGGAGAAAGTAAGCCTTTTTGGAGAAAGATATGATCTATTCATCAAATATTGCAGCCTATAAGTCAAGATCGCACCGTTGGATCAGGCCCTAAGTTTTACATAAGATAGAAACATATCTAAGCTTCAGAACGAATATTTATTTGTCCACATCCGACGGTTAGATCTCCAGATAATCACAAGATACTGGAAACTGTTCGAGCTTATCCAAAGACAAAGTCGGTGCAGCTTTATCAAGTGGTGACTGGTCGATCACAGGAGGTGACCGATCGATCACCAACCTTCTGAAAATTGTGGAGAAAACAAATATAACAGTGACCGATCGATCACATGTGGTGACCGATCGATCACCCCTCTCGAGAAAAAAGAAAATATTCTGTTTTCATAAAATATTCTCCAAATCTTCCAAGGATTTGCCCTAATCGACCTCTACACCTATAAAAGAATCAAAGAGGCCAAGTTTTTCAACACACACCTACGCAGCAAGAAAGCTTGACAAGCTACTCATCTTTCGGTTACAAAGCTTTACAAAGATCTCTAAAGGCATAAACACTTTTACTTTTCTACACACTTGTTCTTTTGTTTATTGGTTTGTAAGGGAGAAAAAGATCTCACCTCTTGTTATCCACTAGAGAAACTTTTCTAAACCCTAATATTTCCCTTATTTTATAAAAATTATTTGTTTCATCTATATGCTTAAGTAGTCTTTTGTTGGATTCTAAGGGGTTAAATTTAAGTGTTTATATTGTTCGATAGATAGGATTGCACACATGATAACTCCTAGATTTAGTCTAGGGTTTTTTTTACTTAGATTTCACTTATTGCATGTTTTAGGAGAAATTAACCTAGAATTGATTCTAGATATTTGCAATTGTGCTAACCGCTCGTTTGTAATCTAGCGAATAAGATGTTTAGTGAGTTCAATGTTTACTAGCCGTTTCATTGAATAAACAACTGAGCTTGATAGTTAATAAATTAAGGATTACGATAGCCGACTTAAATCTCGCTCATTAGGGTTGTCATACGACGGTATAGATAATTACCGCTAAGTTCATATTCAAAAGAATTGTCTATCATAGTTTGTCATGGTATTCGATTTAGCGTATCTTGAAATTCATAAATCTATTGTGTGGTTCTTGATTTATGTGGATTCGATCCCTAAGGATTACGATTGATTGATTGTGCACTTGCAATCTTATTAATTTTTGGCGCTGTTGCCGAGGAGATAGCAATCACCATTAGATTTTGATTAAGAGATTTGACTAGATCATTCACTATTTACTTTTCACTTTCTTTTAGGTGTATGACCACTAGAAGTCAAGGATCACAAAGCTTAGTATCGTTCATTGGAGAGATAGAAAAGGTAGCAAAAACGATCCGAAAGAACAAGAGTAAAATGGCTAATAACGAGAACGTTGACAACATACTAGTTGGAGAACCTCGCCTTGACGAGCATGGGCAACCGATCTTGGATGCCGAAAGAAACCCGATTTTCGCTCTCAAAAAACAAGGAGCTGATGTGCAACAACCGCGCAATGAAAGAGTACAACCTCCACTTCTCAATAACCAAAGGAGAAACCCTCAACCCCAACGTAGCATTGCTGATTTTGATACACCCAACCAATACTTTCAAGATCGAGCAGCAATTCGTCCTCAACCTCCCCAACGAAACGACTATGAGATCAAGCCACAAATCATCTACCTAGTCAAACAAAACCAATTCCATGGGCTATCCACGGAGCATCCAATGGATCACATCAAACTCTTTGAGAAGATATGCTCAACAACAAGGCTGAATGGAAACCCAAATGACTATCTCAAGTGTAAGCTTTTCCCATTCTCTTTAGCTGAAAAAGCTCATAGGTGGCTCAAGTCTTTACCACCAGGTTCTATCACCACATGGGAAGGTTGGAATTCCTCTTTTCTCAATCATTTCTACACTAAGTCTCGCTCAAATCTCTTGAGGAATAAGATACAAGGATTTCAACAAGGATCTTTAGAAAGTTTCCATGATGCTTGGGAACGCGTTAAGGAATACCTAAGATATTACCCTCATCATGGATTCGCACAAGCTAATATTTTGAGCACTTTTTATAGGGGAATAGATCAAAAGTACCAACTTTCCCTCGATACCGCTAGTAATGGTGATTTCACTACCAAAACAATTGAGGAAGGTCAAGCCTTGATTAATAATCTTTTTGCTATCGATAACAACAATGCTACTGGTTTTAACAGGAAAATGAAGGTCTATGACGGCGAAGGAAAGCAAATCGCCGAGCTAAAGCAAATGATGGGCCAAATACTGAAAAACCAACAACGCCCAATCAAATCATGTGAGGCAATGATTGACATTGAAGCCAAGGTTACACAAGGAGGATGCCACGATGACAATGAGGATCAAGAGGAGGAGATCAACTAATTGGAGCTCAAAGTTATTTCCAAAACTGAAATTTCAATAATCTTAAGAATTACTCTAATCTGTATTACAGGAATCCTAATGTGGAAAACCCACAAGATCAAGTTTACCGAACTCAAGAGAGAACCCAACAACAAGGGAACTCCTATGGGCGCGATAGTAACTTTAATGTGAACAACTTCCAGCGACCTCCATTCGAGAGAAACACTAACTTTAGTGGAAATAATTTCCGGCAAAAGCCCAATTTTAACAACTTTCAGGGACAAAGAGGATCAGAGCAACAAACAGAGCAAGGGTGTAATAATCCTCGCTTAGCGCTAAGTCGCGCCTCGGCAAAGATCCGTAGCAATGGCTAGGTTAGTGTGTTAAGTTTTTGGCCAAAACCTGGTTAAGCACCTCGGTGACTAAGCTAGGTGCATGTCTGGTTGGTTAGTCACCAGCGTTATCCTTTGATGAAGAAACGACAGTTACCCTTAGGCGAAGACACGTTAGTTAGCTTTGGCCGAAAAGGTGTCAGTTACCTTCGGACGTTGAAACGTTAGTTACCTTCGGACGAAGAAACGTCAATTACCTTCAGATGAAGAAACGTCTATTACTCTTAGACGAAGAAACGTCCAAGCTGATCAAGATTGTTCAAGCACGACAAATCTCGTAAGCACAATGTGTCGCGACCGTGTCGGACGAGTCAGCGGAAGCACGACTAAGCAGAAGCACGAAAAATCAGAAGCACGACAAATTGGAAGCACGACAAACCCGTAAGCACGAGGTGTCACGACTGTGTGCAACAAGTCATCAGTAACCATGACAAATCGGAAAGTATGATAACTTCGCAAGCACGACAAAGCCATGCTGACTCAGCTCCCTGCATGCCTTATTGCTTAGGTTTATATATAGAAAGCAGCAGCTCCCATTTCTTCATATAAACCACTTCAAACATCTGTTAAAGTCATTCTAGAAAACTCGACTCTTTGTCCACGTTTTTGATCCACTCTTTTCTATCATCTTAGACCATCGGTAGAAGCAAGATTAGTCGATAATCTAGCCTAAGTTGTGGCCATTTTTAGAGAAGGAAGATTTGTTCTAGATCTTTAGTCGAATCCAAGTCATAACCGTTCATAAAGTAAAGGTGAGTCTTGGTGATGTTTTGTCGTGTGTTAGATGAGTTAAGATACATGTGGGTCCAGTGTAATTGTTGTCTTTGTGGTTAAGTGTTGCAAGTGATCAAGAGGATCATGTAACGTTCTAACTTCCTAACTTAAGTTCAAAGTAATTGACACTTCCATGTATCGGAGGTCACTGAGGAACGGGATTGCAGCCTAGGGCCGTGAATTACAGTAGTCGGATCACTTGACTTTTAGCCTTTGTGGTTAGAGTTAAGTGAGGTAAAACAGGACGATGAAAGGAAGTTGTCTTTATAGGTTGTTTGTGTGCTAACATGTTACTTTAAAAGAGGATTGCGGTAAGAGGTCCTCTGTGTGAGTTGTATTTTAATAATTGTTTCGCATGTGCCTTCTCTGATTTTTGTAATTACTTATTGATTGCATGTTGATTGTTATTTTGGATTTGGGTTTGGATTATTTATATGCATATTAGGGGAGCATTGGCTCACTGGGTAATTATTACTCATGACTCCAATTTGTTTTAAAGATAAACCTTTATATGGAACTAGAAGTGGGTGTGCAGAACGATAGGACCACCGGAAATAGGTTTTTGATGTCTTTTTTAAATCTATGTTTTTGATATGTTTTTATGACTCTTTTGGGCTCTAGGCCTTGGCCAAAATTAAATCTTGTATAATTGTTGCAAATAAATAAAAGTATGTTTTTAAGAAATTGTAGGTATTAATCTGATATTTGTCTTGTCCGGACTAACACAACTCTTAGTCATGGAACGGGTTGTAAAACCTTAGGCCATGGTCATGAGGTAAAGATACCTCTGACAGGTCGATTCGGGAAGCTGGATTCGTTCTAGTAACCTTTATCGGTCGGTCAACAGATATCTACTGTGGCGTTCTTGGTCAACGATGATAAGGGGCGTTACAAAGGGCGAGTTAGCAAAATCGAGGCAATGTTTGGCCAAGTGTTGGAAAACCAAGAGCAAGTTGCGCGAGATATCAACACTAAGGTGGATACGATGTACGCTGACGTGAATGGAAAGATCGACGCGATGAAATCACACATGAAGAAAGCCGATAACCAAATAGCCCAAACCGCCAAAGCAGTAAGAAGTCAAAACGGAGTTTTCCCGGGAAAGGCGGAGGAGAATCCAAAGAACTATTGCAACGCCATAGAGGAGGTGAAGTCACCACATCCAAACCAAATGGATTCATATGACGATTCATCTTCCGAAGAAGAAGGAAAGATTCAAATCAACAATCTTGGACTAGGAGGAAACAAGATGAAACTCTCAATCAAAGTCCTCTACAAGGACATCGATCGTGGGAAATTCACATTCTCATGCAAAATCTCATGTGTTAAATTTCTTAATCCTCTTTGCGACACTGTCTTTAATGTCAATGTGATGTCTACATTCGCTGCGAATAAGTTAGGAATTAGTAAGTTTTCGCCATCTAACTCCGACATGGTGTTTGGAGACGCGTCCTCAAAAAGATCAAAGGGGACTATACATGACTAGCAGCTCCGCATTGGGAGGCATATCATACCAACCGACTTTCATGTTTTAGAAATGGAAGAAGATAGACCCTTGATACTAGGGATAGGTTTTTTAGCCACCACCGGAGCGGTCATCGATTTGAACTTTCATCGCATTGCATTTCATAAAATTGACATAAGTACTTTTTACTCTGCAATTCCTATGCATGAATCTTATATGTAGAAAAGCTTTGGAAGAAGAGGAACGAAGGGGCAAGAAAAGAAGCAATGATGACCAGAATTTTTTAGTTAGAGGAAAAAGTCAAAACTTTGCAAACAAGGGCAAAGAAGGCAAGGATGTTCGTTGATGTCAAGATCATAACACATCTCAATATGGATGGAAACGAGACGGAGAAGTTCGCCGGATGATGGAGACTACTAAGACGTTGCTCCTAGCCGAGAACATAATATCAAAGAAGGGCGCTAGCAGGATAAAAATCGACAAAGAACCAACTAGCCCACCTCTTACGAGCAAGAAGGAGGATCGTTCGAGTGCCTCAAAAGCATTTTCTCCATAAGCCCTTAAGAAGCTACGTCGAGTTAAACGACTATAAAAAAAGCGCTGAGTGGGAGGCAACCCACTATTGTAAGTTTTTTTGTTTCTCTTAGTTTTAATTTTCTTTTGTTTTTGATATTTTTACTTAGTGATATATGAAGAAAACAAAACTGCATGAAATTAGCAGTGACCGATTGAACACCTCTAGTGAACGATCGATCACTGAACAAATCCAGATGACGCGTTTTTCCAGAAACCTCATAACTGATCGGTCACTGATCACGACTGATCGATCACCTATCGAACAAAATCAGACCATCGCACAGAGAGCAATGATCGATCGATCACCTAACATGGCCGATCGATCACTGAAGAAATCACGATTTTGGACTTTTCCAGAAGCTTCGTGACTGGTCGATCACCATCCATGACCGATCGAACGCTATACAAGGTATGTACTTCATAATTCCTTTTTCACGGGAAAAAGAAACGTTTTCCACTTTCTTTCCCCTATTTCTTTCTTTCTACTACTTCTTTCCTTCATACCATTCTTGTCCCTCCCATTACTCTCACCTTTGGGAAGCATTTCGAGGTAACAACAATCATAACTTTTCAATCATAACAACAATCATAAATCTAGGGGGATTTATATTTTACTAACGATGTTTGCTTTCTTTTGGTTTATCTTTGTCGTTTTTCGAGTCATGTAAAAAAAATATTTTTTCAAAAACGTTTTATTGAGTCAAAAGTTGTAGGGAATGACAACCTTTCTTAGGAATAAACGCTCAGTTTCCGCGACCTAAAGTTGTTGCGATGAAGCCTTTGGAAGGAGCAATTTCAAAACCAAATGATAGTACATGTTCCGCTCTTATCACGGTTTGTAAGATGAAGTACACAAAATCCCGGACTACCACACTTGATCATTCCATCTCACTATTTCTCTTTGGTGATGTCACGATAGTAAACGATCCAATATTCATGACTTCTTATCCCTTTTTACCACTCTTTGTTGATCTTGAATGGCCATCTCATTTTTAGTTGGCACCCAACCCTTAACCCTACATTTCATTCAAACCTCACGCACTTATTGTTTCCCATCGTCTTATATGAAGGCATGTGTAAAATCGTCAGAGAGAAAAAGGTCCGACACAGTTTTTCATTTACAAGATTGCGCGGGAAGAGACATTAGTTGGAGTACCTGGAGATTCACGACGAGCTTGGCATTCATTGGGATTCACACAAACATTATGGTAATTTTCGAGACATTCAATCTATGTAGGTCATTCCCATCCCTATCTAAAAAAAACGCCTAAACAATAAAGGGTAAGGGAATGATCATTTTTAAGATTTGGGGTAATTACTTCCTAATCTAGCATTAAGAGCTCTTTAATCAATAAAATATGAACGACTAACAACCTAGCATCACTAATATAACATGAATCAACCTTAATCTTCCCTACTCAAGATCCATTCCTAATCATATCTAATACACATAAAGCAAGATTAATAAGATGCATAATGAAAAGACTTAAAGAAATAAACAAGATAATCTTCGCTAAAACATAAAAAAGGTGAAGAATTTAACCTCAAATCATCAAAAACACATAGGTTTTTAGGTTTACACAAAGGATAATAGAAGAGAGGCTAAAGCTTAGGGTTTTAATCACAAAACAAGTATTTATAAGAAAAGGGAAAGTGTACCCGGGTCAAACCCGGTCAAATGTGGATAAGACTAAAAGTGGACGCAGGAGGAGGCTTCTGGCCCGACCTCCTGCCCGAGTTGTTGGTCGTGAGGTCGGGCCAGTGGCCACCAGAAACTTCTTCGTGTTCCGCTTGGCTTTTGGCCCGACTGGCTGCCCGAGTTGTTGGCCGGGCCCGACACCACCAGAAGCTTCTCCTTCTTGTTCTTCATCTACTTGCTTGATTCCATCTTCTTTTGGTTCCACCATTGATCCAAGACTCCTTTTTGTACCTAAAATGCAAGAAATATGCATGCAAATGTAATAAAATAAGAATTTAGACTCTAAACTCGATCTATAATAAAAGGAACCAAAAAGAGAAAGAAAACGGATAAAACCTAAGCTAAATGCCTCAAAATACTACAAAAAAGCATGCTAAGAAAGGGCAAATTATGGACTTATCAACCGACCCAGACTTGCCTTTTACTCGCCCTCGAGTAAATAAAGAGAGCAAACTGATGGAGAGGTTTGAAAACAAGAAACTAAAATAAAGAGATTCAAACAAAGCATTCAACACCATCACCTAAGATAATAAATAGCTATTGCTAAGTGCTTTAAGCTCAATCAATCTTCTCGCAATCCATCATTCTATCCACTGATTCTTTAACATTCGTTAAGGATTTAATGATCAAGCATTCACATATCATTTTATCCACTGATCCTTTAACATTCGTTAAGGATTTAATGCATGGTTTTGCTTATCAACTATCAAACAATGTTCAAGGCTAGGTAAAAGAATGTTTAAATGCGAAAGACAAGGCGGTTATTAAATATATTTAGGTGACTCACACTCAAGAAAGGGTAATGCAAAATATCATGTAAAAGCAAGGAACAAATGGAACAGTTGATGCATACAAATAAGTACTTCCATTCTACCCAACCCATAATGATCTTGAACTCCTAAGTTCTACTCATGAGCTTGCAAACTCTTTTTCCTTTTGGCGATCTAAGCCTTTAGAATCTTCCTTTAAACTTTTTAGCTTACTCTAGGGGGTTTCTTTACTTGCTAGACTCTTTCATTTACTCAAATCCTTTCCTCTATGGTTTCTTTTCATACTTTTCTTCTAGTCCTTTTAGGTTCTAGATTATAAAGGGGATTTCTATTAATGATAAAACACTAGAGTCTTTCTTTAACTTAAACAAAACAATCCATTTTCCTGAAGTATCTCCACTTCTTTTCTTTCTTTAGCTTTCTTTTCATTTATGATCAACATGATATATCATGGTTTTTACCCATTTTCGACCATGATATAAATCCTTTTATAGAGTCTTTTCATTGCTTTTCGAGTCTTTTTAGCGTCTTAACAGGTTATTGCACGTGGGAAGCTAATTTGATGATTATGGTGCATTTTTGTGCGTAAACGAGATTGGAGTCGGATTTGCAAGTGGAGAAGCAGAAATAAAACAACCTGTCGATCGACACGCATGGTGGTTGTCGATCGACAGCCACGTTAGTCACCTGTCGTTCGACACACCATGCGGTTGTCGATCGACAAGCACTTAACAGAAGCCGACATAATACGTTTTGAAAGAAGGAAAATTGCCCGTTAATGGGCCAGAAGTTGCTAAAAGTCATCCAAAAAGCCCACCACGAGTCTTACCTCTATAAATAGTTTATTTTAGGTTTTTAGATCATTACTTCAGATTTAATTGAACAAAGTTTAGAGAGAGCTTTTGAGAGACTTTAGGGAGACAAGTTTACTTCATACTTTGAGATTCTTCGAACCCTATTGTAATTCTTCTTATTCCCTTTCTTTATGCAGTATTATTCAGTTATGATTTGCTTTGCTTCCATGTCTGAGTAGTTTGCTTGTTAGGTTTAGGGTGATTCGAACGGATTGATGATGAATTGTTAGGTTAAACTCACTTGTTAGGATTATCTATTTGGTTCTTCACCTATATTGCTTTAACTCAGATTTAGGATTCGCGACCCTGAATTTGGATATCTTAGGTTGATAGATTGACACGAAAGTGTAATTGATTAGCCTGAACTAGATCTTAGGTGAGCAAAATTACTTATTCGCAAAGAAATTTGGTTTAGGAATTTTGTGAACAAATTGGACTTGAATTTAAAGGTTGTTTAAATTGATTGAATTCGCAAAGAAATTTGGTTTTCTAGGGTTTAAGCATAGTTAGTTTTCGCAACGACAGTTGGTTAATTATATCTTAGTGTTCCAAGTTCTAAAACGGTTCTTAATTAAATCCCGAATTTTGTTTATCCTGCAATTTTGATTTATCCTGAGAATTACCTGGAAACCTAGCTTTCTGTTTAATTGAATTTTAAATCAACAATCTTGCCTGTTACCAATTGCTTTTGTCATTTATTTTACATTATTTTACTTAGCTCAATTCGAAGTCAATATTCCTATCATTTGATTTGACTCCCAGTGATTTGACCCCTACTACAATGACCTCTTAATTTGATAGAGTAGTTCAGGGTAAATTTGAGCATATCACAACACTCTTTCTTTTGCTCACCAAAACACTCACCAAACCCAACCCATAAGAACAACAAATCCTAAGCTAATACTAGTCTTAAAACGAGACTAGCTTTAAATGAAATCACTTCATTGTCGTTCCCATCTCTCTAGATTTTACTTACGTATGCATTTTCAAAATTGAGGCCTCACTCAAGAAAATACATGTAGGTTTCAAAGAAGGGTTAAGGTAATGAAAGGTATGGGAAACCAACCTCATTCACATTAGATGTCGTGAATCGGGATGGCCATTTGGACTAGCAAAGAGTGGTAAAAAAGGTAAAAAAAAGTCCAAATGTGTATATGGTTACTTTGAACAAGCATATCAAGTCTCTAAGCAAGAAAGTAAAGTCAGTATTAGGTTCAAATTGATAGAATCGGTTTCAAGCCTAATATGCTTCAACCTAATCACGCGTTTCGAGCGAAGCGATCAAGATGCAAAGAAGAGATTTCTATAACTCACTTAGCAATATCTAGCATTATCCTAAAGATCATATTGAATGCTAAGTCACAAATCTCAAAAAACATTTAAAACATGCTCAATGTAACCTTAATGATCATACAAATGTATGAAATGCAACTATATGACAAGGGAAAATCTTTTTGATTTTTTCGAAAATTTTAAAACTTTTAGGGTGTATACAATGCAATGCATGCACTGCGACTCAAAAGATGATAAAAGGAAAACAAAATAACTAAAATAAGCATAAGCAACGCCTCCCCCGGACTTACTTCTCATCGTCTCGATGAAGAAGCAAAACCGAAGAAGGAAGGAAAAGAAGATGAAACTAAAGATGCATAAATGAAAATGAAATGGTATATACAATGGATAGAGTGGTACCTTGGAATCATATGTGATCAAGTGGTGGTGGAGTGAAGGTTAGGCAATGAGGTAGATTGAATCGGAGGGCGCGGTTGCTTGAAGTATTCACAAACTTTGGTGGCAACGGAAGATAGCAACATAGTGGCTCACAATCTTCAGCGAAGAACCAGTAAACATAGTGTCTTAGCCCAAATGGTCCTCCCAAAGTCTCCTTCTTGACCAAGTAATGAACATCAATCAATGGTCTTTCTTGTAAAGCCGTGAAAGCATCGAGATCGATCCCCACATGTAAGAACAAAGGAGTGAGCATGATGTTAAAACATATTCGTGGTGTAGCCAAAGTTGTCAAGCAAAACCGAAACTTCTTCCATTTCGCGAAAAACATCGCGCCAAGCTCACACCCATAATAATCGTGGTCCATCTCCATTGATTGACCTTCGAAATCTTGTAATGATGAATGGATACCGAAATATATGAGCTTAAGATCGTCGTTTGTTGGGAAATCATCGTTTCCTCTTGCATTGAAGGTATTAGCCAATAGATGTAGAACGTATCGAATCGTGGGATTCTTGACTCTTGTAATGCGATTGGAGGCAGCCGTGTAACTCTCCTCGAGTGCTATGTTACGCCATAATAGAGTTTCCATGTTGAACTCCGTGTTATCTCCTAACTTCCCCGGTGGAAATCCATAGATATCGCAAAAATCCCTAAATGGAACCATATACTTCAATCCATCTATCTCGAAGCAAATGAGATAGGTTCCAAGACGATCATCGAACTTGCATTCCAACGTGGCTAAGAATTGCTTGGTGAGATCGGGATATGTAGCATAGCTAATTTGAGCCAAACCATTCAAGTGCATCCTTCCCAAAAGCTCATTAACCTTGCCCTTAAGTCCGCTCCTACCTAAGAATAACGGACATGCGAATCTCGTGGCCTCATAGGTCGCTTGGTTCAAGATACCAAGTCGAATCTCATCAACGCGTGACACGAGCTTCTCAATTCGGGTGGGCATAGTTGCTAGATTGATCCTACAAAGAAATATTTCCAAATAAGAACCATTTTTCAATCAAAACACAATTTGTCTAGCCAATTGTCAAAGATTCATCAACAATTGATATCATATAAGTCTAGACAATTGATCAGTCAATGCAACAAGCAATGTTCAATGGACAATCTACTCATTCTAAACAAATTCTAACTTTTCTATTTTCTAATAAACCTATTTACCAAAGCTCAAATCTTGAACTTGATAAATTTTCAAAATTCTAGTGAATAATAGGTACCAACAAGGTCTAATTGCAGTAAATGATTAGCAAAACTCATAAATAAACTCAATTTCATCTAAAGATTCCAAATTTAAAGCATTTTCAACATCAAAAACTCCAAAGTAAAGAGAATCTCAAATTCAACCATCAATATTCCAAATTTGCATATGAAATCAACTACCCAAACAATTATAACTCATATCAAACACAAAGCAACTCAATTCATAACCCAATGATAGTGTATTCCACAAGATTCTCATGTATGCATCCATGAGTTTCAAGAGTAATTGAAATGAGTAAAGACAAAGAGAGTATACCTTGTGATAATCAAAGATTATGGTAGAGAAGATCCAAAAGAGATAGCAAAGTTCTTTCAAAGTATTAGAGAGAAAAGAGATCTTGATTTTGAAAGGTTTGAAAATTTCTTAAGAGAGACATGCTAAAGATTCTTTAAAGATTTCAAAATAATTTGAAAATGAGGGAGAAGGGTTTTGAACATCTGATTTTTAGGGATTAAACCGGCCAAAATTGATTGAAAATACTTGAATTAAACCGGTTTAAATCAAAATTAGACCAAGTCAACGGGCAGAAACTGAAAAGTCAAACTTGGTGTTTCGAGCAGCTTTCCCGCCCGACCTCTAGCCCGAGTTGTTGGTCGGGCCAGTGACCACCCGCAACTTCATGGAGTTCGGCGTCACTTCCGGCCCGACCAAGCGCTCGACTTGTTGGTCGGGCGCGAGACTGGCTGATAGCTTTTGGCTTCTTTTTCACCTCCAAAACATGTCCTAAGTCTTCTCCAATCTTCTCCTTGATTCCTATATCAAACTCATTCTCTAAAAACATACTAAATATAGATAAAAAGCATAGGAAATATATACAAATGATACAATGGGAATGCCTCCCAAGTGCGCTTGTTTTACGTCTCTAAGCTTGACGGTTGGTGGTGTCGCTAGTTGGAGATCAATGGAGAACCACCAATCTTGCTTGGTCCCCAATCCTCGAAATCAACACTAAAGGCTTCTTTCATAGCCATCTTGGATTTATCCATCTCTTCTTGGTTCATACCGGTTGGAAAAACGTTCTTAGCCTTATAGAAACTTCCAAACTCGCCATTCCAAATGGCATTACACTCAAGTGCCTCTTCAACTTTCTTCATAGGCTCTAGCATGAGCTTGTTCTTGACCTTTTCCTTGGACATCTTGGAGCTCTTACCATTGGCTCCCTTAGGCTCATTAGATATAAGCATAATTGTCTCATCAACCGTTTCAAACATCGAACTTATACCGCCACCATCAAACATATCCAAGCTCTCCTTGTAATCATCTACCTTGGGAGCTTCTTTCATAACCTTCTTGACCTCTTCACTAGTCTCTAGGCTCATCATTTCTTCTTTAACATCCTCATTAGAGACCATACCACAACTATCAACTTCAATGGGCTCAATGTTGTAATAAGTGTAAGGGTCAACATTCATCAATAGAGCTTTCATATGGAGAAAGTCTAGGCTAGCTCTGGTAGTAGCCAAGAAAGGCGTACCAAGAATAAGCAGGAGCGACTTAGCCATCTCCATTTACATAACCATAAGATATGTCGGTACAACGCAATTACCGATCTTCAAAGGATAATCTTCAATAACTCCAAGTGGTTGCTTACATGTTGCATCTCCAAAGATGAGAGTGCAAGGGGTCTTCTTGAGCTTTTTGATCCCTAGATGGTCCATCATCTCACGAGAAATTATGTTAACATTAGATCTGGAGTCACACAACGCATCGTTAACTCCAAGTCTCCAAGTGTGCAAGAAATCGTAAAATTATCGGGGTTGAGCTTCTTCTCAAGGGTTATTGGTTTATCCCTTTCCCCTTTAGCTTGATACTTCATCATAACCTCTCTAACCTTTCCTTGGTTAGCTAGCACATCCGTAATGAGATCTCGCTCATTAGCTATTCGTTTGTAGTCATCTTCCTTTTGAAACTTAATACCAATATCTTTCATATCCTTTTTGTAACTAGCCAAGATCTTCTTAACCGCCTTAGTGAAATCTGGTCTTGGAAGGTCTAGCTTAGGCTTGTGTTGCCTATCTGCATAGGTTGGAGTTTCCATAGCTCAATTCCTCTTGAGTGCTCTTTCTTCACAATAACATTCATTTCTTGTGGAGGCTTCAATAGCTTAACCAATTCCTCCAAGTAAATCTCATCTTCTTCATAATCTTCTTTAGTCAAATGTCCATACCTTGAATGTCATCCTTTATCTTCTTCTAGGATCACCACATTGCAAATGTTGCTTCTACGATTAGATTCGGGTTTACCCGGTAGAACACCGCTTGGTGCCTTTGAGCTAGAAGCGAATTGTGCTAGTTGCACATCACTAGTCTTCACATGACAAGATCTAGTGTAACCCTTCAATCTTTCCCAAGCTTCATAGAGAGCTTCGTTAGGGCCTTGTTTGAAGATCGTGATATCATTCCTAATTCTCGCGGTGCGTTGATTGGAGAAGAATTTGGCCAAAAACCGATTTTTACACTCTTCCCAAGTAGAGATGGAAGATGTAACTACAGTCTTCTCCCATTGCCTAGCCTTGTCTCCCAAAGAGAATGGAAACAAGGTAAGCTTCACAACATCTTCGGAAACGCCATTCATCTTCATCGTTCCGCACAATTTATCAAAGTTGTCAAGATGCTCAAATGGGTGCTCCAAGGGTAGACCAAAGAAGCGATTGTTTTGTACCATATTGGTCAAGCTCGATTTGATCTCCCAATTGTTGTTAGCATAAGGGGGTGGGCGAATACCGGTTCCAGTCCCATTTGTGAGCGGTTCATCGAAATCTCCCATCCTCCTTTCTTCTCTAGGAGCATGAACGGGTACTATATTACCATTACCATCCACATTTCTAGCAACATCATTAACTTGGCGTACCCGCCATTACCAATACCAACGTTACCTTCCATTGCTATACATTCTCTTTCCTTTCTTGCTAATCTAGCTTGCTTCTCAACTTGGCTAATATCAATGTGTATATCAAAGTTGTCTAAACTCTTGCTTCTTGTTATCATGCACCTACACACCAAGAAAAAACAAGAGACAAAAAGATAGAATGAATATCAAAAAAAAAAAAAAAACCTATTCTACAAAAGATTCCAAATCCAAATGCTTAAACGAAAAATCAATAAATCCCCGGCAACGGCGCCAAAAACTTGATGCACACAAAAGCGATGAACAATTCAACTGCTCAAAGATGGGTTATGAGTTCTAAAATCTCAATTAACTAACCACAAGTGAATGGTGCAATCAATGTAGCAATCAAGGGTCATTCTTCCACAAGGATTAGTGATTCTTAAACAATTGGAATGCAAGAAACTCATGAAACTAGGTGAATCCAATTTCAAGGTGTGATTTCGATTTTACTAAATGTAAATGATAATATGTAACGATGCAATAAGTAAAACGCAATAGCTTAAACAATGTAAAACACTAAGGTAAAGGAAAACAATGCATGAATGAAAGTAAAACTAGCAAAAAATGCAATTTAAGAAAAGTCAACGGGAAGTCAACAAAAAGTCAACAAAAGTCAAACTTGATGATCAATAAGATTAAAGCATGGATCTTGAGTAAAGCTGATTGGTTTAGGTTAAGACAAGTTAAGATAGTGATGCACAATAACTAAAGATAGCTAATTTCAAAGGATGAATCCATTTAATCTAGATTAACCCACTTCCATGGTACTAATCCATTCTTAATCAAAATCTAACACAAACTTCCATCTTGTTAAAGATTGATCAAAAATCATTATTGAACATGTGCATAAAATCTTACTAAACTCCTTAGACATAAACTTCCATTGGCTAAGATGAGTAAAGCATGATCAAAGTTCTTCTACACATTTCCACAAACACCTTCCGGACATGAAAAGACCATGATCTAGATTTGGGGTAATTACTTCTTAATCTAGCATTAAGAGCTCTTTAATCAAATGATATATGAAAGACTAACAACCTAGCATCACTAATATAACATGAATCAACCTTAATCTTCCCTACTCAAGATCCATTAATGAAACTACTCACTAATCATATCTAAAACACATAAAACAAGATTAATAAGATGCATAATGAAAAGACTTAATTATAAACAAGATAATCTTTGGTAAAACATAAAAAGGTGAAGACTTTAACCTTAAATCATCAAAAACACAAATATTTTAGGTTTACACAAAGGATAATAGAAGAGAGGCTAAAGCTTAGGGTTTTAATCACAAAACAAGTATTTATAGTAAAAGGGAAAGTGTACCCGGGTCAACCCATGTCAAATGTGGATAAGACTGAAAGTGGACGCAGGAGGAGGCTTCTGGCCCGACCTCTAGCCCAAGTTGTTGGTCGGGCCAGTGGCCACCAGAAACTTCTTCGTGTTCCGCTTGGCTTCTGGCCCGACCGGTTACCCAAGTTGTTGGTCGGGCCCGACACCACCAAAAGCTTCTTCTTCTTGTTCTTCATCTACTTGCTTGATTCTTTCTTCCTTTGGTTCCACCATTGATCCAAGATTGTTTTTTGTACCTAAAATGCAAGAAATATGCATGCAAATGCAACAAAACAAGAATTCGGACTCTAAACTCGATATATACTAAAAAGAACCGAAAAGAGAAAGAAAATGGATAAAACCTAAGCTAAATGCCTCAAAATACTATAAATATGCATGCTCAGAAAGGGAAAATTATGGACTTATCACTTCCCATTAAGATCATTGTACATGTTGTCCACCTTTGTGTTCATCTCAATGGTACTTTTCTTTTGTCCTTCAAGGAATTGTTGAAACATTAGCTTCACCTCACTATTTGGTGCAGTTGGAGCGGAAGAAGAACTCCCTTGAGCATGGTAAGGGGCTTGGTAGGGCGCTTGGTAAGGTGGTCTTTGTTGGAGCAGTAGCCCCTCTAGCTTGGAACCCTTGGTTGAAAGGCCTTGGATGGAAAGGTCGCTCTTGTTGTCTTGCTTGTGGAGGGTCAGTTTGATGTTGAGGGTTCTCCACATTGGTGCTTCTATATGCGTTCCTCGAGTGGTTCCTCTAGTTTTGGTTGAAAGGTCTTGGTTGGAATCCTTGACCTCCAACATAGTACAACTCTTCTTGTGGCTCCTCGTACCCTTCAACACCAAAGTCTTGGTACCCATGATATCCACCATACTCTTAACAAGAGTTTACCGTCATCTTTTCTTTTGGCCACGCTTCAATATCTTATCCATTTTTGCATTCAGCTCTTGGATGGCATGATGAGATTCATTATTGTTTTTCCTTGTAGTCCAATCATAATCCAAGCCATGACTCCCATTGCTTTGTGCGAGATTCTCTATCAAAGTATAAGTATCGTCTTCCTCAATTGGTTGACTCATGAAGCTTCTGGTAGACACCAGAGCTCTAGAGAGGTACGGAGTGACTCGATTGAAAGGAGAGGAACGAAGTCACATTTCTCGTCCAAGTTCAGTAGACTCAATCACACCCTTCCTTTGTCGTATAGAAGATAGTTCCAATCGTTGAGTTTAATGGAGACACAACTAGTAATATTGATATTGGAAGGAAAAGGATAAGACTCAAGAGAGGATGGGACTAGACACTTAGAAATTGGAAGAAAACAGTGGGGTAGGTCATGCTCTTACAACATAAGAGGAAGGAAGACTCTTGGAACCAATGGTTTATTGTGGAGCTATATGAGTTGCGTTTTGGGAATAAGGTAAACAAGCAAAGAAAGAAGTATTTCTTGGTTGTTTATGTGGTGTGAAAGATTGCAAGATGTGGTTGATGGAAGCAGGTATATGTCACAAGTTATGGCACTGTGTGTTCTAGGAAGAAACCATGTATAAGGATCTTTTACAGTAAAGCAAGGTCTTGATCGAAGTGACAGTGTCAGGGTGACCTTGTGAAAAAATGGTTTGGTGTGCCCTTTCCTATGGTGTCTCTTCTGTGTTAGCTAGTATAAGTCTTGGTGCTTTTGTTTTAGTACGGAGGCTCAATGTTCTTTGCGGTTGAAGAAGTTTAGGTATTGCTTGACAACTACGGCTACACTGCGCATTTGCTTTGGCGGTATGCTCACTCCATTGTTCTTACATGTGGGGATTGATCTCAATGCTTTCACGCCTCTACAAGAGAGACCATTGATTGATGTTCATTACTTGGTCGAGAAGGAGACTTTGGGAGGACCATTTGGGCTAAGATACTTTGTCTACCGGTTCTTTGATGACGATGACGAGCCACTTTGTTGCTACCTACCGTTGGCATCAAAGTTTGGGAACACTTCAAACAACCGCGCCCTTCGATCCAATCTTCCTCGTCGCCTAACCTTCAATCCACCAGCTGATCACCATTGATTCCAAGGTTCCACTCTATCCATTGTATATACCATTTCATTTTTATTTATGCATCTCTAGTTTCATTTTTCTTTCTTCCTTCTTCGGTTTTGCTTTCTCATCGGGACGATGAGAAGTAAGTACGGGGGAAGCGTTTGCTAATGCTTATTTTAGTTATTTTGTTTTTCTTTTATCATCTTCTGAGTCTCATTGCATGCATTGCATTGTTCAGATGAGAAAACTTGAAAAACCCTAATTTTTTTAAAATTTTCAAAAATTCCAAAAAGATTTTCCCTTTTCATATAGTTGCATTTCATACATTTGTATGATCATTTAGGTTTCATTGAGCATGTTTTAAATTGTTTTAAGGTTTATGACTTAGCATTCAATATGATCCTTAGCATAATGGTAGATATTGCTTTGCTAAGTGAATTATAGAAATCTCTTCTATGCATCTTGATCTCTTCGCTCGAAACTCGTGATTAGGTTGAACCATATTAGACTTGAAACCGATTCTATCAATGTGAACCTAATATTGACTTTAATTTCTTGCTTAGAGAATTGATATGCTTGTTCAAAGTAACCATATACACATTTGGACTTTCTTTTTCCTTTTTACCACTTTTTGCTAGTCCAAATGGCCTTCCCGATTCACGACATCTAATGTGAATGAGGATGGTTTCCCTTACCTTATATAACCTTGACCCTTCTTTGAAACTACATGTATTTTCTTGAGTGAGGCCTCCTTTTTGAAAATGCATACACAAGTAAAATCTTGAAAGATAGGAACGACAAATAAGTGCTTTCATTTAGATAGTCTCGTTTTAAGACTAGTATTAGCTTAGGATTTATTGTTTTTATGGGTTGGGTTTGGTGAGTGTTTTAGTGAGCAAAAGAAAGAGTGTTGAGCTTGAATGAAAAGAAAGCCAAAGAAAGAAAGGAAGTTGAGCTACTCTAGGAAAAGGGTGTGTTTTGTTAAAGTTTAAAGAAAGACTCTAGTGTTTGAATATGAATAGAAATCCCCTCTATAAGCTAGAACCCGAAATGGCTAGAAGAAAAGTATTAAAAGAAACCTTGGAGGAAAGGATTTGAGTAAAGAAAAGAGCCTAGCAAGTAAAGAAACCCCTTGGAGTAAGCTAAAAAGTTTAAAGAAAGATTCAAAAGGCTTAGATCACCAAAAGAAAGAAGGATTTGCAAACTCATGGATAGAATTTAGGAGTTTAAAATCATATGGGTTGGGTATAATGGAAGCACTTATTTGTATGCATCAATTGTTCCATTTCTTCTTTGCTTTTACATGATGTTTTGCATTACCCTTTTTTGAGTGTGAGTCACCTAAAAATGTTTTATAAACGCCTTATCGTTCGCATTTTAACCTTCTTTTACCTAGCTTTGAACATTGTTTGATAGTTGATAAGCAAGATCATGCATTAAATCCTTAATGAATGTTAAATAATTGGTGGATAGAATGGTATGTGAATGCTTGATCATTGAGTCTAGAGGCAAAAGATTGGAGTAGCGATAGATTGCGAGAAGATTGATTGAGCGCTAAAGTGCTTAGCGATAGCTTTGTATTATCTTAGGTGATGGTAATGAAAGATTTGTTTGAATGTATAGTTTTATTTTCTTGTTTTCAAACCTCTCCATCGGTTTGCTCTCTTTATTTGTTTCAAGCCTCTTTAAAACTCTCGCTTTGTACTTCGTTATAGAGAAGAATCTTCTAACCTTTTCTCTTTTAATCAAGTTTATTCATCATGAATTCATCATCACTTTGCTGTTTTTTGTGCACCATACTTGAGTAGTCCACTAGTTAGGATTTAGGGTTTTCAATGAGTTTTATGTTTCAATAGAATCGATTTAGGGATAAAATCTAGTCTTCATATTTGCTTGTTCTTAATGCTTATTGCTTTACCGCGCATCTAGCAATTTGATCATAGGTAGGTGTATCCACGAGAGTGTTCTTAATACCTCCGGATCTAGTATTCGATGAGCTAAGCGTCTTAACAATCATACCAATTAGTTAAGGAGTTTAGTGAACTCTATCAGAACTTGTTTATACCCCGTGTTCTCACCTTTTAATTATCATGCGACAGCTGAGTCTATTAGGGTGTAGAGCATAGAAGGTTGGAGCCACGACAGTGGAAAAATCTTACAATCGTGTTCTGAGTTCTGGACATTCCAATCATTATCATTATCCCCAGGCTTTCATTCGATCTTTGTTGTTGCATAATTCTCTGCGAATTTCCCGAGTCCTAGCGCTTTTCTCCCATTGATTTACAACTTACAATTCACGTTTCACTTGCTCACAATTGATTCAATCACAAACGACATCATATTCTGTTCTAACTTAGTTTTATTCATTACAATTCAAAGTGTGGTTAAGAAGTCCTTGTGGATTCAATCCCTTTACTATACTAAGTGTGATTGATGTGCACTTGTAGGAAGTTGGTTAAGAGGTTAGAACATGATAGAGGAAACCTACCGCATCAATTGTTCACTAAACTCCTTAACTAATTTATCGATTGTTAAGACGCTTAGCTCATCAAATACTAGGTCGGGAGATATTAAGAATACTATCGTGGATACATCAACCTAGGGATTGATCTATGGTTAGCTACTCCAGATCAAGCATCGAGCACAAGTAAAGATGAAGATCAATCTAAGAACAAACCCTAAGATGCAATTATGAAAGTACATGCATAGAACTTTAAAGGCAACAAATCGAGTCAAGCTAAACCCCAACGAGTTTGTTCCATCTCGATAGCAGCAGGAGTTAAACATAAAACATGATGAATTCGTGATATACTCAAGCATATAGAGATCTCTTCCTTCAACCAAGAAGGCCTCGTTGATCTAGCCTGAAAGAACTCTTAAAAAGTAGATGTATTATTAAGAACAAAGAGAGAAACAAAATACATGTTTTAAGTATTGATTTGTGGCTGCCCTTTTTCCTAGAGAGGCTAAAAGTACGTATATATAGGGCTAGGAAAAATCTTAAGTCGGTTAGGATTTTAAAACTAAGAAAAAGGAAAGTTGCCGAAAATGCTCAATACCGATCACCCATACTGGTCGGATTTTTGACCGGTATGGAGACTAGGTCCGCGTGTCTTGATGGGCTTTGTGTCCTGACGTCGGTCGCGTTACCGGACCAGCATGGCCGGCGGTACTGGACGTCCTCCATCTTCTCGGCAGTTTGACTTGTCTTCAGCCTTCTGGTTGTATCTCCTTGTGTATAATTCCAAATGTTCCATTTCCAACTCCATTGGGAAGCTAACTCAAAGGGGTATCTTCACTTCAAGTTTCATCAGCTTCCAAGTTTCATCAGCTTCCAAGTTCATTTTCTCCTCCGTTCTTTGCTAAACTTCCGAGATATGTAATCTGTCCTACTTGGGGATGTGCTTTATCTTCAAGATGTGATGACTTGGGTTGGCTCCTTTGGCTTCTTAGATGGTTGTGACATAGGGAATACTCATGTTTCTCCTTTTTGCATCTTTTTGATGATTTAACCTATTAGGACTTTAAAACCTATGTATACGAGAAAACTACCTCTTTTGGTTGATAAGGAAAATAAAATCCACAAAATAAGTATAAAAATCGATAGTAAAATGGGTAAAATATAGGGTATATCATCTTGGTTTGTTCTTGTAGAGTTTGAGTTGGGTCTCGTTGTTGTTGGTCTAATTTGGGTTCAGCTTTTGGCGTGGTTCTGCTTCCGGTTCAGGCTGTTTTTATAGCATTTTCCGTCAATTTATGCAGCAAGTTAGACCCGTTTGGGGCTGGTTAGGGTGCTTTAGTCTGCTTCCGTTTTGTTTTTATGGGTTCGTGGCTTGCCCTGTATTCACAGAAGATGGCTAGAATTCTGGAGTTGCTTGATTTGTTCCATGTTCCATTCGTTGTACTTTGTGTAGTTCTTGTTCTTTTTTCTTGTCGGTGTTAGGCTAGTCTTAACTATCTGGGAGGAGTTATGGCTTATTGGGTTCGTTGGGCTGATGTTGTTGGTGTTTGAGGTTGTTGTTCGTCGAGCGCTACTCTCAATACTGATGTGGTTGTTAGGCTTTGGATTTGGTTAGGTCTTCTTGATTGGGTTCACCCTGGTGATGTTATTTTGTTGTGGAGTCATCTACTGCCCTTCCTTTAGTTGGGTATCAAGTCGAAGCAGTGGTATAGTTCTTTAGCTCTGCTCTTGCATGGAGATGGCTAGTTCACATTATGTAGATGTATGTGGCTAGTTTGCGAGGGTCCGTGTGGTAGAACGGCTTATCTTCTTCGGTGTTTTCCCATCGAAAGTCAAGGAGTTCTTCTTTAAGCCTTTTAAATTTCATTTGCCTTGATCCTTCGATTAGTACTGTTTGAGTGTGGTGTCCATGCTTTTTTCTTCCTCTCTGTTTTCATGGTAGAATTTGATGGGGTTTCAGTAACAATCTTGCTCTTGATTCTCAGCGCATATTTGACATCAAATATTCCTATGAGAAGATGACTTGTTTTGGGGTGGTGTGGTGTGGTGGATCGTCTTTTGGTTAAATCCCTCTATTCCTTCAACTATAGGTTCATGTATTATTTGCTTTCGATGTAATTTCTATGTAGCCATTGTATTCATGTTCTTTTGATCTAATATATTTGAGACGGAAAAAAAAAAGTAATATGAGGAAGACACATAATAATCCATAGTTGATGAAGCGATTGTCTAGTGCAAATTTAGAAAGAAAGAAAGAAAAAGCAAGTAAAATACTATGGGGGTGCCGTATGTTACTTATAACATGTTTGCTTACCGTGCAATTAAACACCCGGAGGCGACAGACCGTAACTCTCTTTTGTCTTTCGTGAGACAGTGACTTAAATCAAAGTGAAAAATTAAAAAAAAAACGAAAGCCAGAAAGAAAAAAAAGAGAGAGCATAGAACGGTTTCTTCTTCATCTTGTTCGTCTTGTCTTGCTCTTCCGTGAGGGTCAAAAAGCCAAGAAAACTGAATGGTGAAGCTCTAGTGTTTGGCGACTTGAAAGATCTCCGATCGCTATCTCCTCTCCGGTGGGCAGGCTATCTCTTCCACGACGGCTTTAGAATTACTATGAAGAGCAGCGCCAAGGTCAACATCAAAAACGGAGATAATCAGAGCAAAAACGGCTTCTTGCCCAATTCCTTCAAATTCATCTCTACCTGCATCAGAACCGCTTCCTCCGGTGTCCGCTCAGCTAGCGCTTCCGTCGCCGCTTCCCTCTCCCCAGATTCGCACGAGCTCAAGGATCAGGTCTAGATTTCGATTGGAATATGGGTCGTTTCTGCCAGATCCATTGATGCAAAACTGATGCTTAACATTTGCAGGTCTTGTGGTCTTCCTTTGACAGACTGCACACAAGTGAATTTTCCTTCAAGAACGTTCTCTTACTAGGTTATACCAACGGCTTTCAAGTCCTTGATATCGATGATGCATCCGATGTCTGTGAATTTGTATCAAGGAGGGATGATCCTGTTACGTTTTTACAGATGCAGCCCCTGCCTGCTATATGTCACGGAGTCGAAGGCTTTAGATCCTCACATCCCATTCTTCTAGCAGTTGCTGATGAAGCCACTCCTATTGCCACTGGTTCAGTTAACGAGGATCCTCTTGCCCTCTCTCCCACAGTTGTTCGTTTCTATTCACTTGGATCTCACAATTATGTTCATGTTTTGAGATTCCGCTCTACTGTCTATATGGTCAGATGCAGTCCTCGCATTGTGGCTGTTGGCCTTGCTTCACAGGTCAGCTTTACCTACCATCATCTCTTTTTTCACTGGGAGGGGCATCTATTTATGCTGTGCCATTTTGATGCAGATATACTGTTTTGATGCATTAACTCTTGAAAACAAATTCAGCGTCCTCTCATATCCTGTTCCTCACCCCGGAAGCCAAGGGATATCTGCGGTCAATCTCGGATATGGTCCAATGGCTGTCGGACCTAGATGGTTAGCTTATGCTTCCACCAGTCCTTTCTCATCTAGTATAGGTCGTCTCAGCCCTCAGAATGTTACTCCTCCTGCTGTTAGTCCATCTACCTCGCCAAGCAACGGTAATCTTATGGCAAGATACGCCATGGAATCTAGTAAGAATCTGGCCGCTGGGTTACTCAATTTGGGTGACAAGGGTTACAAGACTATATCTAAATACTGTCAGGATCTCAAGCATGATGGTACCGGTTCTTCTCCTTTGTCCAGTCCTGGCTGGAAAGTTGGTAGGGCCGCATCTCATTCAACCGAGTCAGATGTTCCAGGAACGGTTAGTTTCCTAGAGAACGCATCTTATCTTTGATTATATGAAAACCTGGTTTTTTTCTTCGTTTACTTGAGAATGGAAAACATTAGGACATTAGTAAAATAATGCAGAAGTCCAGCTGGAAAGGAGTGACTTTCTTATCAGATAAAACCATTTCTTGAGTATCCCCACAACCTAGATTTGAATAGTGGATTTGTTATATTGTTTTGTCTTAATTTTGTGCTGCACTTCGGTGTTAGATTACTTAAAATATTTCAGACTTGGATATAATAAGACAAGGAGTATGACCTGCTTATCCTTGTGACTGGTGGCAGGTTATTGTCAAGGATTTTGAATCCCGGGCTATTATATCACAGTTCAGGGCTCACACCAGTCCAATCTCGGCTCTCTGTTTCGATCCAAGTGGCACTCTATTAGTAACGGCCTCAATCCACGGTAACAATATCAACGTTTTCCGAATTATGCCATCACCTACAAAGAATGGACCAGGTGCTCAAAGCTATGATTGGAGCTCCTCCCACGTGCCTCTTTACAAACTACATCGTGGCATGACATCAGCTGTATGTTTCTTATTCCATTTTCTTTTGTGGATATGTTTCAGTTCGACATTTTTGTTACTATGAACGCTGCTGTACTATATCCACAGGTGATACAAGATATTTGCTTTAGTAGCTACAGTCAGTGGATTGCAATCGTTTCATCTAAGGGTACCTGCCATATTTATGTTTTGTCCCCGTTTGGTGGAGAAAATGTTCTTGAAATGCGGAATTCTCATGTTGATGGACCAACGCTTGCTCCAACATTGTCCCTGCCATGGTGGTCGAGTCCATCGTTTATGACAACCCATTTTTCGTTTCCACCACCAGCATCAGTAACTCTTTCTGTGGTTAGCCGAATAAAATGCAACAATTTCTTTCATGCTGCAAGTTCCGTTGTAGGAAAATCATCCTTCCCCTCTGGCTGTCTTGCTGCTGTCTTCCATCAATCAGTGCCACATGAATTGCAGTCGTCAGCTCATGCCTTGGACTATTTACTGGTTTACACTCCATCAGGTCATGTAGTTCAATACAAACTCATTCCATCGCTTGGAGGAGACCAGGCTGAGAACAATTCACGAATTGGAGCAGCTTCTGTCCTGGTCTCTGAGGAGGAGTTGAGAGTGAAAGTCGAACCCGTTCAGTGTTGGGATGTCTGCCGAAGAACAGATTGGCCAGAGAGAGAGGAGAACATATGCGGGCTTACTTTTGGTGGACGAAAAATTGTGGAGGTCACCGTTGACACTTCTGATACTGAAGATCTAGTGAAGCCTTTGGAAAAACACCATGTTTATCTTGCCAATGCAGAGGTGCTGATAAACTCTGGAAGAAAACCAATATGGCAAAACTCAGAGGTTCGATCTACTTATCTGTTTCCTTACAATCCACTATTAAACATGATCTGGTCATGTCTTCTTATCATATTGAATATAGAAGTGGCAGACATTCCCTTAAATCATATCAATTCCAGGTATCTTTCTATCCGATGCTGCCACCAGACCCTGATGGCAAGAACCTGAATTCGCATCGTGGTGGCGGGGAGATCGAAATCGAGAAAATATCTGCAAACGAGGTTGATATTAGGCGGAAGGATTTGCTGCCTGTGTTTGATAATTTCCACAGTGTGTATTCCAGTATGCGCACCAGGTAAGTCACCTGACTAACTAACTGCATCACGTCTTTCAAATTGCGTCAGTCGATGATCCCATTGGCAATTGGTTCCCTTTTTGGCTTGCAGAGGATTTTCTGAGGAAAGAGATTCAGATTCTTCTTCTTCTGATCCCGGACAAGTTAAAGAAAATCATCCGTTGAACGGTACGCAGAATTTACTTGCTAATCGATGCATTTTGACATTCCTTAAATCTTAGAACTGAATTTAGCAGGTATGGTTTATCTCGAGAATGAGGAAAGAAGAGGAAGTAGTTCCCATTTTGCACCAAGTCCGATTCAAAATCCTCATAGCGGAATTGTAACATTCAAACAACCTGTGGTTTCAATTTCTTCTGCTGTGAAAGACACTGATTATATAGACAACGCTCATTTGTTGCCAAAGAACGCCTCCCTGCCTGCTGAAACAACGATTGAAAACAGCAGCGGGACAAGCGGAGCCTCAAATGTAAGTTCTAACCGTTCTGATCTAAGCATAAATGCAGCGGACGAAGGTGAGGGACCCATTGATGATGGCTCGCCAGATTTTGAGCAGTTTTTCAAGGAGGTCATCTCCAGTGAAACTGCTACAGAAGCAGAGAATAAAGATGCTCCATCTGATCAAGGAAAATTAGATGATGATGATGATGACGACATGCTTGGTGGTGTTTTCGCTTTCTCTGAAGAAGGTAAGAAGAATCCATCTCATAGCCCGCAATTTCTTCTTAATAAAATGTAAACATTTTTGGATGGATGTTGTTATATGCAGGTTGAGTTTAGTTAAATTTATGGCCAAGCTCCAACGGAGAAGGGGTCACTTACTAATCCCTTTTATGCTGCAACTTACTCACTGATGGATCTTAATACCCTTGGAAAAAAGATATTTTAAAATCAGTTTCCTTTTTATCATCTGTTTCTGTAAATGTTTGTAAATGGATTATTCCTAATCAACAGTCTCTCGATTTGCATGGACTGTTTTCTTTTGTTTCTTTTGTAATTTTCTTCTCGTGTAACTTTATTCATTCATCGGAAAAAAAGGCAGAAAAAATAGAATAAAAATTTATTTCGTTTGGGTTTTACTACTTCAGCATGCATGATGTGTTTATTTTAGCGTTCTACTGTCATGTCTCTAAACTGAGTACAACACCAGAATCTGTGTAAATCATATCGGTGTTATTGAAGTGGAGGTTCCTCGTAATTTTTCATTTTGGTTAAATTCAGTTCTTTGTTATTTTTGGTTTTTATGTTAAGATATCAGTTCTTTTAATCATTGTAATACCAATTTGCCCAATACATGTTCCATATATACATAGATGGGGTCATTTCTTTGTTTAGAGAAGAAATATGGTATGAATACACCCAGGCCCTCTCAGCCGTTCTTTTGGTTTGACGGGAGTCTTTGTTTCATGGTTTCTCTAGTTGTCAAATCTTTGTTTGTTTTGCAAACGTATATTAAGTCATTGTATTCATGATAATAACTTAGTTATGATTATTGCATATGATACCTATTGGACATGGGTTCAGCACCCACTAAGAGCCCAGAAGCAAAAAATCTGGTCCAGGTCCAACTCATAATTTTCCATCATAGAGGACCCAAAACCTTATGTGGAGGCAACTAAACTCTATTGGATTATAGCATAAGAGATTAAAACACTGAATTTTAGTGTATATTGATGTGCAAGAGGCAACATAAACCAAGATTTTTTCTGGACTAAATCTCAAATTTATATTTCTTTCTTCTATTAACTGCTCTAATCGTTGGATCTTAACCTAATTCTGGCAAATTTGATCAAGATTGGAATCACAGAAGGTGATCTGGGAAGTTTTTAAGGTTTTAAGACTTGGATCTGGTCTCATCTGAAAAGCTCCATGAAGATTATGCATCTCAATTGTCAAGGCTTGCAGAACGACTTAACAATTCAATACCTTAAAGATATTAGGCAATCCTCTAAGCCTAACATCATGTTACTCATAGAAACTAAGAATAGTTATAGTACTCTAGCTAGCCTCTGTATAGAACTAAATTATGCTCACTCTTTTGTATTGCCGGCTAATGGGTTATCGGAGGGTTTGGCTGTTTTTGGGATTTTGATGTTCAACTAAATATAGTATCTTCATCATCTTTGTACCAAACTGATATGTATATCAATGATGGTGACAAATCTTTTTGTTTGACATATGTTTATGGAAGTCCTCGTCTTAAATCTCGCAAGAAACAATGGAAAGATATGATCTCTCAAGTTGAAGTTGGTTGGTATCATTTACCCAGGTCTGAAACCTCTTTCTTTCCTTTTCGAAATATGCTTTCTCAATGTGGCTTACATGATATCAAGACCCTTGGCGGGCGTTTCACTTGGGTAGGGTAGAGACGCACACATACTGTTAGAACTAAAATAGACAGGACAGTTGCCTCATGTAATTGGCTTGACATTTATCCTACTGCTAATGTCCAAATTCTTCCATGGCATTGCTCAGATCATAGAGCACTAATTCTCCACACACAGACTAACATTTGGAAAAGCAAAAAGCTATTTAAGTATGATCGCATATGGAGATTTGAGCCTGACTTCAAGCAGAAGGTTGCTCAAATTTGGACGAACCAATGTAAGGATATACATGCACACCACTTCAGTCAAGCTTTGGCTATATGTCGCAATGGTTTATCTAAATGGCGATCTCAGAATATCACTAATACTCAGTCCCAAACTAAACGGCTGAAACAATTAGTGCATGAAGCTTATGAGATGCCTACTCTTGATTATCAGATTATAGGAGAGATAAAGATGCAATTGAGTTCATGCCTACAGGTTGGAAGAAGAATATTGATATTGGAGAACAAAGAGTAGAATGCTATGGTTGCAGGCTGGAGACCGTAACACCAAATATTTTCATGCTTCAGGCCGTTATTTCTTTCAGCAAGAGGACATTAATCAGGTGATAGTTGGATATTTCACTAACTTGTTCACTTCTGATAATGTATCTATATCTGAAGACCTTCTCTAGCACTTTCAGCCCAGAGTAACAACTGAGATGAATGAGTCTTTAACTAAGCCAGTAACCGAGCACGCTCTCCATCAAATGAACTCTGATAAAGCTCCAGGACTTGATGGTCTTACTGTAGCATTTTACAAAGATCATTGGAGCACAATTAAAGACTATTTGGTTAGTTTCATACAACTTCTTTGATACTGTTGAATTAGACCCAGCCTTGAATCATACTGTTGTATTTTGTGGTGCTTCTACGGTATTGAATGGAGTTGGAGAGGAGGATTTTATAGTAGCCATTAATGACAATTGTCTTCTAACTGTAGGTTATACTTTAATTATAACGATTAGCGACGGATTCAACAAAAGAATTGTAATGATGGTGTGATAACAAGAGTTTCAGATCTGGAAAACATGGATCGATGGAAGATGAGCAGGGGAGAGAAAGAGCGTTGAAATCTCCACCACACGATACTAAATTATTTGTAATACACCAGCTGTTCAGATCTTTTACTTTTTAACTTATTTGTCTTTTGTTTTTTTCTCTTTCAAATAAATAAATAATTTTGTTGAGGGTATTTTTGTCAAATTTGGTGACAAAACAAGGCAAAACAAGTCAAAAGTGTCTTTAATTCAGAAAATGTCTTTATACGTAAACTTTTATCAAAAAGTGTCTCTAAGCGTAATTCATCCAAAATAATTCCACTCAACTAATCAAATTAGTCATTTCTATTATCTTATTTGTTAGATGAGAGACTAATTTATAGATAAAATACAAAAATTAGTGTACACAAATGTTTTGTTTTATACAGAGAGACATGACAAAATAAACAAATAAACTTTAGTTATTTATTATTTTATTTGTAAACACTTTTAAAATAAATAAATAAAGCTTATAAAACGGAATCGAAGTTTCCAAAACGTTTTCAAAGTGGAATTGAAACTTCCAAAACGATTCCAAACTTAATTTTCTAGGAATCACGATTCTACGGAGCTTCCAAGAAATTTCGAGAGCTTCCGATTCCGATTCCAATTCCGAAGCGGGAAGCGGTCATTCGTTAAAGCTTCTGTGCAACCTAGTTTATTGATAGTTTGGATCTTATTTAGCTTTTTACATTTTTAATTTTTAATTCTAGTTTATCAATTAACAATTACAAGTTATGCTTTTTTCTAATTAAATATTTTGCGAGGGAAAAAAGAAAATATATAGAAGAAAAAAAATTAGTTGAAATAATTGATTTAGGTAAAGAATACTATATCTCGATTAATCTCTATTTAATGGGTTAGGCCTATTGAGCATCCAAATAGCGGAAAATCGGTCTAATTTCCCACGAATAGTTTGCCATACACATATATGGAACCGAATACTTTGCCTCCGTACCAATGTCCATAAATTGAAAATAAGTGTCTATTTGTCCATGAAATAGTTTAAAAATGTATATCCACCCACAATTCGTTCAAATCGGTTTTCTGTTTGGTTTACTGTTATCAGATACTTTATTAACCAATAAATCATTTTTTAATCGAACTAATACCGGTTTTGACCCGATTACTGACCCGATTAAAGTCTGATTATTTGAAAAAAAAAAAAATTCAAAAACAAAAACCCAAACCCGATCCCCTTTGTGTTCTTCTCCAAAATTTCAAAATCCCTAACCCTAGAAATCAAAAATCCCCAAATCGAAAGAGAAATGTCAGAGATTCCTAACGAGGAAGAGTCGTTGCCTCCAGATACATTGGCCCTCATAAATTTGCTACCTAATTTCGACGACGAGGCACCACAGAGACACGAGCATGAAATGGATCGAATCATTCGAGAGTTTGAAGATGAACCATATGTTCGTCACGATGAGATTCCAGACAGTGATTCCGATGAAGATGGAGCTCCTCGTAGAGGTCGTAAAGGTCGTAGACAACGACGGCGAACACATATCGAGCGAGGCGAAGGAAGATTATTCTTCCACCAAACATTCATCAGGGGCGTCTCTTTTAAAGAGAATGTGGTCGATTATGCATTGCAAAGTGGTCGGAATCTTTACCAGTACAAGTACGATAAAGATAAGACTGGTTTCAAATGCTATGGTGGTGATCCGGAAGAGGAAAAATGTAAGTGGCAAGCTTATGCATCGATTCTTCCAAAGGATAGAAAATGGAAGATTAGGAAGTTTAAACCGAAGCATAGCTGTACACCAAATGGAGAGTGTACACTGTTAAGGGTTCCGGTCATAGCTAGATTGTTTCTAGATAAGATTCGTGATGAACCCGATTATTACAAACCTTTGAAGATCGAAGAGATCATTAGAGAAAGATGGGGAATCACTGCGTCTAGAGATCAAATTCAAGCTGCTAGGTGTAAGGCACTGAAGTGGATAGAGACTGAGTATGAGCACCAGTTTTCACGACTCAGTGATTATGTTGCTGAGTTAAAGATGTCTAATGAAAATTCTAGTGTGGAGCTTGAAACTATTTTAGATGAGGAAGGCAAGGATGTATTCAGTAGGTTCTATGTGTGCCTAAATGTTCTTAGAAAAACCTTGAAAACGACTTGTAGACCAATTATTGGTGTAGATGGTACGTTTTTGAAAGCAAAACTCAAGGGACAGCTACTGGTTGCTTTATGTAGGGATGCTAATAATGCTATATATCCAATAGCATGGGGAGTTGTTAAAGTTGAGAACACTGATAATTGGAGCTGGTTTGTGAACAAGTTAAAGGTTGACTTGGACCTAAAAGATGGTGATGGGTACATTCTGGTTTCTGATCGACAAAAGGTATATATAATTGTGTTTTGTTAATAGTTACTTGTCTTGTTCTTTGTAGTTTCTTACATGTATGTTTGTTTGTTGTTGATATGTGTAGGGACTCATCAAGGCTGTGGAATTGGAGCTACCAAAGATGGAACATCGTATGTGTGTTAGACACATATATGGTAATATGAAGAAGAAACATGGTGATTTAACAGCCATGAAGCCATTTATTTGGGCTCCAGCATGGAGCTACAATGAACCTGATTTCATAGCCAACTTGGATAAGTTAAAGGCTTTTGATATGAGTGTCTATGATGATGTGATGAAGACGAATCCAAAGACTTGGTGTAGAGCTTTCCAGAAGATTGGGAACTTCTGTGAAGATGTTGAGAACAATCCAACAGAATCCTTCAACAACACCATCAAGAAGGCCCGAGAAAAGCCTTTTGTGCCCATGCTTGAGATGATTACCACACAAGCGATGGCACAGATAGCTAAAAGATCAGCAATCTCTCATGCTCACTCAGGTAATGTGAACATTTGTTCCTTTGGTTTTGTTGTTCATGGTCTGTTTTAGTTACATTATATATATTGATGTTAAGTGTTTGTTGTGGTCTCGGTGTAGGAATTTGTACACCATATGTGTCTAAGTTTCTTGCCAAACAATACAAGGAAGCTAAGGCATGTAAGGTTACTAGGAGTACAAATGGGATGTACCAATCACAGCTTCATGGTATTAACTTCCGTGTCAACTTGGAGGATAGGACATGTAGCTGCAAAAAGTGGGAGGTTTGTGGAATCCCTTGCCAGCATGCCTACGGAGTCATACTGGCCAAGAAGCTTCAACCTGAAGATTATGTATGCCATTGGTTCAGAACTGCTTTGTGGAGGAGAAACTACACTGATGGCATTGTACCACCTAGGGGTGCATCCTTTTCGCCTCAAACTGATGCATCAAATGTTCATGATCCACCAAATCCGAACAAGGTTACTAAGGCGAATAATAAGAGAAAGCGAGGTGTCAATGAGTCTCCAAGAAAGAAGCAGCAAAGTGCCAATGAGTCTCAATAGCCTGAAGTGACAAAAAGGACAGTAACTTGTAGTGTTTGCAAACAACAAGGCCACAACTCAAGGTTTGCAAAATGACAATGCTTTGCTCTTATGTGTGTGTTAGTCTATTAGATCATGATTGATTTGTGATTGTCTTGTAGGCAATTTGTGGACCTTCTCAACCAATTGTGTTGACTCAGACTTCTCAAGGCCCTACGATGACTCAGGATTCTCAAGCGTATGAGCTAAGCTTTAGGTGTTATGAGGTTGTTTTTTTTTCTATGGACTACTAAATCTCATCGGAATTTCATCGGCTTTAGTTGTAATCATAAGAATGATCTATTTTCGCTACTTAATTATGGATTGACAATGTAATGAATCTATTTTGGCTAGCCTATGAATCTCTTTTGGTCTTTTTTGCTTGCATTTGTGTTCATATCTTCTTTTGGTAATGAATCTCATTTGGTCTCTTTTGGTCATGAATCTTGAAAGACCATACACAACATCACATTTAGATAATTCCAATACCAACAACAAGAAAGACCATACATAACACTACATATCATCAACAAGCAACTAGAGACAACACCAAACCGATCAACCAACTAGTTTGCTACACCCAACCATAACCATACACACAATCACAACAACAATCATGATCTTCTTCACTCTGCTTGATGACTCAACCAAGACAACTTCCATCCTCTCAAAGATCTCCTTCTCAACCTTCACTTGAACTCTATCAAACAACATTTGCTCACATCCGTTTCTTTCGGCTAAGATTTCTTTCAAATCCTTTTCAAGTCTTGCATTTGTCCTTTGAAGTGAATCAATCTCGTTTAGATACGCCTCATCAACCCACTTAAATGTGTGCTCGTCGTTCTTAAGCTACAAATCAATCTGGCATAATTTCTTAGATTTTGAGATCAATTCAAAGGATCAAACAAAAAAATGAGCATCGACATACCTTCCTAGCTGCAGCAAAACCACAACGATAGTAACGCCTGTAAAGATTGTGTTCAGATTTTGAGATCAATTCCCACACCAACATCTCTTTGGGACTCCCACAACTCTTCCCCTTCCTCTTGGACCCCCAATCGACGATGAAGACGAAGACCCAGAGACATTACTTCTCATTTTTGTTGTTTTTGTGTGAAGATTTGAAGAAATTTTGCAATTTTAGAGTTAGGGTTCTTGGTGATTTTCGATTTGGGGGTTTTGACCGTTGGAGGTAGAGACTGGTTATAAAGGGGTCGGATTGCAGACGAAATCGGGTTTCTGGTTCGGTTAAGTTTCGGGTTTCTTGGTTTATTTTCTGGTTTTGCGGTTTTGTGTCGTATAACCAAGAAACCGAATCAAAATTGATTTTATGGATAAATAGACACTTATTTTCAATTTATGGACATTGGTACAGAGGTAAAGTATTCGGTTCCATATATGTGTATGACAAAGTATTCGTGGGGAAATGGACCGATTTTCCCCAAATAGTCCTTATCAAGGTTTTTGGACATGGATAATAACCCTAAATTGAAAATGTATTTGTGAGAAGTTGTGGTTACGGGATGGAGAAAGCAGGAGAGTATCATTCGAAAGATTTCGAATGGGAGTTTCTGAAGAATCTGGTGGAGAATGATCCTTGTCTCTCCCACCATATCCACACGCATGAGCAAGAAGAAGATGAAGATGGACCAGATTCGCAGGCATGGCAAGATTTCCACGCCCGTCACTCGTCGGGAAAGTTCTTCAAGGAAAGAAGGTATCTTCTCAAGGAATTTCCTGAGTTACTTTCCTGTGGCCACAATTCCAAACTCTTGGAAGTCGGTTGTGGCAATGGCAGTACTGTGCTTCCGATTCTGCGGTAACTTTCTCTTGGACTCTACTTCATTCAGAAATACTTGTCCAGCTAATTCACTGCTTAATCTTTCCTTTAGCGGAGGCAACAACATTTCCGTATATGCTTGCGACTGTAGCAGTGAGGCTCTTGTTAGGACTAAGGAGAACATTGCTCGTGCTATCCCTACTCTTGATAACTTCCATTCATTCTCTTGTGACTTCTCTACCTCTCAATTCCCAAATTGGGTGGCGTGTCATCATTGTCGACACCACTTTATGCTTAATCAACATTCAGGCAAATGTTCTTCAAATGAACATTGCATCGGTGGGGTGGATTTTGTCACTCTGGTACCTCAACATTGCTCATTTGTGTCTTTCATCTGATTCTTAACCTATAGCTTCTTTCCAGATGTTCTGCTACTCAGCTTTTTTTCCAATTTCGTCAGATTTTCACATTGTCGGCAGTGCCTAAAGAAAGGATGCCGAGAGCTTTAAAGGAATGCTTTTCTGTGCTGAAACCTGGTGGTCTGCTCTTGTTCAGAGATTATGGTAATTGCTGAATCACCATTACGAGTTTTTTTTTATGCCATCACATATAGGCTTAACACTTTGACTAAAATTCAGGATTATATGACATGACTATGCTGCGGTTTAAGCCAGAGAGACTTATAGGGTTCAGGGAATATGTGCGGTCTGATGGAACACTTTCTTATTTCTTTTGTCTCGACACTGTCAGAAGACTGTTTACAGATGCTGGATTCATTGAGGTAAACCTACTTGTACTCTGATTTTTGCAACTGATTCATTACTTTTTCCGGTATTCTATTCATTCACATGTTACTGCTATCATACAATCCCCTGGGTCAGGGGCCTCGGAAATATGAATCGCAGTTTCTATAATATTTTCGATCTCGTGTGCAGGTCGAGCTTGAGTATTGTTGTGTCAAAGCAGTAAACCGGAGAAAGGGTAAGGAAATGTACCGAGTTTGGGTTCATGGGAAATTCCAAAAGCCCTTCTAAATCTTAACTAAGCAAGTTTAAAGGCCAGTGCTGGTCAAGTATTGCATGAATAGAAAATTTATTTGTTATTACTTTTCAGGGAAGTATATCACAACTTTATCAAGTATTAAAAAGATTGAAATGCTAATTGCAGTTTGATATAATCAAATAGTTATGCAGCCTCTAATCAAACTAGCCAAGTTTAATGAATGCTACCTTTTGGATTCCTTTTGTCAAATAGAATAAAATCTGACAAAATGTAAGTTAAGGTCCTACTAAAAACATTTTAAAGGTATTTGGTAATGTAGAGTTATGTGGTGACAGTGCATTTTGGTTCACTGCTATATATTGATTTCTTGATTTGGAATTACCTTTGGCACATCTCTAAATCATCGGAACTATCGAAAGGAACTTGTGGGATTTTTTACTTCAAGGTTTCAGGTGTTGGTCAAGATAAGATAAAAAAGCACAAGGATTCATTTGCAAATCTACCTTTATTGGCGATAAGTGTCAGTAACACGACAAAGAGGATATGCTCATTTATTATTATGATCATTGGCCATAAAACAGTACACAGAGCTGGTGAGAGATGTGTTGGAGATGTGTTGGAGATGGGCTGTGCATCCACGTTCAACAAGATGTGAGATTGATCATACGTAAGATATTGTGCTGGTGAAGTCACTGATCCTCGCACACAATTAGAAGTTCGCCTTCTGCTATCTCATCTTGATTTCTCTTTAAGCATCTCCTCTAATTGCAACCTCACCTAGTTCTTGATCATAAAGCATCAGTTTTCTTTTTGTGTGAAAAAATGGTAAATGTTCATTAGAAATGAAAAGGATGTGTTACAAAATGGTAAATGTTCATTAGAAATGAAAAGGATGGGTTGACAAATTGATTAACCTAACTAGCTTGGTCGCATGGGAAAAAAGAGTAAAAAACATGGATGCAAACTTTGATTGGTACTTTCTGGTAACCTTAATAATAAAATGTTTGACAACAATAAGTAGCAATAAGAATCTTGATAAACCTAGCAGAAGTAGACGAGACTGGCTCGAAAAGAGAGACATGAAGAAGGAATGGGGGTAATGTCCACTTAGCAAAACATAAGTTGTTTAATCCGGTAGCCTCAAAAGAGAACTTTTACTCTAGGGAACAGGCTGAGGCCCGGATGAACACAGTACTCAACTGGAAGAGGCGAGAAAATGAGTTAAGCTTCTCGGTGACAGATGAGAGAGGTGGGAGAGAATTAGAATTAGGGGAAACCATGTGATATAGTTTTAGATATTGTAAAATTGTTTAGGATATTATTAGTCTTTGTCTTGATAAATGGATTTGTAGTTGAAGCCATCATTCCGACCATCTAGAAGATGTTTGCAAAGCGAAATGTGATGGTTTCATCGTTGAAATGGAGAAGTTGGAGCACAAATTCCACCCAAATTAAAAAAGACGTCTAGAAACATGCTATAGGGTAGGTCATCCCAACAAAGAATCCAGAATTACTGGATATTTGGTTGCAACCGAAGGATTAGTCCATGTCATTCTTGGGATGATGGAGAAGGTTATGGAAAAATGGAACATGGAACAAAGTGATGTTTAAGCTGAGAAGCGTGAGAACAATGTTGAGCTCTTAGTGCAGCAACTCCTAGAAGGCCAAAACCATATTTTAACAAAAAACATGGAATTAAAAACGAAAGTGATTGACCTCTCTCTAGAATGCTCATTGGAATCTCAGAAACACTTTTAACTATAAATTAAAAACCCTCCCACTCGTCTCCATACTCTTCGTCTTCTCCGCCGATCTCTCTCCCTCTTCAGGATCCATGGCTTCCATTGCTGCTGCATCTACTTCCATGCCTCGCCAAATGGTCTCTCTCTCTCTCTTTTACTAGTTTTTGCTGTAGATCTGATTGTTTCTTTGATTCATCTGCGTGATCTCGATCTAGTATTTATTTTTCTTCTTATTGCTCAGCTGTTTTCCCCGTAGTCTGATTTGTTGAAATGGCTCCATGATTCGTCTTTAGTTTTCGTTATCTCGAATGTTAGGTGCATCTCGTGGATCTGATCTGATTTAGTTGTCTGGTATTCAAGAAACTAGATTCTCTGAGGCCTGTTGCAATGCATTTCCAGTTTCACTTATTCTCATGTCTCGTTTTCTCTGGCAGGCAATTGCGGTTAGTCATCCAGTTCAATGTTTTGGCAATGGAAGAAGAAGCAATCTTTCTTTTACGCTTCGTACCCGCTTGAGTGTTTCTTGCGCTGTAAGCCTCCCATATCAAGTTTCCAATGTGATATTACATGTATTGTTTCCCGAGCCAATTCAATTTTCGATTGTTTGTCAACAGGCAAAAGCTGAGACAGTGGACAAGGTGTGTGCAATTGTCAAAAAACAACTCTCTCTTAAAGAGACTGACAAAGTCACCGCTGAGACCAAATTCGTTGAACTTGGTGCTGATTCTCTTGACACGGTAACCTTTTCAACTTTAAGCTCTCTATTTCCGCATTGAGATCACTTAGATTGCAAGTCTATTGTTTGTGGAAATATAGACAGATTCTCTGATTATACTCAACTCTCTTGTGTTTGGTTTCAGGTAGAGATTGTGATGGAATTAGAGCAAGCGTTTGGGATTGAAATGGCTGAGGAGAAAGCGCAGTCCATCACCACTGTTGAGCAGGCAGCGGAGCTCATTGAGGAGCTCTTGACTGACAAGGCTTAGTAAGCAAAAGGGGAAAACCAAATGGACCCGTATCTTCTTATTGTAGAGACCCAATTGTGTCTGTTGAGATTTTATCTTTTTTTTGGGCAAATTATTACAAGGCTTGTTTTGTATTTGACTTCTCATTATATATAACTTTTTGTTTTCTGATATTAAAACTTCTTCGCTTATCTTTGTTTATGATTTATAACCATGAAATGGGATGAGTTTCATTAGCTTTTAAGTAGTATTAATTTTAATATTAAGTTAATTGATGAGACTCATTAAAATGATAATTTTTACATGTTTAATGATGATACAATAGTATCAAAAGAATAAAAATATATTTTATTTTTACAACAAAATGAAATGGAAGAAAATTAAATTAGTACATATAAATATACAAAATTTTATAAAAATTTGAATTTAATAACCTTCATAGATTTTTAAACGTATATTGATACATAAACTTCACTAATGAAATGAGGTGTTCTCACAAAGAACATTCCAAAACAATAAGAACTACTACAACAACAATCTAACTTGTTGTTGTCTCTTCTTTTTGTCTGTGACATTGACTTCTCCATAACTGAAACTTAACTCCTCCTCTGCAACTATGTCTCTTGTTGCAAAGAAACAAAGCCGGATAAGCAACGCTCCTGAGCTTCTTAATAGGACGGTGGAGAGATTTCCTCCATCACAAGAATGGTTTATGAATCTAGCAACGTTCCCCATTCTTGTGATGTCGATGTTTATCCTTAAACAAGCTTGTTCTAAAGGGAGGGAGGTGTTCGCGTATGACCAGAAGAGCTGAAGAGAAGGATTGTGTTGATCTGAGTTTGTCGTAGATATTTTGACGCCTACGTGCTTCTTTTGTTGTCGATAGCTCACCTATCAACTGTGGATGCCGGAAATCGCACAATTAGATTTGTAAGGGTTTCGAGAGGAAGCAGAGATTTTTGAAGATAAGCTATGAAGAAAAATGATGAGCAAAGAGAAATTAGGGTTTGTAATTGCTTTGTATTGCTTGTGTGATAAAAATTGTGAATGGATCTTTACAAGTGTTTGTACATTGATATATATAGTCCCCTAAGTCGGCTAAGCCTTTTCCTAAAAGATAATGTCAACTTTTCTTAAACTCTCGCGGATTGCCTTTTTTCCTATGTCGGTCGTGCCTATGTGGGATTTGTTACTGGGCTTTGACGCATGGAACCTTCTGGAGCATTCGTTGTTGTTCTGACGGGCGAAGAACCACCTGACATCGATGGGAATAGCCCTGACGCCGATGTCAACTGCCTGGATACCGATGAGGCCAGGCACATCGGTGTCACTGGGTAGTGACATCGGTGCCACTGCCTGACATCGGTGTCACTACTCAGTGACATCGGTGTCAGGCAATTTTGGCCTATGCAGCGCCTCCTGTTGGCTCCGTGATCTCTCCGACGTTGCATTCATGACTTCTCCTGGGGTGAAGATAGCTTCGAAGGTTCTCTTGCCAGGTAAAGGGGACTTAGGGAATTCAAGAGGTCTTCACCCTTTCTTTTAGGTGAAATGACTTAGAGAATTCAAGAGGTCTTCACCCTTTCTTGTAGGTGAAATGACTTAGGGATTTCAAGAGGTCTGCACCCTTTCTTGTAGGGTGAAATGACTTAGGGAATTCAAGAGGTCTTCACCCTTTCTTGTAGGGTGAAATGACTTAGGGAATTTCAAGAGGTCTTTACCCTTTCTTGTAGGTGAAATGACTTAGGGAATTCAAGAGGTCTTCACCCTTTCTTGTAGGGTGAAATGACTTAGGGAATTCAAGAGGTCTTCACCCTCTCTTGTAGGGTGAAATGACTTAGGGGCAAATTATCTCTGCCTGTCGAAATATGCTCGTTGCCTATCATAACTTTGAACGTCGAAATTCAGCGGGTGAAATCCGACCCCAACATCAACAGATCAAATCTTTCACTGTAATTTGATGGAGATCACTATAGTACAATGCTAGATCCCTATACCCTCTAAGCGATTAAAACAAGATCAAATCAAAAGATCAAATATTTCACTGTAATGTAATGGAGATCACTATGATACAATGCTAGAATCTCATCCCAATGCACAGAGCTATGCCTTAAAACTCTTATGCTTTCGAAGTAAATGGCTAATAACTAATGCTACTGTTAGTCTAATCATGTAATCTTGAACTTAATTTTCAACTTCCAAGATAAATCATCCTCAACCAATCAACTATTGCAGTAAAACGTATCATTACACTCTTCTGGAACAGTAATGGTGCTAGTAACGTTTAATAATCCTAATTTTCTTCTAATCATGTAATCTAGAGCTTGAATACTTAACTTCCAAAACAAAACATCCAACTTTGAAAGTAAACCAACCACTACACTATCCTAAAATCGATATCCTTGACATTTTGAGAGTAATGTTACCTTACCTGCATACTCACAAATGAATTGGCCTTTCTTGATAAACTGATCAACGAACAAACACCAACCTTTCTTCTCATCTCTAACAATCTTCAAACCAACCAAAATCCCCTTTTTACTCACCCGATTCATACAATCCAACCCACAACCACAACCACAACCATAACCACAACCCGACCCACATTCATTAGCTATCTCCTCCACACCCTCGAGTCCTAAGCAAAATATTGAAGAAACTCAAAACAAAGACTTGGACAGCTTAAGGTCGCATCAATTCACCAAAATAGCCAAATGTTTTGGTAAGAAACAGCTAAGGTGAACTGCTAATATGTAAGAAGTAAAAAGGCTATCGTGCAACACATATTATAGTGATTCTTGTATCCAATATAACAAAATTGCATATCTTTGGAAATAAATTCTCACGACTTAATGAAATCAATGCTTCATATCATTCTTATTTGTTCAATTCAAGCGATTTCTAAATAGAAAAGGTTTTCATACATGCCATTTCTATGCCATCTCTGAAGAACAAAACCCAATCCTTATTGAATTGTAGAACTTTCATCGAAAACTCATCAAATTAAAGTAAAATCCAACACAAACTCATTTCATTAAAAACCTACCCATATACAATTCTCGCTGAGATGGACAACATCGAGAGAAGAAGGTTCAGATTGCGAAGAAGAAGAACTAAGCATAGGATGATTTTCTTTAATTCGACCAATCAAAAAACGGAGCAACTCGTTTCACCAGAGATCTCGACATGATTCAAAATCTCTCTCTCTCTCTCTCTCACAACGATATACCAATTTTGGAGATGTTCTACCATTGAAGACGAATCTTTGAAGGTTTTTGGAAGAGAGACCGTGAAAGAAGAAGATTCCAAAGAGAGAAGAGGTTTTGGAGCAAATGAGATATGAATTTAGGTTTGGGTCAAAAAAAAAATGGTGTGATTACAAACTGACACGTATACGATATGAACCGTCTCATCCAACTCTTTCCATTCAGACGTACCAGAAGAAAACCATGATAATAATTGATTTTTTAATCACTTTAATGAGATGAACACACACAAAATATCATGGTTGTGGATGCTCTAAGGATCCTATAATACTAGCTGTTATGTGTCCACATTTTAAACAAGTGAAATAACTGCTACGAACCATACATAACACATCTCTCATGAAAGAGAGGTTTTTGAAGCATCATGCTGGAACAACAAGGAAGGTGTTCCAACACGCAGAACAAAGCAGATATGGGCTCTTATTGAATTAGAAAGCTCAATTGTGAGAGAGATTGAAAGCTCACATAACATGAAACTTAGGGTTTCGTGGTGGTAGATTAAATAGGACTAGATGGTGACAAGAATAGTCACGCGCCTAGGGTTTTATTGTGAGAGGCACACATGTATGTGTGGCGTCGTCCACCAGAGAGGAGATCACATAAAAAAAGATCTGCCTCTTGGTGTTTGAATCCATGTTATAGAAAAGAGTGGTGTGTATCCATATAGCGATTGTAGGTTGCTTCTTTTTCTAATGGATTGATTCTGGACTAGGTTCCGGGGATGTAGGAAACGAACCTCGTGAAAAAAATCTATGTGTTCTTTATTTTATGCTCATACACACACAAACGTACAAATCTAGCCACAAAACCGCTTTTCAATTGGTATCAAGAGCGGGACTCGATAGAGATTCATTCTTATTTTCGGGTATGATCCTGGACTCGGTGTTGGTGGTTGAGATTGAAGAGCAAAGTATGAGATTAGGGTTCAATCATGTTTCGTGTTAACGATGAAGAAGCTTGAGTTAATGGTTTCCTAGAGAGAAGACAAGAGAAGAATCAGAAGAAGAGAAAAATCAGAAGAAGAGAAGAGAAGAAAAGAAAAAACGGAACTACTACGACAAGCCATATTGCGGGTTGTTTTCCCTGCGGAGCCGAACAAACCAAAAGTTGATATTGGTATGGTTGCAAAGATAGCGAAGTCATCTTTCCACAGGAGAAAACGGAACTCAATTCGGAGGTAAATTGTGAAAGTTATGAGTGTTTGCATCTACCAAAATATGCAGAAAAACCTGCAATCTGAAATATGCAGTGAACGAGAAGCTAACTTCAAAGATGTATTCCCGCCGACTCATGTAGACCCAGGTCACGAACAAGGTGTCCTTGGAAAGATCTCACTGCAAGGAAGAGATTTAAAGTGGCGGTTTATCAATCAAGGTTAAACTCCAACTGCAAATCGTGGTGAAAGTTGTCCAAATATCATCTGAAGTATACACTATAGGAGAGGCTGGAACACGAAAGGGAATGTTGGAACATGACCGGGAACATAGATAGGCTTGATTAGCTTGAGAGTTTTTGAATGAATGTGCCAACCAAGCATGGGGAGATTAATGTATCGATGCATCTCCAACAAATCCCGATGAAGAGCCTAAGAAGTGAGTATGAAGAATGTGATGATGCGACCAGAGAGGAGGAGTTGAATGCTGAATCTAGAGAGTGTGAAGATGAGCTTGGATGCACACATTCAATCAAAAAGGGGGAGAATGAAAGAAAGGGTTTTGAAGCATCATGCTGAAACAACAAGGAAGGTGTTCCAACACGCAGAACAAAGCAGAGATGGGCTCTTATTGAATTAGAATGCCCAATTATGAGAGAGATTGAAAGCCCACATAACATGAAACTTAGGGTTTCGTGGTGGTAGATTAAATAGGACTAGACGGTGACAAGAATACTCACACGCCTAGGGTTTTATTGTGAGAGGCACACATGTGTGTGTGGCGTCGTCCACCAGAGAGGAGAGCACATAAAAAAAAGACATGCCTCTTGGTGTTTGAATCCATGTTATAGAAAAGAGTGGTGTGTATCCATATAGCGATTGTAGGTTGCTTCTTTTTCTAATGGATTGATTCTGGACTAGGTGTAACGCCCCCGATCAACGTTGACCAGGAATGCCACGGTTGATACCCGTTGACCTGCCGATAAAGGTTACTAGAACGGATCCAGCTTCCCGAATCAACCCGTCTAAGGTATCTTTACCTCTTGACCATGGCCTAAGGCTTTGCAACCCGTTCCATGATCAAGAGTTGTGTTAGTCCGGACGAGACTAATATCAGATTAACACCCACAATTTCTCAAAAACATACTCTTATTTATTTGCAACAATTAAACAAGGTTTACTTTTGGCCAAGGCCTAGAGCCCAAAAGAGTACTAAAAACATATCAAAAACATAGATTTACAAAAGACATCAAAAACCTACTTCCGGTGGTCCTATCGTTCCGCACACCCACTACTGGTTCCCTCTAAAGGTTTATCTGCAAAACAAATTGGAGTCATGAGTACTAATTACCCAGTGAGCCAAGGCTCCCCTAACATGCATATAAATAATCCCAACCCAAACCCAAAATAACAATCAAGAAGCAATCAAGAAGCAATCACACAAATCAGAGAATGCACATGCGGAAACAATGATTAGAACATAACACACACAGAGGACCTCTTACCGCAGTCCTCTTTGAAAGTAACCTGTTAACACACAAACAACCTATAAAGCCAATTGACAACTTCCTTTCATTGTCCTATTTTACCTCACTTAACTCTAACCACAAAGGCTAAAAGTCAAGTGATCCGACCATTGTAATTCACGGCCCTAGGCTGCAATCCCGTTCCTCCGTGAATTACATCGGATCCACGGCCATAGGCTGCAATCCCGTTCCTCCGTGACCTCCTATACATGGAAGTGTCAACTGCTTTCTACCAATGTTAGAAAGTTATAACGTTACATGATCCTCTTGATCACTTGTAACGTTAACCACAAACAACACAAAAATAACACAAGAAATATGCAACACACAATCACACAATCAAACATCATGCATGACAATCAATTAAAACATTTAAACTAAAATCCTAAAATCCTAGCATGAACCTCTACGGTTATAAACTTATAAATAAACAAGCACGTGTGTTCTACTCATCTAACACACGACAAACATAACCAAGACTCACCTTTACTTTATGAATGGTTAGGATTTGGATTCGACTAAAGATCTAGAACGGATCTTCCTTCTCTAAAAACGGCCAGAGCTTAGGCTAGATTATCGACTAATCTTGCTTCTACTCGATGGTCTAAGGTGATAGAAAAGAGTGGATAAAAACGTGGACAAGAACTCGGGTTTTCTATACCGATTTTAACAGAGGTTCGAAGTGGTTTCTATAGAGAAATGGGAGCTGCTTGCCTCCTATTTATAACCTAAGCAAGCAGGCAGGCATGTAGCTGAGTCAGCAGGGCTTTGTCGTGCTTGCGGATTTGTCGTGCTTCCGCTGACTCATTGCACATGGTCGCGACACCTCGTGCTTACAGGATTTGTCGTGCTTCCGCTTTGTCGTGCTTCCGCTGACTCGTCCCACACGGTCGCGACACCTCGTGCTTACAGGATTTGTCGTGTTTGGACAAACCCAATCACCTTGGACGTTTCTTCGTCCGAAGGTAAATGACGTTTCTTCATCCGAAGGTAACGCTGGTGACTAACCAACCAGGCAGACACTTAGCTTAGTCACCGAGGTGCTTAACTAGGTTTTGGCCAAAAACTAACAGACTGATCCGGCCATCGCATCGGGGCTTTGCTGAGACGCGGTTAGACCTAAGAGAGGGTCATTACACTAGGTCCCGGGGATGTAGGAAACGAACCTCGTGAAAAAATTCTATGTGTTCTTTATTTTATGCTCATACACACACAAACATACAAATCTAGTCACAAAACCGCTTTTTCATCTCATACTCTTTCTACAAATACATTTTTCATCAACTTTTTTTCCGTAGCAGAGTAGCACCAATGTCTTATTGGCCTTTCATTCCATCAGTAATATCTTCCAAAATGAGAGAGTAGATATTTCATATCATGCAATACTTGATTATATTATTTTACTATACTAATGTGTTTAAAATTTACTTACTGGAATAATTATATAGGTTTTTAATATATTTTGTGTTTGAGGTTGGTGTTAAATCTTAAATCGCTTACATTGATAGAACGAATATGAGTTTTGTTCTAGTAATGATCATTTTTCAGTTGTTATAAGGCAATGTCATCCCAAACCTAAAAAAAATGTTGGTTTGCCTTTTTTAGTCGATAACCTAAAAAATTGGCGTATTGAGGTGGGTGCAGTTTGTTGATAATATGAGTTAAGAATATCTATTTGTGCAGTTTTCCAAATCTTAGCTTCATTTTCTGGTAGTTGTAATACCTCAATTCAATCTTAGCTTAATTGGTTGTACAAGAATGAAAAAAAAATCGCATAATGTAGTGAAATTGGTTAAATAAGAGCCAATGAGCCATATAACTATATTCTGCTAGAAAAAACATAGCTTATAGCCAATCATATTCACAAAATAAATCAAGTAACTAATGAATTTTTTTTTGACCAAAATAACATTGGGATTTGAAACACCAACATAAAAGAAGAATTTGCCATAAGTGAGGCAAGAGAGGCTCGTGGGCAAACTAATTGTGTTGGTGGTGGTCTGCTCGGTTGTGGAGACTACTCGTTCTAGCGGGGAGGATGTGGGGATTCGATCAGAATTTGCGTCAAAGTAAGAGCGGAGATCATGGGGATTTGAACTATTGTATCTAAAATCGGTATGTAAGTATTTAGAAGAGGTCGAAAATCATGTTTGTATTAGATGAAAGTCGGTTTACAGAGTGTTGCTTGTATGAACAAAGTTACAAGAAAGCTTAAGTGAAAACAACTGCTTTCGATCAAGGTATGACTTGTTAGGCAAGCGATCCCAAATTTCGATCAAGGTATGACTTCAACTAATATCAACTTGAAGGTCTTGCCCAACAAGTTTGGGATCGATTGGCTGGACTTCAGTTGGCAAACCTAATGTTTTGCCAACTCGGTCTGTTTTGAAAATAGTCGGAAGTATCGGTCAATCTCGAAAAGACTCTTTCTGGTCAAACGATTCAGTCGGACTCAAAACTTTACTGGCCGGATCTATGGTTTGAAGAAAACGCTTTTAGATCGCGTATCTTCGTGTTGATGGGCCATGCCTAGTTTTTATTATGCAGGCAATGCCTCGTTTTTATTCGTGTTGATTGGTCGATGGAGAGGTTCGTAAAGGTTTCGAGGTGTGTCGATTCGACATCCTGACCTTGCCGCTTATAAATAGAGAGATAGACCCTCTCTTTCTTTTCACTCTGCTGCTTTCATGTGCTTTTTCTCTCTAGTTTTCTTTTAGCCTCTGATATCTAGTTTGTAATGTTTCCTTAGTTTTCCTCTGATCTTCTCTTCGAAACATAAGGATGACTTCCGACTCTTCTTCTATTGTCGATCAATTAGGTTACAAGAGGCTATTGATTCATCAGCATGGGGCTATTGACCGAGGGACACCTCGTGATCGGTTACCGAACCTCTTCCTGTTTCATACTCATGATGGACACCTTCTACCTTTAATGTGTGGAATCATGGCAAACGGTTGAATTGTGCAACGATGGGGATCTCATACAAGTTTGTCTCCGTTAATCTGCAGATTTAAAAATAAATCGTAATTTCAGGGTATCGAACCCATACCTTCGGGGATAGACTACGATGATCTATTTTAGTTTGTGATATTAATAAAAAGTAATGCTAAATTAGTTTTTTTTATTGTTTATAGCATAAATATCATCACATCAATGAGTACTCAACACAAGAAAAACATCAATTATTTAACATTAGACCAATTAAATAAAAAATGTGTTTATCGCCATATTATAGTACGTCTTATCAAAAAGTAGGAGACAATATTTTTTAAAGAAATAATAAGTTTATAGAAATTGACTTTCTGTTAGTTGATGAAAAGGTTAGCATATTTTTATTTTATATTAATAATAGTCTTAATGTCTTATTATTTGAATAATGTCTAACTACAATTTGATTTTATTTTGACGCATAAAAAAATATTTAAGGCTTTGTGCATTAGATTCTTACAAAATTTGGAAATCAATTATATTAAGGAAATTTTACTGAAATTTAAAAATTTAGTTTGCAACTAAAAACATGAGATTCATTCGTCAATGTTTTGGAAAATATAAATATATTACTGATTAGCTACATAATAAAAATAAACCAAATTCAATAAAGAAAAAACCACTATTTTTACAAGTTATAAAACATTAATAAAATTGAAAAATTCAAATAAGATTACAAGAATCTAATTCAAGAAGATTTTGAAAAAACATAGAAGCAAAATAATAAATATAATTATTTCAAACATTAATACAAAGAAAATAAATGATTTAATATCCATGTTTTTTAGATTTTGTTTACTTTTATGAACAATTTCATTTGAGTTTTTCATTTTTGTGTTTGATTGTTTAAGCGTTGTTTAATTTTGTTTTCATCGTAAACTCGTACATATGGGAGTCCTTTACTTAGTTCTATATAAGTATTTGTAATGACATTGTATTTGGTATTTTTGGAGCAACCCCTTTCTTATGTTTATGAAGTATGAACTATCAATCAACGTTGTTATGTTCTTTGTTTAGCAAAAAAAAAAAAGTTGTTATGTCCTTGGTAAAACACTATTTTTTTTTTTTTTTCTTTCGTTCATTTATTTGAATAAAACTCTATGAGCTATTTAAATTCATGTCTTTTTTTTCATCATAATAAAGCTCTTTAGAGCATTAATCTATCTTGGTTTGAGATTGCTTTCATATAATTTCGTTTACTCCATTCTCACATCTACATGTTTCCTTGAAATAGTACATGTGTTGCTAATGTAATTATCCGTTCTTCTGTAGACATCTATTGCAATTACTTTGAGCATGATTATCCATGACACTTGAAAGAGTGTCATTTGGATTAATTTAATATTAGTTGTAATCTTTGACACTTTATAAAAAAATTGTAATTTTTTATGTTTATTGGTGAAACTCAATAGGTTCAAAATAATAAAAAATAATTTATTTTTTTTTTTTAAAAAAATGAAAGAAAATCAAATTACTATATATAAATATACAAAATTCAATCAAATCACTAATTTATTATGTTTTATAAAATTTTAAACGTATATTATAATCCGTAAAAGAACTGAAACATAAAATCATTATAAGATCTCCATTTAATTTAAGTATATTTTTTCAATACAATATACTGATAACTGATAGTAGTTGAAAGAAAGTATAAAATGTTATGTTTAAACTATATACAAAGTCTCTGTTTTATTGAACAGAAAAACCTCATTTATATTCTCTGAATATATTCGTTTAGTTATACTACACGTTGTGAATAAGAAAAAAACCAAACTAGTAAAATCTATGAAAGAAAACAGAGACACCATGTTGTGAACAAGAAGAAAACCAAAGTAGTAAAATATAGTCGTGTAGTTATGGATTTTGACATTTTTCATGTTCTTGTGGATAATATATTTAAGTGGCATGATGCACACAACCAGCAAAACCAACATAACCAAGAGAGAGTGAGAGAAACAGAGAAATGGAAGGAAAAAAATGAGATTCAAGCAATAGATGACATGTGGTCTCCATAGATTCTCAATAAACCGTTTCAAAATGCTGTCTCTTCTAACCCGATTTTTTCAATTAGCTTTTCATTTATTAATTTTTTAATCATTTGTGTTTAATGACACATCTTTTTAACACTCCTATATTCATGCTCTAACTGTTACTATCGTCACACCGTTTAATACAACATCACATAAGAAAACAAGAATAATAATTGATTTTCAACAAGAGATGGACTCGAGCTGAGTCACTCAACTGTCAACGGTGTCATGCATTCTACGAAACTGCTTTCGTAACTAATCTCTTCCATTCCCTTATTTTTCATTGATAATTTATACATACGCTATAGATACTATATTTTACCGTAAATAAACCCAACATGCAACACACACTATTTCATGCTCTATTAAAGGTTCACTCAATTTGCACCCATGTACCTGAGCTTGGTACGCCTGAATGCACCAGGAACATCATATAGTATCCTGGAGGAGCAATCTCAGCCGTCGATGGACCCAACACATTAATTCTATAAGAATTTGTTAGCCCGTCACGCGCCACAGAGATTAGCTTTAAGATCACCATCCTCTGATTCATCGCAAAGGAGTGGGTAGTGAAGGAAGGTGCAACTATCCTCACAGAGAGAAGATCAATAGTCAGAAACTGTGCTATGGAGAAACTGAGGTTGAAGAGTGTCTTGTAGTTGACCACTTTGCCGCTGGTCAATATCTTCGGTCTTATTGAGTCGGATGTGAAAGAAAGATAAGGTGGAGAATAAGCCTCGAGGCTCAGTTCCGTCGGATACTCGACGTTGGTAAAGTTGTAATAAACGTGAGGATTACTACCCCCGACTAAAATCCGACCGTCAGCTAGCAAAACCGCTGAGGAATGGTACATCCTTGGTCGGGATGCGGTGGACATAACGGAGAACCGACGTTCAAACGGGTAATATATCACGGGTCGGGTTAACGGGTCACGTGCGTTTTCCCACCCGGCCGTACCAGTTCCTGCGCCGTTTACAATGATGACGTCACCCGTGGGCAAGAGCAGCATGTCCCCCATGACACGTGGCAACGGCATGGTTTCCATTTCCCAACTTGGATTCGCACCGGTTAGCTTTAGCCTCCCGCACGTGGAAGTGGCACGTGCGAATCCGCGGCCGTTTTTCACGCCTGAGAAGGCACCTTTAGGAGCGCCTCCACAAACCATTATCTCAGCTTCCAAGTCAACATTGTTGGTTTCGTCTAATGGGAGAAGTATGGAAGAGCCACTACTTGGGTAATTCCTTGGATCACCACCTGGAATCTCTGGAAACTCTCTCACGATTCGGTTCCTTTTGTAATCAAACACAATGGATCTTGTGTTAGCAAAGACAAATAAGTTTCCATCTGGTAAAAGATGTAGGAACGGATACAAGTTGTTCTCGTTGCTTCCATCTGTAGTTTCTCTAAGAAACTCAAATCTAGATTCTATTGACCGATAATCAGCCCGGGGGAATATTTCAAAGTTGAATTGTCTTCTTCCCCCTACCACGATTATTCGTCCATCTGGTAAAATTTGGTTGGTTGCATACCATCTACGTTGGGTTAGATATTGAGGAAACTCAATCCAATCACATGTTTCACTAAAGCCACAAGGTGTAAACATTCGAGCAGCGCGATCACCGTCATTGTATCCACCGGTTTGAACCAATGTTCCATTGGGAAGAACCGAACCAGAAGAACACCACGTATCGGTCTGGACTTTTAAGGGCCGGTATGTGTTGGATGCAACATCGTAGAGAACCGAGTGTGCCGAGCAGTCGAACTTGACTGCGGTGTCACTAGGATCATATCGACACATGCCTCCGGCTAAAGAGATATTTGAGTTACCGAAATCGGTACGGTCGAACATTATGACCATACCGTTGTGGAGGAGTTGCATGTGCATGGCGGATATACCGATACTCGGTTGCAATACCTCCCACCGATCAAGTTGCATCATATATGGTTGAGCTTCGGATAATATGGCTATCGAGAGGCATAAGACAGATGTTGTGATGATGAATGTTTTCCCGTAGTTGATCATAGTGTTGCCTTTGTTCTTGGTTTGATGGTGAATTTTAAGTTAGAGGTTGGTGTGGTCTATTTTCTTGTTGAAGATTTGGTTGGAGTACCGTCCAATTATTTATATCGTAATTGTATTCTCTTACAATAAATTATTCTTTTTATTAAATTGACGATCCTCGTATACATTATATTTGGACAATCAACTCTTTAATATCTATTACATTCATGCCGGAACTTTAGATAATGTTTCAGAAACGTAAAAATATATGTAGCTATATAGTTTAGATTAGACTTACAACATTTTAAAATAACTCAGTCTTGTTTTAATTAAATTTGGATATTTTTTTTATTGGAATAAAAAAAAAAATTATTTCACAACGAAAAAGTAATTTAACATCGATATTTTTTTAAAAACTAAATTAAAAACATCGATATACTGTAATTTGTGATATTATTATTAGGGTTAATATTCAAAACATACACTTTTTTAAAAGTTATTATCAATATAGACACTTCCTAAAGTTGTCACACTTTCTCTATATCGAGTTACTAAATTACCCCCAGAACTACTATCAGTTGGATCAAAAGTAACTCATACAGAACTCTGATTTAACCATGGTTAGTGTCTTTACCCAAGATAGATTATAAGTATTATCAATTTTTTTTTTTTTCAACAACTATTATCGCTTTTTACTTTACCTTTTCCGGAACCGTCAACCTTCTCAAACCACCATCTCTCCAAAACCCTAGATCTCCTCTTCCTAATCGGCGTCTTCTCAAACCACCATCTCTTCAACAGCTTTTTCTCCTGAATTATGGTATGACCTCAATCATTCTACCGCCGTGAAACATCCGATAACCGCCGGAAGTTTAAGATCTAGGGTATCTCCTTCAAAATCGTCTGATTTTGTTTTCGGGAAGAAAGTTTCTCCGTCCTTCAGTCCACACCCGTCCTTCAATCCACACCCGTTTTCGGGAAGAAAGTTTCTCCGTTTGTAGAAGAAGTTTCTCCGTCCTTCAGTCCAGACCCGTGTCCAATTGCCGTTCTTAATGGAAGGTAAGTTCTCAAACCTATATAAAAATGTGTCTTCTTTGTTTATTGTTCCTTTGTAGTAGCTATGTTGACATGCAATTTGTTTTTGTTGTTGTTTGTTAGGTGATTCTGGTAGTTCCGATTTTTCTGAGATTGACCATGGATTTCTTCCCAGGTTGTTTGCTACTGATAGATATCCGGACTCTAAACTCAACATTTACTCGAGACCGGATATTCTTTCATTTGACCGGGAACATATGGAAGGAACTGAGGAGTTTTAGAGTATAAGAGAATCACCGTTTGGAGGGCTATTTGATATCCCGATAAGTCAACTTCCACTGTCATGTAAGTTGATTCATGGGCTCATGTGCAGACAACTACTAAGCCGGAAAATGTATGAAATGTGGTCAGTTTTTGGTGGCCAGCCTTTGAGGTCTTCTTTGAATGAGTTTGCTGCTGTTACTGGTCTATGTTGTGGTCAAGAAGCAGTGGAGAATGAGAGCGTATGTCAAAATTCTATCATTTGTTTGACATTGCTTTAATTTATTTTTTGTTTTTGCTTGTTCAGTTGTTTTCGTTATTGTTTGTAAAGGTTCTTCAGGAATTTGTTGTTGAAGAGGATAATATTAATCAGAAAGTCACTGGAGAAAATGTATGGTTCGATAAGACTGACTCCGAGGCTGCAGAGAATGAGTCTGAAGAAATGATACATGAGAAGGTACATCTTGAATCCAAACATGGCAACGTCTATATGTAGCCACATATTGTAACTCATGTGGTGGCGTGTTTGTGATCTCCCTCATTCTTTTGAAATGTGTTACAGGGATTTGTTGCTGGAGAGGATAGCAATATCCAGAAACTAACAGGTGAACATGTAAAATTGGATAGGTCGCATGAGGAGTCTGCAGTAGACGAGTCTAAGAAAGCTGTACCTGAGAAGGTACCATAGACTTGTAGTCTAAATTAGTCAGCTCCATACTTATTTACTTAACCACGCAGTCAATAACGCGTGGTCAATGCCAGTATTAACAATGAAGTTTTTTTAATGTGATTTAGGTAGCCGAGAGTGGTCCAAAAGTTCTAGTAGCTCTGAATGTTGGAGAGGTATGTTTGGTTCCACTATTTTTTGCTTGGTGTGTAAGTAGTAGTCCTTGATTGCGGGAAAATGTATATGTAACCACTAATTCCAAGTAAAATGGTTACGTATTTGTAATATAAGACATTCTTTTGAAATGTATTACAAGGATTTGTTGCTGAAAAGGAGCATGTAGAGTTGGCTAAGACGCCTGACCAGTCTGCATTTAATGAGTCTGAGAAAGTGTTACATGAGAAGGTACTTTTTGACTTGTGCAAGGCAGTCCCATTAATATTCGTTTAACCACACAATCAAGACTATGTGGTCAAGTGAAAGTTTCATTAGTATACAATTGTTGTTAATTTGATTCAGATAGCCACTCCTAGTGGTCCAGAAGTTAAAGTTTTAGTTCCCCCAAATGATGCGATGGGAAGAATCACTGATACAATGGTGGACAACTTCAGGAAACTGTATGCTATGGACATGTATGCTGAGTTGGTTGCCCATGTCTATCTTTGTTAGTTTGTAACCTATTTCTAAACTTGCTGGTCTGTCCTCCTTTTGTTTAAACTTTGTATCTGAAGACCATTTTGTTAGACTTTTTGTTGTGCTATTTCTGTTAGCCGTTTAATTTTATCGGTTATTGAAGTGGATATTGTTATTAGTGAAGTAGATATGTGGTCAGTATCGTCGAACCATAGTTTTGATTTAACTTGTATGTTACATTAGAAGTAGGAGAAAATAAAACATGAATTCGCACAGATGTCTTTGACCATATGGTCATACTCTATATTTTGAAAAAATGTGTGAACTTATAATTTCTGGTCCTTCGTTTACACTGATATCAATGAATTCTTTGCCAAACACGTCTCCAAAGCATTATTGATAGGGTTAAAGGCGAGGGACAAATTTTATCAGTGTCCATATTAAAGACTTTGGTTGCTGACCACGTATGAATGTCCATATGGTTGCTAAAATGAAGTCTGATTTGTAGGTAATTGTTGTAACAAGTTAAGAAAGTAGGGTTAAGGTTTGGTTTTTTTTTTGTTTTTATTATTGTGACTTTTGCAAAATATTGTAGGATATTTGGGTTAGGGTTTAGTGTTTAGTGTTTAGGGTTTTGTGTATATTAACCCAATTGAGTACTGTGGAAAAATTTGGTGTAACTACTGACTACAGAGTTGGGTATATGTGTTACGGATTTAGAGTTTCAATCTTTAGGATATAGTGTATAGGGTTTAGGGTTTACGGTTTAGGCATATTAAAGACTTTGGTTGTTGACCACGTATGTATGTCCATATGGTTGCTAAAACGAAGTCCACGTCAGCTTCATTGTTTCTATTTGGGGCCCATTCGTTGTATATTTTGTTCAGACGGAGGATCAACTCGCAACCATTGCTAACCTTTCTCTATAACCTTTGTGGTCAACGTTCCGAATTCAATGTTTAACAAAGTATATATCCACATATTTGATTGACCATATGTCCTTATATTGTGGTCAAATAAACAGTGAAATGTGTCTCAGTTACATAGATATCTGAACACTTTTAGGCCTCCATCCAGGTATTCAAGAACATTCAATTTCGTTGTGAAAGAGGTGAATCGGAAGATTATCGAAGTTTAATTCTATTCGAATCAACAATTATGGCAAGCTCTAGCAACAAGAACACAACACGAACCTGAATTTGGTGAGATTAATCGATCCACGGCAGATGGAAATTTCCGTGTTGGGATTGGTAGGATTTATCATGTTTCAATGACAGATTGAGATTGGATGCGATTGAGAATTAATTTGAAGTGATTTGGGATAGATGGAAGCTCGATTCCTCTGAGATCTTTACGGGTTTTGCCGTGGCTTTGTTGCCTTCGTCCTCACATATGGTCGCGTATCGTTGGTCACGTATAGGTGGTTAAGTATCGATAGTCATGTATGGATGGGGTTTTGCTGGTCTTGGTCGGAATTGCAATCACTCGTCGGAATCCCGAATATAAATATCAATTCTAAATCGATGTTTATCTAGGCATCTTACTTCGATTTCTCAAATCCCACCACCATCGCCGATTCCGGTGAAGCAGAGTGCACATATAGATTTATACCGGCTCTATTAGGCAGTGAACGCCAATCACCGAGACCATACTCGTTGATGTACACGGCAAGCTTCCGGTCTTCCGTGGTGTTTTTTTTTAAAGATCGAGAAAATGAGTTGGGCATCAGAACGCGTTTTAACAGTGAAAGCTGGATTTGGATTTAATCTTAGAGAGAGCTAAAAGTTTTAGATTTTTGTATTGATGAAAACTCTACTTTTTAAGGTGGATACAATGTGAAACGAGGAGAGAGAGATAAAGTGTTTGAGTTATTCCTTTATTTTTATTTGCAGATTTAACCAGGTTGAAAGTGTTTGGGTTAGGGGTATTAACGGAATATTAAAGGTATTTGTTAGAAAAAAGTGTCTCATCTTTAAAAAGTGTCTATTGTGTATAATACTTTTTGAAAAAGTATCTATATTGGTAATAATTCCTTATTATTATAGCTTAAAAAGCAACGTGGAGGAACAATCTCATACGACCGGTCATCATAAATAAATTTGACCACGTGAATTAATTGGAAAGCATTATGGATTGAAAAACGGATTTCGTGAAGTTGGAAAACTGGTATATTCGAAGGAGTACGAGAGGAGAGTCAAGTTGGCTTCCCTCTTAAAGGGTACTCCATAATTCCTATGAGTGATAACAAACTCGTAAAATATCTCTTCTCTACGCGTCCAAACTTTAGTTTCTTCCATACTTTGAATGTTTAAACTAATTTCGTCAACAAGTGAAAACTTTGTTTACTTAACCTAACGTAGGGTAAAACACAGAAAACCGATGTTGTAGATATGTTGATCAATGCATGTTAAAGTAGATCCGTAAAACACACCAGCGCCAAAGTAAGTATAGCACACGCTACCTGAAGTACGAGGAGTCAGAAACGCAACATAACAAATTGGACGGTCAGTCAATTGGCTTGCAAAAGTCAGAAGACACATGAACAAACACTCGAGTAGGTCGTACATATCTAAATCCAGGTTGTGACGGATGCAAAGCTGGATACCCGATATTTGAATCCAGGGAGGTAGACTCTATAAATACTTTGCTATCTCCTTTACTATGAGGGGCTTGACCTTTTTTTGGTTATCTCTACTCTATTTCTAAAAAGTTATATTCTGAGCAAGTGACTTTCGGTCTCAAACTCCAACTTTTCGGCTACTTACGGCCAACTCCCACCACCAAAATCTTTATTTTTTCTTCTTTTTCTCTAATCTTTCTTTTCCGTCGATCAATCTTTGACCAAAATCTTTCTTGTTATCATTCTCTATTTTTCTATTTCTCTTCTGGTCCCACCAAATTTCTTACTAAATGTGTTGATACCACGTGGATCCACCTTCATTAGGACCCAAAGCTATCTATCTACACTTGTTTCAGAATCTTTTTTTCGACGTTCTTCATCTTCCCATTGTCTTAAACTCTCTCGTTTCTCTCTCTTTTAATCACCATTCTGACTTGAGTGTCGAAACGTTGTCGGAACCTCGTCGTGTTTTCCAAAGCCTTCACGTGTTTACTAACTGTGTGATGCAAGTCTCCCTAGTGGTTGTTTCTCCGAACAAAAAGCATGTGAAACAAATAGATATATCTTCTATATATTAAAGGAGAAGCATTTTGGGCTTATATGTCAAATTCTCTTTTTTCTCTCTTTTTGATTTAGTTTATTACTATATTTTTACTTACTACTATACTCCTATCCAAACACATTACAAAAACATAATCCCTATATCCAAACAAACTTTTTTTGTCACTATCCAAACAAACTTTTAAGTCAAACTTTCCCTCTTTTTATTTTCCAATTTTTTAATTTAATCTATTATTATATTATTACCTACTACTATATTTCTTTCCAAATATAATACCATAACATAATTTATATAAAAACATCCTTTTAATTTAATTACACTACAAAATATAAATCGATTAATTAGCTTTAGAAAGAAGAATTATGATTTCGTCTACATCAATTAAAATAATTATTAATTATAAGATCAGAATTTGATGAAAAGATTTTGGTTATGTATGCAATTTTGTTTTTCTTTGAATCATATACCGTATTTTTGAATTTTTTGAAAAATATGTTCCGCTCAACTATTTTACTGGTGGAATACGTTTTATAATATGTAAATCGCAAATTTAAATATGTAAAATTGATCTTAAATTCTGTATAATTTATACTAAAATTTTATTAGTTTTACTTGATAAATATTTTATTCCGCGTATAACGCGTGTATTATTCTAGTGAAGATTTAAAATGGAAGGGACATAAAATTTTTTATCATTAAATATCTAGCATACAGTTCTTGAAAGTAAATATAAATACTTCATAAAATAATTATATGTCAAGAAATGGAGAGTGACAACATTTAACTTTAATTAAATTGTTGTGTTGCTATAAATTTCGCTATAGTTATAAACGGGTAAAAAAGAGAAAAGAAATTATCATGATAAACTGAAAAGATAAGTCACTCTTTAGATGGTCGTAATATTCGGAAACAAATAAGGGGCACTTCTTGTATTGTATGTAGTAAAAAATAATTTAAACATCAATATATCATATAATAATGAAGGGAAAAAAAGATTACAGATGCACGATTATTATTTTAATAAAAAAACAATAATAAGAAAATTGTTGGAAATAAAAATCATGTATGTGTAGAAAAATAATAAAATCCGGCAAAAAAAAACAAAATAATAAAATCGTGTAATAAAAGTTGAAACGGCGCGATTTATGATTGTAGAAAACGTTTTCTTTGAAGTTGAAGACGAGCAAAATCGTCTTTATACATTTTATTAAAGCAAAAATGAAAACGATATAAACTTTTAATCTATTTGAGCGTCAAAGAAAACGTGACCATGAACTAATAAAATATGAATAGTTCTTGGGTTTATTAAACTTATAAAGCAAAAATGAAAAAGATATAAACTTAATTTATTAAAGAAAACGTGACCATGAACTTCATTCACTCATTTATAATTGACCAATCACCATTCAGTATGTAATTAAAATTTTATTATATAAAAGAGAATTTGTTAAAATTGTAACTCACGAGATCATGACATGTGTCTATTATCGACCGAGATGATGACACGTGTTAAAATGCTTTATTTAAAATCAAGCAATTAGAAAATTAAAGATATCATTATGTTAAACCAATAAAATAAAGACACATTAACATTTTTTTTATTGTTTCATTAACATATTTCCAAAAACCAAACCAAATTTTATGTAAGTCATAAAAAAAGCAAAATATAAATAACATTATGTTAACAAAATAAATATTACATCACCAAAATGAAACTTTATATATAAAAACAAAATAAATGTTAAAGCATAAATTATTTTAAAAGGAAAAGTAAACATACATTCAATCTTATAAATGTTAAACCATAAATTATTTAAAAATAAAAAGTAAACATACGTTCAACCTTCCAAAAAATTTATTACTTCAGAAAAAGCAAATCCCAAAACTATATAATAACACACACCTCCCACAATTTAACATATACCTCAAATCCTCAAATTTCTTTGAATACCACATCCACAAATCAGTCAAAACTATTTAATTTTCGATCAATTAGATCGAAATTTTATTTACCGTCGAACTATTGCATGTACTCTTCAAAAGTGGGAAGGTAGAAATCTTAAAGCAAATTACGTACTTATGAGAATGGAAGTTCTTCTACTTGATGAAAATGTTAGTATATATCAATTATATCAAATTTTAAATTTTTCAATCTATCCAACAGTTACCATACCTTCTTGATGCTGTAAAAAATAAATTTATGAACCTAACATAAAAAAGAAAATTTACAAAATAAAATAGTAATATATTATAATTTTATTTTTTACCAACTTTTTAAAAATAATTGATGTTTGTTTATAACATAGATTCATTTTCAAAGTATATAAGATTTCAAATATACTTTAAAACCTTATCATTCATTTAGATGAATTATTTTTTTAACTTTTTGAAGATTGAAACTCATTATTGATTTTCTTATTCACGCAATTTATGATTATATTAACATGGTTTTAATTTAAAATATAACTATACGGGTGTAACTACACAAATTATCAATTTTTAATATCAAATACCCGCATATTATGCAAGTCCTAATCTAGTAAGAGTAATACTTGGGTTCACCTCTAGAGGTGAATCAACCTCATCCACCCCCTCCTCATTAGCCAATCACAATTTAGTATGAAATTAAAATAAAACAAAATAAAAAATTAATAATACTAATTAAAACAATTAAATTAAATCATTAAATCTAAAGCTTACGAAACCCTAATTCCAAATAATAAACCCTAAACCCCAAATACTAAACCCTAAACCCCAACAAACTAAACCCTATATTATAAACCATAAACCCAACAAACTAAACCCTAAACCCTATATCATAAACCTTAAACCCTAAACCCTAAACCCTAAATTTTAAATCATTAACCCTAACCCAAAATACTAAATAGGGTTTAGAGTTTAGGATTTGGGTTTATGGCTTATGATTTAGGGTTTAATATTTGTGGTTTAAAGTTTAATATTTGGGGATTAGGGTTTAATATTTGGGGATAGGGTTTAAGATTTAGGGTTTAATATTTGTGGTTATGGGTTTAATATTTGGGGTTTAGAATTTAAATTTTGGGATTTAGGGTTTAATATTTTAGATTTAGGGTTTAGGGTTTATTATTTGGGGTTTCGGGTTTATTATTTGGATTTAGGGTGTAGTATTTGGTGATTTAATGTTTAAGAGTTAATGTTTTAATTTAATTGTTTTAATTAGTATTATTAATTGTTGTAATTTGTTTTATTTTAATTATATATTAAATTGTGATTGGCTAATGAGGAGGGGGTGGATGAGGTTGGTTCAACCCTAGGGGTGAACCCAAGTATTACTCTTAAAATAAACAAAAATTCAAACAATTAATATTACCTAATTAAAACAATTAAATTAAAGGGCAATTGCATCCCATATACATACGTTTTCGGTGTATTTGGAAGTTGGTTGAACTTCTTTTCATTTTTTGTTAAATTCGAAGATACCCCTATTGTTAGCTTCAAATAGGGTGTTGCGTGTTTGGTAACGTTATGTCAGACATAGATACTGAGATCTATTTAAAATATCGATGTATATATTTTAAAAAAAAATGAACAGTAGCCAATTAAATAATAAAGGTTAGTCAGTGAGAAGATTTCATTTAGGAGCGAGAAAGGGTTTTCTTTTTAGGTTCTTGGTGAGAACGCTTGGAAGAACATTGATATATAATTGGGTTTTGGAACTTTTATTGCAATTTATTTTCCAGGAGTGATAGTTAGAGATGGCCGGCCAAATCGAGCTTCCCGAGAGGTATTTTGCCGCCGGATATGAACCTGTTGGTGTTCGAGTTACTGCTTATGGAGCAACTAGCGGGATTAGAACCATTTTTAATGCTCTAGAAGAAGAGGAGATAAATGTTATCCGGGAGTCAAGTTTTGGGAGATTTGTTTCGTTAACTGAGAAACCGTCTTATTCCGGGAGATTTGGTCGGTTTAATTTATCGAGGCTACTGAAGGTGTCCAAGAAACATGAGATCTGGTTTTTGTTCTCGGGCAAGCCGGTTTGATTTTCGTTAAGGAAGTTTGCCATAGTAACAGGCCTTCCTTGTGGCAAATATCCTAAGAAATCGAAGGGAAAATTGAAGAACAACCTATCAGAAACTCCTTACTGGCTGTCGTTATTTGGGAAACTCGAACAAGTCTCCGTGGCATCGGTTATTCGAATGTTGAAGAAGAAGACGGTTACAGATTTTCATACCAGAGTAAAGTACGCTTGTTTGGCTTTGCTTTCTTCGGTGTTGATGCCTACTACACATGTAAAAAAAATAGTGAAAGAGCATGTTGAAGAAATCAAAGATTTGCACGCTTTTTTCGTATCTATGGGGTCGATTGGCATTTGAAATGATAATTTCAAGTGTGAAAGAAAGAAATGAGGTCACATTATCTCAGAACACGATCGCTATTAAAGGTTTTATACATGCAATCCAATTAGTAATGGTAGCAGCCGTGCCAGCATTGTTGGAGGTCACTTAAATGAGTTCTACATCTGATTCGGAGTCCGACGGCGATGGTGAGACAGACATTCCAAGAGAGCAGAAAATCAGCCTCAGTCCTAGCCATGCAAGGGACCTCCATGAAGATCCGGAGGTAAATTATATCTTCATCATATATTCGTTACATTTTCTTTGTTGGGTTATCTATGTTTGTACAATTGAACATAAATTTGCCGTAATATTGTTGTAACTCTGTTTGTTTGCATATGGATGGCGGGTTATAAGTAAAAATTGATGATATTGTTCTAAAATTTATGAATATGCAGACATTAGTTGATTCTATCATATCTGATGATGGAGATGTTGAGGTTGATGAGGCGGAGCTGCAATGGTCTGATGATGAAGTTGATCCAAAAGTTGACAATCTGATGCAACTTATTAACGAGGAGCACATGTTCAACAGTGATATGTTTGTTGGAGGGGCTACAAAGTTGGATGTGTTATGTATGATAGAGGATGCCAAGCAGAATAAGTCAAAGCGGAAGAAAAGGGGCATCAACACTCAATCTACTGGGCAGTGTTCCAAAAATGTTGAAGAAGGTGTGTTCAAGGAAAGTGATGTTGATGGTTTAGCGGACCGTGTGGCTATGAAAGTTAAAGATGAAATCAAGAAAATGGATGCACATGGGCAGGGAAGTATTGCCTCTTTGGTGGAGTTAACTGATCGGTTCAGAAATTTGGAAGCAAAGAATCGTGAAATTTTTTCTATGATAGTCGAAGTAAAAGGTGCAGTTGCAAAGTTAGAAGCCGAAACAAAATCTGCAATAGCTGAAGAAATAGAGCAGATGAAAGCAAAAGTCATTGAAGGTGTTGTTGATTATCTAAAGAATTGCAGCCTACTTGGTTTAAAAAATGCTGCCTCTAAGGAAGTCAGCAATAACAATGGCTTAAAGAGGAAGAGAATGCCAACAGAGTTGCATATGTCCGGTAGTCCACACAATAATGTAAGTTCTTGTCTAGAACTTGATTTCATCTTTTGTCCTGAGGTTCGAAGATTATATTGAGATTATACGCAGGTGGAAAAAGACTAAATTGAAATAGTATTGTATAGCTTTCTAGTACAGTCATTTTAGTTGGTTTGTTTGTTCACTTTTCATATCCTTTATAGGAAAATGGTGGTTGTCGCAATGGTGCTGGCCATTACCTTGATAACTCTGAAGTAGGTGACAATGATTGTGATAATAACTCTGAGGTGCGTGTGAATTCATTAGTGTACCTTCTAAAATTTTGTATAGACCATATACTACAATGGTTTTCAGATGTTGCAGTTGGTACCGTTTATGAAGCTACCTACATTCTCACTTGGCCTATCGCAGGAAGAAACTCCAATTTCTTTTTGTCCTGAGGTTCGGAGTTCTATTCCCTTTGTTGTTGGTGTAGCCGAAAATGGTGTTGCTTTAGGAAAGGTTAATTGTCGTAGGAGTAAGAGGAATAAATCCATCCTTGATCCTGTTATAGTTGGTACTTGTGATAACCAGATTGTTCAGAGGGGAAGGCTAGCACATCTCTTTGGTTACGATGAAGGGCATTCGGCTTCATTGGAGAGGAAGTATGAGAAACTTGAAGTGAAATTGAAGAACTGACAGTAAGTTTTTTAAACGAATTGTTTACTTTGCAGGGTAACTAACTATTTTATTGGGATATGGATTTTTGACCGTATTTTAAATTCTGTGGACGGCTAAATATTAGTTTGGTCCTTTACGCTTTGTTTTTTGTATGAATATTAAATGTGTTCAATGTATTTAGAACTCGAAACGCAGCTAATATAATGATTGTACTGTATTTTTCAGAAGCTTAAACTGTCATGGAGTTTGTATTCCATCAATGGAATTTGCAGATATAGTTCGGCGAACGAAGTGCTTATCTTCAAAGGTTTTTATTATTCTCTTCTTATTTTTAAAACGTGTGTAAGTTTATTTAGTATAGGATGCTGATTTTTTTTTATTCCTATAGGTTGTTGATTTGATGATATGTCATATCAAAACAATGATTGCTCGGGAAGGATCACCTGTGATGGAGAAGATTGCTTTCTTTGACACCAAATTTGTTGGCTTGCTTGCAAAAAATTATACCAAATTTTCCAAGACAAAAGGAAAGGAACTTTACCAATTCCAGAAGCAGGTTGTAATGTTTTTCAAGGATGTGAAGGCTGGAAAAGGTGAGTTAGAGAAATTATATATCCCCTTCAATCTTGACAAGAAGCATTGGGTTCGAATATGTGTAGATTGTGTGGCGTCAACTATCCACATTCTTGACTGCAATTTTGCTTTGCGAAATGAGAGTTCGATAGCAAAGGACCTGGATCCTATTGCACATATGTTGCCTCACTTACTTAACCAAGTTGGCTATACTCAGATGAACAGTGGCTATACACATTTCACACTTGAGAGGGCAACGAGCATTCCACAAAATGGGAAGTTCGTTGATTCTGGTGTTACTGCGGTTTTACATATGCATGCTCATTCTATTGGAGGACTTGAAATGTGTAACTGTGTTACACCGGATATTCTCTCTGGGCTCACCATGCGGCTAGCAGTTACGATGTATGAAGAAAATTGTGGAAGGTTGTAAAAGAAAATCAAAAACTCTCATCTTGTTTCGTTTAATTTCGAAAAATGTTGTACTTCTATTTGTAAACTTGAAGTTTGTGTCCCCTAACTTTCACTTATTATTCTAAAATATGGTTTTATTTTAAATTTGATTTTCACTCTTGTTGTGGTAAATTGTGTAAGGTTTTTTAACCAAAATTCCCATAAAAGTAGGGTTTTGTTTTGAGATCTTAAAATGTCAGTGATGAGAATACCAATATAAGCAGTTACAGATAGAAACAGACGCTAAAAACCTAAATTTGTTGAAAAGATTACAATTAACCCGGTTATATATGGATTAACCGCTACATTTTGTTAAGTAATATTGGAAGTTGTTTTTGCCACACGGTCATATAATTTGTACGTTGAATTACGAAAAGGATTTAAGAAAGAAAAAGAAAGAACATTGATATTTATGCAAATACATTCACGGTCATATAATTTGTACATTGAATTACGAAAAGGATTTAAAAAAGAAAAAGAAAGAACATTGATATTTATGCAAATACATTAATTATTTTTTTACATGAGTTGGAAATATGTCTCATCTGGGATGGTAGCTTAGTATATTACATTTTCACAAGATAAAATGTCGACGCATGTACAACATGAGATAGTTTGACATCATCAACTCCTCCTTGCGTTTTCCTAGTACTTTTTTACATCGCCATGTTCTGGCCGGCATGGTTTTCCTCCATGCCTTCCTCCTTATACGAATTACATCGCCATCTTACAGGTAGCTCGGTTGTGAGCCACCTGTTTGCATCTGCTGCAAATTGTTCTACGACGAACAGTCTTCAACTACACACAACAACGGCGTTACATTTAAAGCATCAAAACATATCGATGTTTATACGATGGTGAATCAATGCAATAAAAAAACTTACTAGAGATTCACTGCGGACCGCGTAACGGCTCTTGCGTGGCCTACCAGGAGGACGTCTGGTTGTGGGTGGATAAAGTGTTAGTGAAGGCAACAAACTTACTCCTGCGTCACCTCCGGTCAACTCTATCACCGGGTTAATTACGCCACCATAAGCGCTTCTCCAATAGGTTGTATTATACTTGTCTTCCACCAATGATGATACATCCTTTTTACACACCACATCGGCGGCTACTGCATGGGGACAAGGAATTTGTAGCATTTGAAATTCAAAACAACTGCAAGTTTGTTTGCGTAGGTGAACATGGAATGACACTCCATCATTTGGCTTCACTTCGAACTCTGAGTTGGTGATTGCTTTGACATCAAAACCAGCAGAAGTTTCGAAATTGGCAGAAACAATTTCCTTTACTTTAGGGGTTACCGTATCGGTCTAGTTGGAAGACTCTTCACGTCGTGCAGCAAACCAATTCATGAGTTTCGCTCGAATGTTTTCTACTAATGCAAATACTGGGAGTTCCCGTGAATCTTTTAAGACAAAATTCCAAGATTCAGCAACGTTTGTGGTCATTATCTCATACCTTACTCCTTGAAAATGTGCTTGTGTCCAATGTTGGAAACCAACGTCAATTAGATAGTCAGCGCATTTTGGATCCAAGTCTTTAATTTCATTGAACGTCTTGTAGAAATCAGATTGTTTGAAAAACCTTGCAGCTTTGGAAACCAAATATCCAAGGTAAGTCTCTCTAAAATATGTCTTGATGTTTTTAATCAAGTGCACAATGCAAGCGCAGTGCTGAACATTCGGGTAAACCTACAATGGTATAGATCGAATGGAAATGTTATGTCATATTGCATATCGATGTGATGTGCGAGGAAATTTTGAAAATTTAAAACGTACCTTCCCTATAGCTGCGTAAATTGATGCATGACAGTCGGAAATGAAAACAACATCTTCTGAGTTTGGAACAAATATTCTCAATTTTCTAAGAAACCATTCCCAAAACTTATCGTTCTTGCTGTCTACGACTGCAAATGCAAGTGGAAATATCTTGTAATTTCCATCTTGTGTTGAGGCGGTGAGTAGGCAGCCGGCGTATTTCCCTTTTAGGTGGGTGCCATCTATCGCAACTACTTTTCTCATGAAGTTGTATCCTTCCACTGATGCGCCCAAAGCCAAAAACATGTATTTAAATCGTTGGCCTATTCCTTTGTGATATATCGTTTCTAAGCTTACTAGTGTACCAAGATTTGCGACTACCAATCTTTGGAGGTACACTGGTAGTCTGCTGTACCCTTCTTCTGCTGATCCTTTTGCGCCATCAATTGCGAGTTCTCTAGAACGCCATGTTTTCCAGTACGAAATCCAAACATTGTGTTCTCCTTGCATGATATCTCTTATCTCAGTCGGCCTTGGCCCTCTTCCTGTTCCTCCGTATGTTGACTCTAGGAGTTGTCCAATAATAATGGCTGTTGCTTGCCTTTGATATCCAGCTCGCTCATCTACGGTACACACGTGGTTGAGATATGTCTTTTTAATCACATATTTCTCTGATGTTTCTAAACGAGTTGCGTAAATTCTCCATTTGCAAGACACACCACAACACTTAAGTATCATTACTTGAGGAGAAGATCGTTCATTCCGATATTTGAATTTTTTCTCTAATGCATAGAGTGCAATATGTTGTTTAAAAGCATTGCGGCTTGGGAAAACCATACCGACGTGGATATCATTGGGTTGATTGATATTCTCGCCTACAAGTGGCAATGTAACTATCAGTTAGACGAATAATAAGTAAGTTATATACAAAAACATCATAATATATTACATTGCTGTTTTAATACAAGCTTTGAAACTTTTAACAACTACAACATAAACGAGAAAAAAACAAATAAAGTACGTCTTTAAGAGACAATACCGGCTATCATGACAATCCGATATTGTAAAACAAATACGCCCAACCATGGTAAAGGACGGTAAAACATAAGAGCCGTTCAAAAGGGATAATTAAACATTTTGGACAAAGGTAAACATAGCAACTTGTTCTAAAACCCACCGATTGCTGAGCCGTCATCAGAAGAAGTATCAATCAATTGTCCTACAATTGAGTTGTTAGGTTGACCAACATCATTTCCGATTGTAAACACAAAACGAGGGCAAGCCAAACCAAGACCTATGTCTGGTTCAGTGGAACCATCCGTCACAGCCTGACTAGGAAACACAACTGTTAGAGGTTCCACCAATTGTATTTCAGGAATTGGTTCATCCATTGTCCTAGCAGTTGGTTCCTTAGACGTTACTACATGGTTGCCAAGTATCATTTCGGTGACTCCATGACCTGGATTAAGTGTAGTTAATTATTTTTCTTCGCCTATCGTAAACATATATATAGTTTTGATCATTTGGTTAAAAAGTAAAGTTGCATATGTCAAAAATTTATACCTTCGATCACAGTCGGCGGTGAAGTAGTTGCAGGCAGAGAAATCTCTCTCAATGTTTGCACGCGACTAGCAGCTTCTAGTAGTGCCTGGTCAAGCTCAGCCTCATAGTTAGCAGTTAGACATATGATGCTTGAAGAGGCAGTTGAAGTGAAATCTTCACTGTCATCAGAACTAAACAGTGGGTTGTAGCCAGTAATAGGGCAAGTGGGACTGCCGTAGTTGGCGTAGTCATCTCCCTCACATAACATGTAGAGGTTACCATTATCTTCGGGAGTGGAATTTCCGTTTTGAAGGAGGTTTTCCCAGTAAACCCTCATGTCATTAGCATTGCGCTCTCGCTGGCTCTGAGTAGTAGCAAAGTCCAAATTTGGGACGGCATAAAAGAATCGGACATGTCTTGATTTACTTGTCTTTGGTGTGTTTGTGGCATTTGTATGGGTTGAGACTGGCCAGCAGGTACACCTGAGCAGTTTGGGTTTGGACAAAACATAGTTTTCAATTGTCATGACTAAATTATTTTAAATTGACTTTTTGAACGACATATATTGGTTTGAGGGTTACTTACCACCATTATTTGTGCCCAGATGGGGTTGGTTTGAGGCGGTACTGTTCAAATTCGGCATCCCCGTGTCCGGGTCATCCCCACCGTCTAACACAATTATCTGAGTAACGGAACGATTGGTGTCACTAGGATCACTGGGGACCCTTTCGATGGGATTATAATAAAGTATTTCAAAATGGACTCGGTATAGCAGCAACATTTCTGACTCAGTGAATATTTGTTGGAGTACACTCTGAGCTCCCGGAATAGTCCTCTCTGTTATAAGTTCTGAAAACATTATTTAAAAACATTGTTATAAATGTTAACATTTCATGTTTTTAACAGTTTGTCTCCTTACCACTGTATTCTAGAAGAGCTTCCCTCCTCGCCGTTTCATCAGTGTGCTCTGTTAGATAGGTTCTCCCACCAACAGTGAAAGGAGACCTACACTCGAACTCATAGGTAGCAACATCCAAAGCTCCAACCGTTACACACAATGGTAAGGTCGGGTATGAGAACAACATTTCTAAGAATATTCCAACTTGAGCGTCATATCTGATGTTCATATCTGCTGGATACAGTGACGGTAGTCGATAGGTCAAGAAAATTGGGGTATTTGCCGGCAGAAAGTACCTACTACGAATAATGTCTTTAAGGGACTCGTAGCTTTCATCATCTCTGACCGTCACACCGAAGCCAAGATCGGATGGCTCACTACGGAATTCCCAATTCCCATTGTTTACTTTGTTCCACTTTCCTCGTGAGAGTCGAACGTAGCTGCGTTCCTGTTATAGTCAAGATTATAGGTTAACATATGGGTCTTAAAGATAATGGGAACCACATCTCTATTTATAAGAAGTTAGAGTGAGATTCGGAATATTTGGTCTCTTACCAAATCATAAATGGTTGTCATTTTATAATTCTGGTCGTAGCCGTCAGAGTTGTTGAGAACGACGACGTAGGTAAGTGGTTGGAAGTTTGTCTCTTAAATGTAACCTGCGAATATCTCTGCTGGAGAATTTTGGATTTAGGTTAAAAAGGAAACTGAGAGATAAAAGCTATAGCTGTGTACATGTTATTATATAGACGGGAATCGATATGGTATGTTATATATGTATATGTTTTTTAATTTTGTATTATAAAACATAAAACAAAAATAAATTTGTGGTAATAGTGGTGGGGAACGTGCAGAGGTTGCGTGTTGAGGGTTCCGCCGCCGCCTAACCTACAAGAAGTGAACAGTAGCCTATGAGATCTTGTTTCAGATAAAAGATTTTGGAACAGATACCGACGTCTGTTACGTAAACCGATAGGGAGTGTTTCGTCTGTTCAAGGGATGTTACTTTCCGATTGGTAAGAAAATATTTGATTTTCCCTCTCACCCAATTATGTGTAAATTTTTTATTTTCCCCCTAAAAAGCCCTAAATTAAATCCTAAAAAAATAACCCTAATCCCAAAATATTAAACCCTAAACCCTAAATTCCAAATACTAAACCTTAAAGCACAAATAATAAACCTTAAACCCAAATTCTAAACCCTAAACCCAAAATACTACATTGGGTTTAGGGTTTCGTATATAGGGGGTTTAGGGTTTAACATGTTGGGTTTAGGGTTTAGTATTTAGGGTTTAAGGTTTAGGGTTTATGATTTAAGGTTTAGGATTGAGTATTTTGGGTTTAGGGTTTATGATTTAGGGTTTAGGATTTGGGTTTAGGGTTTAGTATGTTGGGTTTAGGGTTTAATATTTGGAGTTAAGGATTTTGTATTTAGGGTTTAGGGTTTGATATTTAGGGATTAAAATTATTGTGTTTAGGATTTAGTGATTTACTTTAGTTGTTTTAGTTAGATAATATTAATTGTTTTAATTTTTTATTTATTTTTATCATATACTAAATTGTGATTGGTCAATTAAAAAGGGGTAAATGAGGTTGGTTCATTCCTAGGGGTGAACCCAAGAATTATTCAATACTAGATTAGGACCCACATAATATTCGGGTATTAGATATTGAAATTGATAATCAATGTAGTTATGACCCGTATAATTATATTATAAATTTAAACCCGTAAAATTATATTCTAAATTGAAATCCGTATCATATAATTTTTTCCCATTTACGTAAATAATATTTTCATATTGTATCATTTTACTTCGAACTTATAATTCGCTTGATTAAGAGAATAAAATCAATTGATGTCATATTAAAATTGGGAACGGTCTTCATATATTATATAAAATTATAGAGTTTTGTTTGCTAATTGAAAATATGATATTATACTTTTTTATTTGAGTAATAACATTTTGTTATTAGAATATAATGACAATTATACCATTTTTTAAGCTTAATTTTCTTTTTGTAATTGTATTGTGTAATTTTTTGAATTGGTATGAAACCTATTTGCCTTATTTTATTTGACCATGATGACAACTATATTTTTTTTATCGACATTTTTCTTCCAATTGTATTGACTATCTTTTATCTAATTGTTATGCATTTTTTTGCTTTATTTTTGTTATGACTATACTTTTTTCATTAATTTTGTTTCTTTCGACTTTATTTTTTTTGTGTTTTCCTTTCTTATTGACAATTTCTTTTGATTTGTTATTAGTTTTTAAATTAGACTACAATTTGATTTAAAAACAAAATAATATAGCTTAGGAATCTTTTTATTGACACATGTCACAATCTAAACTAAAAATGACACATGTCGTAATCTCTTGAGTTATAATTTGGTGCGCATACAACTTTGTATTATAAGATTATACATACAATTTTCTTTTTAAAAACATTGAAAGTAACTATAAAGATTTCATACAATTTTTTGCGAATCAGAAATAAGGTAAAAATAAGGTAATGTGCCTTTTTGTTAAAGTATTAACTTTTTTTAGATCTAACACTTTTCCTATTTTAATAATTTACATTTTGGAATATATAGTCTTTGGTTTGACTTTAAAAAAATGTTAATTAAACACTAAAAAATATGTTAACGTGCCTTTTTTGTTATTTAACTTAGTGGTATCTATTTTTTTTAAAAACAATTTACATTAGAGTTTGATTTGCCTTTTAGAAATATGTTAATGAAACAATAAAAAATATGTTAATGTGTCTTTATTTTATTGGTTTAACATAATTGTAGTATTTTAACACATGTCATCATCTCCATCGATATTAGACACATGTCACCATCTAATGAGTTACAATTTTGAAAAACTCTCCTTTATATAATAAGTTATAAAAAATACCTCCCTCTAACCACCTAACCATGAACTAATAATTTTTTTCCTTCTAAATATTTATCATATATACTATATCTTGATAAAATATAAACTATTTAAAATAAAATATTAAATAGAACATAAAATTACTTCTTTCTTCGGATACTCTCTGATTTATATCTGATTTTTGAAAAACACGCTAAGCCCAGATCGAGCGTCTCACTCATACCTACCACAATTTTAAACATTGCTCCAATTTATAACTTTTTTAATAGAATAAGTGTTCATTTTTCCATTAACAAAACCCCCAATAAATAAAATAACGGTACATTTTTAGAAAACAGTAATGCATGTCAAAAATGTTTAAAATAATTAATTTGGTTATTTTTCTTTTTTTGTTACGAACGCACTTACGCTCTACAAATTACAGAAATTATGAGTATCCTGGAACCAATAAAAAATTGAAGTATCAATAAAATTTGGTTATTTATAGCACCAAATTGGATTTATCGTTTGGCATGCCTTACTTTGCAACCGCTTATAATTGTATTTAGGTAGTATTAAACCCAACACCTATTTAAGTGGGCTAAGAGTTTTGTGTGTCACTGCCTTACTCTGCAACGAGGATGTCTAGGGCTGTTCGTTTTCTTATCCAGACGCAGCATCCAGACGCCTCAACCAAACGCCTCATCCAAACGCTCATCCAGATGATGTTTGTTTCGGTTTTTTGTTCGTGCATCCAGAAACTGTATCTAGATGCAGTTATGATCGTTTGGGTTTCTCGATGCGGTATCTAGACGCATTAAATGTAAAATGACCAAAACCCCATATTTTAATACTATTATTTTTTAATTAAATTATATTTATCACTAAATAAATGTAATTACGGTTTTGGCAGAAAATGTGAATTTATGGATTTTGAAGCAATATATAATTTTTCGTATTTTACGGAAAAATGTAATTTTGCGGACTTTAGTGAAATGTAATTTTGAATTGTGGAAAAATGTAATTTTGCAGTTGAAACAACCCGACCCGTTTATAAAAAAATAAAAATAATAATCAAACCTTGGTCTCGGACTAGCATTCTCATAAATGCTATCCTCAACAACAAAAAAACCCACAACAAACAAACAGCGGATAACCATGACTCAATTCCAATCAATTCCATTAAACGAAACGAAAGTCAACAATAATCAGTTGAAGATTCCAAAACTAAACCAGCAACTTAGAACAGTTCTAAAACAATAATGCAACATAAACCAAGAAACCAAGATCCCAGATCATCCTTTTTCGTGGCCATGAATCCACGATCACACTTTGCCTTTACCTGCATCACATGGGAAAAAGAGATACGTGAGTATTATCATAAATACCTAGTGAGACGGTCATCCCATCTACGACTGCGCACCCATGCACGATGGACCGCTCAGGTAAACACACAAATCACACAGCAAACAGAACGGCTCAACAACCTAAAACAGACGTGTGTCAATCGACACTACCACTAGGTGTCGATCGACACACCACACTGGTGTCGATCGACACTCCAAAGACTAAGTGCATGTGTGGATCGACACACCCTCTAGGTGTCGATCGACACACTTCTTCGGGCACCTGTGTCGGTCGACATACCTCACTAGTGTCGATCGACACAGATCACAAACTTGCCAGAATCAAACCTTCTACTCTCTGGTTCGATTTCGAGCCTACCTGAACCCATAAACCTGCAAATAAACCACAACAAACACCACAACAAATGCACTCAATCACGAAATCAATTACCACATGATCAAACAACAAGTTCCAACCTGTCACCACGAATCCCTAACGATCCATCAACCTAGAAGCCATGGTCACGCACTCACCTTAGGTTTCGATAGAGAAAAGGGATGGAATTGAGACTAGGCACGAGATCAGCCTTGATCACCACTAGAATCTATGAAATCCCACTCTTTTTACGCTCCAAACACACCACAAACAACTTCTAACGCAAGTTCAACGAAGAACCCCTCAAGAAATTCTCTGGTAAGTGATTATCGGATGTTTGCCTCCTCTTTCTCTCAGAAAACGCGGCCAAATACTTATAATCACGAGCCCTAGGTTTTCCCAAACAAACGCGTAAACTGATCAACTTAAATCGAGTGAGAAAACCGTTCACTTAAAACTGTGTCGATCGACACACACCACCTGTGTCGATCGACACCCACTCAAATCCAACCTGCTTCATGCCAACAACATGTGTGTCGATCGACACACCCTTCCAATTTCTCAAAAATTGGTTCACGGGTGTTACAATTCTCCTCAACTAAACATGGATTCGTCCTCGAATCCCCAAATCATAGCCATCATGGCTAACCACCTGGCCAACCGCCAGTAACACCAGAGACTCGAACTCCCAGACCCTGTCGAGGCTCACATCCATCTTATGCATATAGACCTGTCTCAGACATTGATCGCTCATAGCTCATAACGAACCACACCGTCCAACTCTCGGGATCGTCACCCCTCAAGCTCTCGCTGCCTCGTACCAACCCACCTTAGTCCGCGCAGTCCTGACGATGTTCGGTACCAACCATCTCCATACCCCTCAAACCATCAAGACACACAGTCTATCAAGCTCTCGGTATGCATGGAACTCACTATCCCTTGGAAAGACGCATCTCTCAAAGATCTGCCAGAGATCGCAATCTCCAAAACAAACTATCTCCATACCCCCACGCTCTCAGTCCTCGCAGTCCTGACGAACGATCGATATGCAGGAAGGCCACTATCCCCTGGAGAGACGCATCTCTTAAAGATCTACTGGAGAAAACATCTCCAAGAAAGAACCAACGTCTCTCTCTCTGAGTTATGCGAGGACATCGACATCCCCAAACGAAATCAATTCTTAACGTCTATAATGCACCTCTGACCGGAACTACCTCCCAAGGTCTCAACATGATGCTCCCAACCCGGAATGCCATCCGAAACATGATCAACACAGATCATCTGGACCATCCATCGCACCAGATGTCCTTGCAGAGTCTCACCGAAACTAGACAGTTCTAACCACTGTAAAACTTTTATTCCGTGATTCTCTAAACACATAACTACATAACCCGTTAGACTTCCACCAAAACTGGCAAGTTCTACACGCTAGAAAACTTCCATTTCGAGGTTCTCTAACCACATACACATGACCCAAAGTCAAAAACATAAGAAATACTCATCTTATTAATCTGGAAAATGTCATAATCATTACAACTCAAATAAAAATACATAATCCACAACCACACTCCTCACCACACACGGTGACTATAACACAAAACTGAAACTGGAAACCATAAAACAAGTTCACTCTTCGGCTTGCTTCTCAAACCACTACTTGAACTTCGTTTTCATCTTAGCATTTGGTTCCCAAGTCTCCTCCTGAACACCGTCACAGTTCCACAAGACTCTCAACAACGGCACTCTCTTCCGCCGCAGAACCTTGATACTCCTCTCAAGGATCCTCACCGGCCTCATCCCAACAGTTAAATCAGACTGAATATCTGCAGGAATCGTCATTAGTACCTCGTCGGTCGTGTGCAAACACTTCCTGATCGGAGGCAGCTCCAATCGATAAGCAACTGGTCCCACACGTTCCACAACCCGGAACGGAGCCATGTACATCGTACTCAACTTTTCCTCTGATATGGACCTGTTCAGACCCCGCATCATAGCCATCTTGAGATACACTCGATCTCCGAATGCAAACTCTAACTCTTTTCTCCTCTTATCAGCATAACTTTTCTATCGATCTTGAGCTTCTATCATGTTCAGCTTCATAACCCGGATCTTCTCCGTCGTCTCCTTAACAAAATCAGCACCATAAATGCTCCTCTCCCCCACTTGGGTAAAACATAGAGGTGTATGACATGGCCTCCCATACAACACCTCAAAAGGAGCCATACCAATACTCGCCTGATAATTGTTATTATAGGCAAACTCCACCAAACTCAAGTGATCCACCCAATGACCACCCCAATCTAGCACACACATCCTCAACAGATCCTCAAGTGTCTGAATCTTCCTCTCGGACTGCCCATCCGTCTGAGGATGATTAGTTGTACTCAAATGCACCTTAGTGCCCATCTCAGCCTGAAAAACTCTCCTAAACACCGAAGCAAACCTCGGATCTTTATCCGACACAATGCTAGCTGGCACTCCATGCAATCTCACAATCTCCTTCACATACTTCTTAGCCAAGACCTCAGCCCCATAGGTCTTCTTAATAGCCAGAAAATGTGCTGATTTAGTCAGTCGATCCACAATCACCCAAATGGCGTCATAGGTCCGAGAAACCGGCAATCCTACCACGAAATCTATGTTAATCATGTCCCACCTCCACTCTGGAATGGGTATACTCTGCAACAGCCCACCCAAAACCTGATGCTCAGCCTTCACTAGTTGACAAACGTTGCATGCTGCAACCCAATCCGCCACATCTCTCTTCATCCCTACCCAGTGATAATACCGTTTCAGATCACCATACATCTTAGTCGTTCCCGAATGAATAGAAAACTTGCTCGCATGAGCCTCTCTCAGAATCTCCTGCCTCAAGTCCTCATCCTTAGGCACACAGACTCGTTCTGTTAGTAGAAACCTGGTACTCAGAACCCGCAGCCTTAGAGAGATCAACCAACACCTGATCCTTCTCCTGAGCTACTCGAATCATGCTCAAAAGATCCGCCTGGTCAACTGCCTCCAACCCCAAAGGCTCCTCTGAGGTAACACAGAGTCTCAAGGTACAAATCATGCTCACAAGAGTCTCCACATCTCGCTCCTGAGATGAATCGTACCGCCTCCGACTAAGAACATCTGCCACAGTGTTAGCCTTACCAGGATGGTAAACAATGTCCAGGTCATAATCTGCCAACAGCTCCGACCATCGCCTCTATCTTACATTTAAATTCTGCTGAGTAAATATGTACTTCAAATCATGATGATCGGTGAACACCTGAACTCTGCCACCATACAGATATGACCTCCAAATCTTCAAGGCAAAGATCACTGCAGTTAACTCCAAGTCATGGACAATATAGTTACTCTCGTGATTCCTCAATTGCCTCAAAGCATAAGCAATCACCTTGCCCTGGTGCATCAACACACAACCCAAACCAACTCCTGAAGCATTTGTATACACCACATAAGGCTCGCCCGACTCAGGCAATGCCAACACGACTGTACTAGTCAACATCGTCTTCAGCTTCGCGAATCTCAACTCACAATCAACAAACCACACAAAAGGAACATCCTTCCCTATCAGCTTTGTCATAGATTGAGCCATACTCGAAAAACCTTTGACGAATCTCCGATAATAACCTGCCAACCCAAGCAAACTCTTGATCTCAGTAGCATTCCTCGGTCTAGACTGAATCTTTCCCGGATCCACGGAAACTCTATCTGCGGAAACGATGTGACCCAGAAACCCCATCTCACGCTGCCAGAAACTACACTTGCTCAACTTAGCAAATAACTTTTGTCCCCGGAACTTCTCCAAAACTCTCCACATATGTACCTCATGATCCTCATAACTCTTCAAATACACCAAGATGTCATCAATGAAGATAATCACGAACTCATCAAGATACTCCTGGAAAACTCCGCTCATCAACCTCATAAATGCCGCCGGTGCATTCGTCAACACGAAAGGCATAACCACAAACTCGAAATGCCCATACCGAGTCCTGAAAGCTGTCTTCTTGACATCTGTCTCAGCAATAGAGATCTGATGGTAATCGGATGCCAAGTCAATCTTGGAGAACCAAGTAGCCCCTCTCAACTGATCCAACAACTCATCAATTCTCAAAATAGGATACTTGTTCTTCACAGTGACTCGGTTAAGCTCTTGATAATCGATGCACAACCGGAAACTACCATCCTTCTTCTTCACAAACAACATCGGTGCTCCCCACGGTGAAGTACTCGGTCGAATAAAACCCTTATACAACAAATCCTCTATTCTTTAGTTCTGCCAACTCTGCTAGAGCCATTCGATAAGGTGCCTTAGACAACGGCGTTATTCCAGGCTCTAACTCAATCGTGAAAGGATCAGACCGAGATGGCGGTAATCCCTGCAACGATGAAAATATCCTTGAAGTCCCAAACAACCAGAATATCTCTCACAGCAACCCGACCAACAACTTCCGGCATCACAATCGTAGCCAAGTAAGCCTCGCATCCTTTCTCAATCATCGCCTCAGCCTGGACAAGAGAGATCACGAGACTACCTGAAGTCGGTCTCACTCCCTGATAAACCAACCTGCCACCATCACGCTCGAACACCACTCGACCCCGGTGACAATCCAGATGAACTCTGTACCGATTCAACCAATCCATACCTAGAATAACATCATACAGCTCCGATGGACTGATCACCAAGTCCGCTGGCATCAACTCACCAGCCACCAGAATATCCACGTCTCTCGCCCGACCATGAGTAGCTAGAAACTTCCTTCCAGCAACCATAACCGGTCCTGTCCGCTTACCAGTGCCACTCCGGATTCCACTCCTCTCAGCATGATCCGGAGTAATGAAGCAATTCGATGCTCCAGAATCAAACAATACGTGAGACTCACAACCGCCCACAAACAAGGTCCCTACACAAATCTCATGTGCTAAGAAACCTAACTTTTCCATCATAGAAAAAATAATCCAAAACAAACAGACAAAAATTCAACACCACAAATTTACCTATGATCGACCTCGTGCTCGGCTCACCAGTCGCAGTAATAGTAGGCGGACGCTGCATCGTCGTAATCTGATCCACAGGATGCACTGCCTCATACTGAGCTACTAGCTGGACCACTGCCACTGCCATCGGCTACAATTTAAGACAGTTTGGCTTTATATGACTCGACTCACCGTAATGATAACATACCCGAGCCGCTCGAGTCTCGCTCAACTTAGGGCAACTCGCCCTCTTGTGGTCCAAACTCCCACAACAATAACATTCCCTGCCACTTAGGCCTGACCTCGAAGTGTCCTCCCAGTTGCTCTTCTGTCCCCGCGCAGGCTTGCCGCCCTTGCTAGGACCCACCTGCTACACCTACTGCTGAGGCCTCCTAGGCTAAACAACTGGACTAACCACCACAGCCTGCTCCCTCAAGTCCTCCTCGATCTGTGCAGTAGTCTCCACCAACTCTGCTCTAGACACAAACTTGATGCCTCTCCATCGAGTCCTCAAGTATATTCAAAGTCCTCGCAAGAAACTCCTAATTTGAGCCTGCTCATCCTCCAAGCTCCTACCAGCATAACCCAAGAGTCGGTTAAACTCTACGTCATACTCATGAACTGACATCGCTCCCTGAGCCAGATCCAAGAACCTCGCATCAAGACGATCTCCTGCGGAAAGAAGTTGGCATTAAACTCTGCCACAAAGTCAGCCCAAGACATCACCGTCTGAGCCCGTCTCGCCGCAACACCCCTCCACTAGAGATGTGCATCACCTTCCAAATAATGGACTGCCCAATCAACCATGTATCCCTCGGCACACCTAATTGAGCGAAAGTTACGCTCCAACCTCATCCTCCACTCATCAGCCTCCTACGGTTTAACACCTCCTGCAAAAGAACCCGTACCGATCCTCTGCATCTACTCCATCATCCAAATATACGACGGAACCTCATCAACAACCGCAACTCTCGCATGCACCTCTGCCACATGTAGCAACACTAGAGCCTGCACTGGCACCACACCCAGTAACCGCTCCAACAACTACCTCAACAGATCAGCCAAACAATTATCACCAGCCTGGGCTACTCCTAAGGCCGCGACCGCACCCCCAACTGTGCTAACACCACCAGCACCACCAGCCATAACAGGACCCACACCAGCCCCAATAGGACACAAACCAGCTGCGACAAGACCTAACCTGGCCCCCAGACTGGCAGTTACTCTAGCGGCCTGACCATCATGCAACGTTTGCTGAACTATCGCAGGCCCATGCGTGGAACTCTGAGCCTCACTCACGACTGACTCATCTACAGGTCCACGATCTCTGCCTCGGCATCCACGCCCACGACCTCTAGTACCTCTAGCCATCTCACTACACTTATCAAAGCACCCAGCTAAGCACTAGAAATAACCAAAACAAAACACAAACAACACTTACCGTGGAATCTCATTGAAGGCTCGAAGGAAGATGATCTAGAACCCCCAAACCCACAGAATTGCAATTTAACCAAATTCACAATCCAACCAGTTCTACCCGTCCTAAAACCGTAAGGGCTCTGATACCAAAATGAAACAACCCGACCCATTAAAAAAAAAAAAAAACTTGGTCTCGGACTAGCATTCCCATAAATGCTAACGTCAACAACCAAAAAAACCACAACAAACAAACAACAGAAAACCATGACTCAATTCCAATCAATTCCATTAAACGAAACGAAAGTCAACAACAATCAGTTCAAGATTGCAAAACTAAACCAGTAACCTAGAACAGTTCTAAAATAATAATGCAACATAAACCAAGCAACCGAGATCCCAGATCATCCTTCTTCGTGGCCATGATTCCACGATCACACTTTGTCTTTACCTGCATCACATGAGAAAAAGAGATGCGTGAGTATTATCATAAATACCTAGTGAGACGGTCATCCCATCTACGACTGTGCACTCATGCACGATAGACCGCTCAGGTAAACACACAAATCACACAGCAAACAGACGTGTGTCAATCGACACTACCACTAGGTGTCGATCGACACACTGGTCTAGTGTCGATCGACACATTGGTATAGTGTCGATCGACACACCACACTTGTGTCGATCGACTCTCCACAGACCAGGTGCATGTGTCGACCAACATACCCTCTAGGTGTCGATCGACACACTTCCTCGGGCACCTGTGTCGGTTGACACACCTCACTAGTGTCGATCGACACAGATCACAGACTCGCCAGAATCGAACCTTCTCCTCTCTGGTCTTACATAAACCTACAAATAAACCACAACAAACACCACAACAAATGCACACAATCACGAAATCAATTACCACATGATCAAAAAACACGTTCCAACCTATCACCATGAATCTCTAACGATCCATCGACCTAGAAGTCATAGTCACGCACTCATCTTAGGTTTCGATAGAGAAAAATGATGGAATTGAGACTAGGCACGAGATAAGCCTTGATCGCCACTAGAATCTACGAAATCCCACTCCTTTTACGCTCCAAACACACCACAAACCACTTCTAACGCAAGTTCAACGAAGAACCCCTCAAGAAACTCTCTGGTAAGTGATTATCGGATGTTTGCCACCTCTTTCTCTCAGAAAACGCGGCCAAACACTTATAATCACGAGCCCTAGGGTTTTCCCAAACCAAACGCTTAAACTGATCGACTTAAATCGAGTGAGAAAACCGTTCACTTAAAACTGTGTCGATCGACACACACCACCTGTCTCGATCGACACCCACTCAAATCCAACCTGCCTCAAGCCAACAACGTGTGTGTCGATCGACACACCTCACTAGTGTTGATCGACACAACCTTCTAATTTCTCAAAAATTAGTTCACGGGCGTTACAGCAGTTATGGCGAAAACGCAATTTTGGCGGGAAAAATAATCTTGCGTTTTTTTTGTAGAAAATTGAATTTTGCGGTTTTGCTGTGAAACATAATTTTGCGGTTTTGCCGGGAAAAATAATTTTGGTAGTTTTGGCGGGAAAATAATTATGCGGTTTTGTAAAAAATGTAATTTTTTTTCAGTTTTGACAAAAAAAAGAAGAAGTTTTGCGGTTTTGGCAGGAAAATGCGGTTTTGGCGGAGAAAATAAATACTTTGTTGTTTTCGTGGGGAAACGGGGTTTTGCGGTGTAGGTGGAAAAAAATTAATTTTGTGATTTTGGCAGAAAAGTTAAATTTACGGTTTTGGTGGAAAACATTATCTTACGTTTTGTAGAGAACGTAAATTTTCAATTTTGGTGGAAAATGAAGGTTTACGGTTTTTGGCGGAAAATTTTAATTTTGCAATTTATATGAATAATACAAATTTACGGTTTTGACAAAATAAAAAGTAATGAATTCGTTATGTTTATAAATGAGGGTATTTTTGACTTTTGTAATTTTGGATGAATTTGGATGAGTTTAAACTCATCCGAACTCTACTTTCAAAATCATCCTAAATTTCTTGATATTTTGGATGAGTTTTGTTTCTCATCTAGTTTCTATATCTAAACACACTTCTTAATTTGATTTAAACAAACATCATCTGGATGCTGCGTCTGGATAACGAAACGAACAACCCCTTAACTAGAGAATAGGGGCGGATCCAGTGCGCATGTGCACCCACTCAAATATTTAAAACAAATTTTTTGCATATATAAATAGAAAGATTAGGTAGATGAGATGGAAAAAGCGCTACTAGAGCATTCGTTAACCCCAGTTCAAACCCCAAAGCAATTTATTTATATTATCTACCAATTATGCACCCAGTAAAAATATATTCTACATCCGCCATTGTTAGGGATCTAAATATAAAGAACCAACACCTACTATCACGTATTGTATTCATATAAATATATTTAGAATACACTATCAACACCTACTAGGGCATCCGTTAACCCCAATTCAAACCCCAAAGCAATTTATTTTTATTATCTACCAATTATGCACCCAGTAAAACTATATTCTACATCCGCCATTGTTAGGGATCTAAATATAAAGAACCAACACCTACAATCTTGTATTGTATTCATATAAATATTTTTAGAATACACTATCAAGTTTTATAGGCTTTACAAGATATATCATCAAAAAGATGTAAAATTAATTAAAATATGTGTAAAACCATCTAAAGCCTTTCAACAAGTCAAAAGCATCATCTAAATCACAATATTCACAAGATTTGTTTTTTCCAAGTTGAAAAAAAAACACCATGCACAAACCCTTCAATAGAGGCCATAAACAAGTTAGAATTGAATGAAATTATGTGACAATATAAATTTCTTTAGTAACCTTTTCAACAAAGGTAGTTTCAACACTACAAGAACACGTGGGGAAAATTGTCTCTAAAATGATCACAGTTTAGTCACAAAAGCTGAATGAGTGACTACTTTGCGACTAAAAAAAGTAATCGCTAATATTTTGTTGCAAATTAAAATAGTCGCAAAGTAGTAGTAATTACAGACTAAACTGTGACTAACTAAAATAGTCCTAAAACTGCAACTACTTTGCCACAAGCTTAAATGATCGCATATTTGAGACTAATGTGTTACTAGTAGGATTTTGCAACTATTTTGTAATCGACATGATAATTGTAGTTTAAAGACAATTTTTGTCGAGGCTAAGCAGCATGTCAGTCGCAAAATGGTAACTTGAATATGATGAAAGTAATATTTTTCTCTTTTATATGGTCGCAAATCAGTAACAAATCTTCAACTTTTTGTGACTATCCGAATTGAAATTGTTAAAAGCTGAAGGCAAATGAGTACATCATAAACCATTTATATACATATCATAAATTAAATAATTAAAATCATAACAAAAGAGAGAAGCATAAACATTGTTTTGCAAAGGTCTTAAATAACAAAAATATTTGTTCTACAAAAGAGGGTAATGAAAGGGTTAAGTCTAGCTAGGTATATGGGAGGATTGTGACATGCTGCCATTTGCTATGGCTGAATGGTTGGCTTGTGTGGTGGCTGGATCGTTGTGTGGTGGGTTGAGCAGTGGTAGGGAAAATAGTTGCTGAAGGAATTGATGGTTCATTCAACAGAGCTGCGACTTCATGATTTCTCTCTTTAAGAAAATTGACAAGCTTTTCCAACGTTGCGAGGCAAGCTTGAGATAGCAGTTGAGCCTCATCACGTCAGTCATGCTCGAATATCTTATGCCGAGCTGCTTGTAGTTGTTCATGTATCTCTGAAAATGATGGAGATGTACAACTTGCATAACTTTCATGTCTTTTCCTTTTGCTTAGCACGTCTCGAAGTTGTTCTAGTCTGAACATATTTTCCTTGAAATCTTTTTTTTAGATTACCAGGAGGTTCAGGGCCGAAATTCTTAATCTCCCCCATGCCCGAAACCAAAACATGTAATATGAGTTTCGTCCCAAGCGCTAAAGTATTGAATTGTAGTTAGTTGATAAAAGGATTAAACTACTAACTAAGTTTTAACCCTAAGCGTAAACCACAAGTACATGGTAATGTCTTATAGCATTTAGGAATCGAATCCACAAGGAAATTGATTAGGACAATATGAATGCAAAAAACTATAGAAGCTAAGTCGAGTCAAGCGGTTGGTTTTAGTAAAAATCTAGCAACTTAAATGACACGATGCAAATATGTATAGAAAACGAGCAAACAAGGATGAAAGACGAAAGGAAATTAAACTATAACAATACTAGATTAAAACCAAGAAAAGAAATGCAATTAATGAAAAGTCAACAAAAAATCAACGAAATTAAGGTAAGATAATCAACAATTATAAAAGTATGGACTTTGGATAGAAATCACAGATAAAGGATGATAAATACGGTACTAATGATGCATAATAACACAAATAAGCTATTTCCAAGACATGAATCTATTTAATCTAGATTAACCCACTTCCACGGTGTTAATCTCTTTTTAAATTAACTAATACGATAAACTTTTATTTTTATATCAACAAGAATCATTTAAACATGTTCATACATGCCTACAAATCTCCTTAGACATCAGTTTCCATTTCCATTGGGTAAGATGAGAAATGTGATATAAGATTGGGAATCACTCTTTTATCTTATTGTCACACGGTTTCAAGACCTACGGCTTGAATGGATCGAAGTTTGCCACGCAAAGGTGCGGAATTTCTTTGTGATAAGAACACGAATAAATATCAGAATCGCACACAAAGACAAATATCCCACTTGTTTTCTAAGGGAATCACACACAATAGAAAAGACAAGCAAAATAACAAAACATAAGCTTTTGAGAAAAACTCTTTTTCATTTTCCAAAAATTCTATATATTTACATGTAATGGAGAAATGAGCTTATATAGGCCCAATTGCAAATAATCAACATAAATGCACAATACATCAAATTAATTATCAATCAAAATAATTACAAAAATCAACCAAACTAATTACATATATTTTATACATTCACATAAATGGATATTGGTTATTTGTATCTAGACACTTTCTTGATATATCCATCAACTGATGGTCCTTTAGAAACTTTTTTGAATATTAGGCATAATGTGCATTAAACCATTTGTTGATGAGGCATGGTCGTGCATTACAGTTTAAAGACTACATCATTCTCTCCTTCTTCAAAAGGAGTTGTCATAAAAACAAAACCATATTATTATTTATTTTTAACTTTTCTTCTGTTTTTAAGAAAAAAACATATATACCAAAAAAGTATTTTTTTTGGTTTTGTGAAATGATAGAAATGAATTCAAACTTTAACAAAACAAAGCGAACTATTTTTTGTGGGTTTTTAAATTTTAAATAAAAAGAAAACATCAAAACGTTTTTTTAATTCTTTTTTTTTTTTGAAAATGAGAAAACAAAGAAAAACTTCAAAAACTACAATTTATAGATTTTTAAATTTTCTAAAATCAAAGAACAAAAACATAAAGCTTTTTTCTTTAGATTTTTTTTCGATAAAAATATGAAAAACATAAATAAAAATAATAAATGATAAGAGCTTTTAGCTCTAATACCAAATGATATAAGATTAGAAATCACTCTTTTATCTTATTTTCACACGGTTTCAAGACCTACGGTTTGAATGAATCAAAATTCTTCACGCAAAGGTGCGGAATGCCTTTGTGATAAGAACATGAATCTATATCTATGTGAATCGTACACAAAGACAAATATCTCACTTGTTTTTTAAAGGAATCACACAATAGAAAAGACAAGCAAAATAACAAAGCAAAGCTTTTGAGAAAAGCTCTTTTTGATTTTCCATAAATTCTATATATTTACTGAAACGACCCGATCCATTTTTTTTGTATCAAAACATTTAAACCTTGGTCTCAGACTAGCATTCCCATAAATGCTATCCTCCAGAACCAAGCAAACCACACAAGAAACAGCGGATAACAACATAAAAAATTAAACTAAGCATTTCACTAAACCAAATAATCCAATTCGACAATAACCTATGGCAGTTCGAACACAAAATAGAAAAAATAACCAAACAATTGGGACCCTAGATCATCCTCCGCGTCGTAGCCATGATCCCACGGTCACACTTTGCCTTTACCTGCATCACATGGCAAAAAGAGATGCGTGAGTATTATCACAATACTCAGTGAGGCGGTCATCCCATCTACTTGACCAATTACCAAGATAAATGAAACACCAGGCAACACACACATCACAACAAACTAACACAACACAAAACAACAGGAGTGTCGACCACCTGCAATAAAACGTTAGCCAAACACCAAAGAACGATCACACAACACACATATCTAAATCAATCAAAAGGTCAACCATCAATAAACCAATCACCAGGAATCCTAATGTTCCATCCACTTGGGACCATGGTCACTCACTCATCTTAGCCTATTAGTTGCCTTAGACCTCAACCTTTGGGAACTCTCCTCCTTTGCCTCAGAATCATGATCGGAAACCTGATATGGAATCGTGAGACCGAGACATTTCCAACGATATGCAGATCGTCTCCTAACTCCTTCTGGTTCGACGGGAAAACACCCACGAAGTGGACTCATCGCAGATCCAATTCTGCAAGAACCTTAAGTTTCAGATCGATCGGAACAGTTCCAATCTTCTGTTTTCATTCTCTACCGGAACTTGTCGGATTTACGATTGTTTATGCACAGCCGGAAAGAATATGCAATAACTTTCGGCACAGACCTCCAATATGAATGATTTTGGACTTTTTAGAAAGTTGAGACTCGGAGCTTTCCATAGATAGGTAGACCGTCACACAGTTCATTACGACTCGCTGGGAAACAGCTTATCAACACGGCGGCGGCTAGGGTTTTCGAGGAACAAAACGGCCAGAGCTTCGCCGAAACAACAAATTTGGCCTCTAAGTCTCACATCATATCCCTCTCTATAGTGTCTTGAGAACTAGGTTAAGGGTCTGATGGACTTAATGGGCTTTAGCCCGTTTAATCAATTTGAATTAGATTATCATTCGGTCCACTTCGAGTCTCATCCTCAAATTTTGGTTCACTGAACCTGGATTCGTCCTAGAATCCCAAAACACCGCCCTCATGGCTAACCACCTGGCCTACCTGCCAGTTACCCCGAAGACTACATTTCCTAGACCCTCTTGAGGCTCACATCTAGTCCTATGCATATAGAACCGTCTCAGACATTGATCGCTCATAACTCATAACCCATAACCACACCATCTAGCTCTCGGGATCGTCACCCCTCAGCTCTCGGTGTCTTGTACCAACCCACCTCAGTTCGCGCAGTCTTGACGGTGTTTGATACCCAACCATCTCCCTACCCTCAAACCATCAAGACACACAGTTCGTCAAGCTCTCGGTATGCAGGGAACTCACTATCCCCTGGAGAGACGCATCGCTCAAAGATCTGCCAGAGATCGCAATCTCCCTAAACTATCTCCATACCCTCACACTCCCACTCCGCGCAGTCCTGGCGAACGATCGGTATGTAGGGATGTCCCCTGGAGAGACGCAACCACGGCACCCTCTTCTGGCGCAGAACCTTGACACCCACTCAAGGATCCTCACCGCCCTCAACTCAACTGTCAATTGGCTGAAGATCTGCAGGAATCCTCACCACTACCTTCCAAGACTCATGTAGACACTTCCTGAGTTTCGACACATGAAACACTCAAGAAAGTTCTGCATAATCTGAGGTAGCTCCAAACGATAAGCTACTAGCCCACTCGCTCCACCACCCGGAACGAACCCAAAACCACTGACTAAGCTTATTCTCTGCCATGGATCTGTTAGAACCCTGCAACATCTCCACCCGGAGATACGCTTTATCTCCCACCATAAACTCCAAGTCATTCCTCTTCTTATCGACATAACTCTTCTGTCGATCAAGAGTCTCTTTCTGGTTCAGCTTCAAAACACGGCTCCTCTCCATCATTTCCTGAACAAAGCAACACCATAGATGCTCCTCCCCCACTTGGGTCTAGCATAGGGTGTACAACATGGCCTCCCAAACAACGCCTCAAACCGGAGCCATACCAATACTGGTCTGAAAGCCCTCAACAACTTATAAGTGAACCTCGGATCTCTGTCAGACACAAAACTCGCTGGCACTCCAAGCAACCTCACTAACTCATTGACATATTTCATAACTAGCATTGTTGCTCCCTCAGTTTCTTAATGGTCATAAAATGTGCTGACACCGACAGACGATCCGCAGTCACTCATATAACATCAAGAGTCTGAGAAACCGACAACCCTGCCACAAACATCCAAGGAAAACATGCCCCACTTCCCCTCTGTAATGGGTAAACTGCACACAACTCACTCAAACTGACGCTCAGCCTCCACCAACTGGCCAAATATCGCAAGCTGCGACCTAGTTAGCCACATCCTTCTTCATCCCAACTCAGAGGTAGTACCGTTTCCGATCACTATGCTTCTTAGTCGCTTCCGGATGAATAGAGAAATATGCTCAGATGAGCCTCTCTCAGAAATCTCCTGCCTCAAACCTCATCCTTAGGCACACAGACTCGCTTGTGCCCTAAGATAGTCCCATTCGCTGAGACCTGGTAATAAGAACTTCCAACCTTAAAAGAATCAAACCAACCCTGATCCTTCTCATGAGCTAATCAAAACCTGCTCAGAAGGTTTGCTTGATTATCTGCCTCCAGCCCCAACAGCTCTCATGAGATAACGCACAACCTTAAGTACCAATCTCACTCAACAATACCTCACATCCTGCTCCGGAGCCGAAGCATACCGCCTCTAGATAAGTTACACCACGATGGTACTATAAACAGATCATAATCTGCTATAACTCCACCCATCACTTCCGCCTCCATATCCAAAGACCACACAAAAGAAACCTCCTTCTCCTGTCCGCTTGGTCATAGACTGAGCCATGCTCACAACACCTTTGACGAATCTCCTGCAATAACCTGTCAACCCGAGAAAACTCATGATCTTAGCAACATTCCTCGTTCTAGGCCCAAACTTAGGTAGACTGAATTTTAGCTGGATCCACAGAAACTCAATCTGTAGGAGTAGTAAGACCCTGAAAACCCATTTCCCGCTGCCAGAAACTGCACTTGCTCAACCTAGCAAACAGCTTCTGCTCCCGCAACTTCCCCAAAATTGCCCTCTCTTGGCTCTCATGCTCCCTAGGACTCTTCGAATACACCAAGATGCCATCAATGAAGTTAATCACGAACTCATCCACATACTCCTGAAAGGCTTCGCTCATCAACCTCATAAACGCAGCTGGTACATTCGTCAACCCGAAAGGCATGACCACTAACTCAACACTACCCATAACTCGTCAAGAAAGCCGTGTTCCTGACATCCACCTCATCACTAGGAATTTGGTGTTAACCGGATGCCAAGTCACACTTGAAGAACCAAGTAGTCCCTCACAATTGATCCAACAACACATCAATTCTCGGCAGATGATACTTGTTCTTCACAGTGACTCGGTTAAGTCCCCAATAATCGATGCACAACCGGAAACTACCACACTTCTTTTTCATAAACAACACTGGTGCTCCCCATGATGAAGTACTTGGCCGAAAGAAACCCCTACTCAACAAATCCTATAGCTGCCTCATCAGCTCTGCCTCATCAGCTCTACCCACTCTACGACGTCGTCCCACGCTCTAACTCAATCGTGAAAGGATCTGACCGAGATGGCGGCAATCCCTGCAACGATTGAAAATCAACCTCAAAGTCCTGGACAACCCGAATATCCCTCACTGCAACCTCACCTATAGACTCCGGCATCATCATAGTCGCCAAGTAAGCCTCGCAACCCCTCTCAATCAGCCTCAGCCTACACCAGAGAGATCACGAGACTCCCAGAAGTCAGTCTCACTCCCTGATAAACTAACCTTCCACCATCACACTCGAATACAACTCGACCCCGGTGATAATCTAGGTGAACTCTGTACTAGTCCAACTAATCCATACCCATGATGACATCATATAGTTCTACTGGACTGATCACCAAGTCCGCTTGCATCAACTCACATGCCTATAGAATATCCACGCCTCTCGCCCGGCCATGAGTAACTAGAAACTTTCCTCCAGCAACCATAACCGGTCCAGTTCGCTCACCACCGCCACTCCGAATACTGCTTCACTCAGCATGTGGGAGTGATGAAACAATGAGATGCTCCAGAATCGAACAACACGTGGAATTCATTACTACCCACTACCAAGGTCTCCACACAACTCCCATGTGCTAAGAAACCTAACAAGCTCGCTAACTATGACCCATGCTTCCACACCCGAAGCATCCTCGGCCACTGTAGCTCAACCCGGATGTATCCTCCCACTTTCTCTTCTCTTCCTGCATAAGCTTGCCGCCTTGCCAGGTACTACCTGCTGCTGAGGCCTCATAAACTGAACAGCTGGACTAACCACCACAGCCTGCCCCCTCATGACCTCTTCAACGCCTCCAGCAGTCTCAACCAGCTTTGCTCTAGTAGCATACTTAGACACTCCGCACCGTGTCCTCCAACCTGGTCGAAGTCCTCTCAAGAACCTCCTATCCTGGGCCTCCTCGCCCTCCATGCTCCTACCAGCATAAACCATGAGTCGATTAAACTCCAAATCGTACCCACGAACTGATCTCTCTCCCAAATCCAGTTCCAAAAACCTCGTCACTAAACGATCCGCAACCTCCTGGGGAAAGAACTTGGCATTAAACTCTGCCCTAAAGTCCGCCCAGGCCAACTCTGCCTCAACCCTCCTCGCTGCAACACACCACTCGCAAAAAATCCTAAACCAATCCTCTGCACATGTTCCCTCATCAGCAGATAAGACAAAACCTCCCCAACAACCGCAACCCTCAGCCACACCTATGCCACTCATGGCATCGTTAGAGCCTAACTGACACCACACTCGGTAACCGCTCCCATAACTACTGAAGCCAATCCACCAGACAATCATCTCGACCCTGAGCCCTACCTGCGGGCGCACCCGCACTAGCAACCTCACGAGGACCCACACCGGCCCCCGGCAACCAACCAGGGACCACACTATCTCCACCAGTCCTCACACTGGCGCTCACACTTGGCTGCACGCTGGCAGTCTCAATGGCGCTCAAGCCCTCTTGAAGCGTCTGCGGATTACTCTCAGCCACATGCGAAACACTCTGAGCTGCACTCCCGGCAGACTTACTCACTGGTGCCCGTCACAATAACTACTGCAACAGATCTGTCAGACGATCATCTCGTCACCTGGACTCCTCCTGCGGGTGCACCAGAACAGCGAGCCAATCCAGCACCATCTCGAGTACCAGCCTTGGCCCCACCAACCCTCACACTGGCGCACACACGGGCACTCTCACTGGCACTCATATTAATACATTGACCCTTCTGATCCGTCAACGGATCTGTCGTAGTCTCAAACGTGGAACCATGAGTCGCATTCCCAGCAGACTCACTCACTGGTCCCCGACCACCATCCTGACCTCTAGGGTCACCCGGCCCACACGGCAACCCCGGCCTCCACGGCCACGCCCTCTAGCCAACACCATGCACTACCATAGTACACAAGCTAAGCACTAAAGAACAACAAATAAAACACACAACACACTTACCGTGGAATTTCTTTGAAGGCTCGAAGGAAGATGATCCGGATCCTGAAACTCATAGAATTGCCAATTAACCAAATTACAATCCTAGCAGTTCTAGCCCGTCCTAAAACGGTAAGGGCTCTGATACCAAACTGAAACGACGCGACCCGTTTTTTTTCCAAAACATTTAAACCTTGGTCTCGGACTAGCATTCCCATAAATGTTATCCTCCACAACCAAGCAAACCACATAAGAAACAGCGGATAACAACATAATCAATTAAACCAAGTATTTCACTAAACCAGATAATCAAATTCGACAATAACCAAACGTTCCAAAACTAACCAACAACCTATAGCAGTTCGAACACAAAATAGGAAAAAAACCCAAACAACTGGGACCCTAGATCATCCTCCGCTTCGTAGCCATGATCCCACAGTCACACTTTGCCTTTACCTGCATCACATGGCAAAAATAGATGAGTGACTATTATCACAAATACTCAGTGAGCCGGTCATCCCATCTACTTGGCCAATTACCAAGATACATGAAACACCAGGCAAACACACATCACAATAAACGAACACAACACAAAACAACAAGAGTGTCGATCACCTGCAGTAAAACGTTAGCCAAACACCATAAAACGATCGCACAACACAAATATCTCAATCAATCAAAAGGTCAACCATCAACCAACCTATCACCAGGAATCCTAATGGTCCATCCACTTGGGACCATGGTCACGCACTCACCTTAGCCTATTAGTTGCCTCAGACCTCAACCTTTGGCAACTCTCCTCCTTTGCCTCGGAATTATGATCGGAAATCTGATCTGGAATCGTGAGACCGAGACCTTTCCAACGATATGCAGATCGTCTCTTAACTTCTTCTGGTTCGATGGGAAAACATCCACGAAGTGGACTGATCGCAGATCCAATTCTGCACGAACCTCGGAGCAGTTCCAATCTTCTGTTTTCATTCTCTACCGGAACTTGTCGGATTTACGATTGTTTATGCACAACCGGAAAGAATATGCTATAACTTTCGGCACATACCTTCAATATGAATGATCTTGGACTTGCTAGAAAGCTAAGACTCGGAGCTTTCCATAGGTAGGTAGATCGTCACACAGTTCATTACGACTCGCCGGGAAACAGCCTATCAACGCGGCGGTGGCTAGGGTTTTCGAGGAACAAAACGGCAAGGGCTTCGCTTTAACAACAAATTTGGCCTCTAAGTCTCACATCATATCCCTTTATATTGTGTCCAGAGAACTAGGTTAAGGGTCTGATGGACTTAATGGGCTTTAGCCCGTTTAATCAATTTGAATGCGATTATCATTCGGTCCACTTCGAGTCTCATCCTCAAATCTTGGTTCACGGACGTTACATTGACAGTGAATGGAGAAATGAGCTTATATAGGTTCAATTACAAATCATCAACATATATGTACAATACATCAAATTTAATTACAAAATCAATCAAAAAGTAATTACATATATTTTATACATTAACATTAGTAGATATTGGTTCTTTGTTACTAACACTTTCTTGATATATCCATGAATTGATGGTTCGCCAAATTTTTTTTTGAATATTAGGCATAGTGTGCATTGAACCATATTTTGATGAACCATGGACGTGAATTGTATTTTCAAAACTACATCATTCTCTTTTTCTTCAAAAGGTTTTGTCCTAAAACCATATTATTATTTTTTTAAAACTTTTTCTTTTGTTTTTATAAAAACAGAGATAAATATTTCTTTATTTTTAAATTTTGTTAAATGATAGAAATGAATTCAAACTTAAACAAAACAAAGCGAACAAATTTTGTGGGTTTTTCAATTTAAATAAAAAGAAAATATACAAAAAAATTAATCTTTTTTTGAAAATGGAAAATCAAAGAAAAACTTAAAGAATCACAATTTTTATAGATTTTTAAATTTTACAAAATCAAAGAACAAAAACACAAAAGAAAAATTAGATTTTTTTTCCGACAAAAAGATGAAAAACATAAATGAAAACAATAAAGGATATGAGCTTTTAGCTCTGATACCAAATGATATAAGATTGTGGATCATTCCTTTATCTAATTGTCACGCGGTTTCAAGGCCTACGGCTTTAATAGATCAAAGTTCGCCACGCAAAGGTGTGGAATGCCTTTGTGATAAGAACACGAATCAATATCTATGTAAATCTCACACAAAGACAAAGATCCCACTTGTTTTTTAAAGGAATCCACACAATAGAAAAGACAAGCAAAATAACAAAGCATAAGCTTTTGAGAAGATCTCTCTTTCATTTTCCAAAAATTCTATGTATTTACAATGAATGGAGAAATGAGCTTATATAGGTTCAATTACAAATCAACAACATAAATGTACGATACATAAAACTAATTACAAAAATCAATCAAAAACTAATTACATATAATTTATCCATTCACATTAATGGAGATCAAAATAACATTAAGCATACTTTAATCAATAGAAATGTAAAGACTAACAACATAGCACCATCAATCACACATGAATTAACCCTAATCTACTTTACCCAGAATCCATAAGATCGATTACTCAGTAATCATCATCAAATCTTCAAAAGCTAAATTAAACAAGACATAATGAAAAAACATAAAGAAAAGATTAAGAAAATTTTGCTAAATCAGAAAAAGTATGAATTAACCCTAATCTACTTTACCCAGAATCCATAAGATCGATTACTCAGTAATCATCATCAAATCTTCAAAAGATAAATTAAACAAGACATAATGAAAAAACATAAAGAAAAGATTAAGAAAATTTTGCTAAATCAGAAAAAGTGAAGACTATCTCTTCCAAATGATTTAAGAACAAATTTTTTTCTTTCTTTACACAAAGAATAAAGATGGAGAGAAAAGCCTTAGGGTTTTAATGTTGCTAAAACTATTTATAGAAAAAGATAGATATACCATGGTCAACCCGAGACAAACCAGGTCAAATCGGATTTTAGAGCTGCTTTAGGAGGCTTGGCCGACCAAAAGAAAGGAGTGGGTCGGCCAATGGGCAGGAGATTGGTGAAATTTGGCCGACCTATTTAGTCGACTGGTTTATGTAGGTTGGTCAACCAGACTAACATATCTTCACCAAATTGGCCATAACCTTTAAACAGTAGCCCGGAATAATATAAATCCAACATCAACGTGAAGCTAACTCAAATTTCTATCTCCCCAATAAATTTGAAATTAAATTAGGCCCAGGAAGACCTTTCTCCGAAATGGTCTTTAAGACGCACTGGAATTCCAACCGCATTTCTATGCTTCATTCTGGTCTCTTATTCATTCCTCTTAGTTGTTCCTTCTCCTTTGGTTGATCCTCATTCCCCTTGGTTCCTTCATCATCCGAGTATGCAAAGTACGTATAAAACCCTAAATATGCAATGCAAATGCAAGAAAAGAGTTATAAGACTCTAAGACTCAACCTATACTAAATGGAACCAGATATGGAAGAAAACATGTAAAACCTCAGCCTAATGACTAAAACTACTAAGTAAAATGCATGATAAAAAGGGTTAAATATGGAATTAACTCCCGCAAACTTGCATTTTGATCGCCTTCGAGCAAACAAAGAGAACAAACCGGTGAAGAGATTTAAAAGGAAGAAGTCATAACCAATAGATTCTTTTCGGAAAAAATATCCACCATAGCTAGATAATACAACTCAATAATATAGGTAAACAATGTACTCAATCAAGCTTTCCATATTTATCGCTACTCCATTCTTTTGCCCCTAGATTCAATGTCAAGTGACCAAATGCATCATATTCACCAATTCTCTGCATTCATTAAGATCTTATAACCGTGTAGTCTCGCAAATGGAGAATTGACCAAATGGTCGCAAATGAGACTTGATGAAGAAGTTCCGCATTATCTAAAGAACTCATGGGCCAAAAAGTATTGCTCAGTGAAGACCGTCTAGAATGGAGCTTTATCAGGTCAATTTTAATTCGTGTTGGCTTTCATCAACAATGGGTCTCCTGGATCATGCAGAGTGCAAGGACTATTCCATACATATACTTGATAAATGAGGCACCGTTGGGTTTGGTATCTCTGGAGAGAGGCATCCAACAAGGAGATCTATGTCTCTTTACATCTTTATCCTCTGTAGCGAGGTGCTCTCAAGACTGTATCACAATGCACAAGCAGCAAACACCCTAGAGGGAATCAAGATTGCAACTGGAAGCCCAAAAGTAAATCACATGTTGTTTGCAAACGACACGATGTTCTTCTGTAACACTAGTGTTGAGATTATAAGGGCTCTAAATGATATACTAGCATGATATGAAGAAGCTTCAGGGCAGCTCATGAATCTCGATAAGTATTCAATCAGTTTCTCCAAAATGACACATGTGGAAGTAAGAGACATAGTTAGCATCTCTGAAAATCAACAAAGAAGGAGGTATTGGAAAATATCATGGGCATCCATAGCATTTTTGTAGGAGAAAAATAGACTTTGGTCTACAAGGTTTTTGTCAGAGTTGACAAGATTAGACAGAAAGTTATTAGTTGGTCTACAAGGTTTTTGTCAGGTGCTCGAAAATTAGTTTTTTTTTAAAGTGTTGTTACTTATATGCCTACGTATGCAATGACATGTTTCAAACTACCTGGTTCCCTTTAGAAGAGGATCCTATCAGTGCTAACCCATTTCTGGTGGGACTCAAAGATGGACAAAAGGAAAATGTGTTGGGTCTCCTAGAAGAAAATGACCCAACATAAGAAGAGAGTATGGCAAGAGGATTCAGGGACATCCTCTGTTTCAATGATGCTCTTCTAAGTAATCTCAGTTGAGACTTTTGAACAACCCAAATGGCCTTCTTAGTAAGGTCCGATTAGGAAAGTATTGTTCAAAGACTAGTTTCCTTGACTTGCAAATGCTCTTTATCGGCTTCACATGGTCGGAGAAGTCTTTTGATAGGAAGAGATCTAGTGAAAAAGAATCTTGGTTGGGCAATAAGTAACTGAAAGTCGGTGAACATTTGGAGAGAAAGTTGGATCTCCACTTGTTAACAAACTGTACTTATTGGACCAAGTAAAAAGGAAGACTTAGGTTTAGTAGTTGTTGATCTATTTGTGGAGTCAAGCAAGGATTGTGACACAATGAAGATAAGAAAAATTATGCCTCAGTTAGAATATGAAATTCTGAAAATACAACCAAGCCTGAGCTCTACTGAAGATAGAAGAATTTGGCTGAAAAAAATGTATGGTGATTATAGTACTAAATGAGGCTGTTATGCAACACAATAAAAAGAGCATCAAAGTCAGACCAAGAGCTCTATTGGCTGGTCCTCTGTTGTGTGGAACCTCCATATAGCCGTCAAGCTAAAACACTTTATCTTGCGTATAGCCAATGGTGCCATACTAGTGGAACGTAGAATAGTTGAGAGAGTTCCTAAAGCTAACTCCACATGTGTCAGGTGTGGTGTTATGGAGTCAGTCGAGCACTTACTCTTCAACTGTTCTTTTGCAGAACATGTACGGAATCTCTCCCCTTTCCTCACCACTGCTCCAACCCAAATCTCGTCATCCTTTGATGAAAGATGGAAAGCAATAAGTAATATGCTTTGTATCCCTACTTCTGGTGTGGCTAGAGGACCCTTGACTCATTGGTTGTGTTGGAACATTTGGAAGGTAGGAACAACTTCTTGAAAGAAGCTCATGCGATGGATATTGTTATAAAATATATCCTTGAAACTAAAGAATGGCAATGAAAACAAGAATGTAAAACCAACATTATCCCTGAGTTGGTGGCTTGTTATAAGGTAACTCAACAACTTGAAATCGTATGCCAAATAGATGCAGCTTGACGAGAAGATTCAACTCTAACTTGTTAAGGTTGGATCTTTGTTCAACAAAGTGCTTCTCTCATTAGCACATACGCCAAACTAGAAGAGCATGTGTGCTCATCACTGGTGGTAGAATGCCTTGCGGTGAGAGCAGTTCTACCTCACGCGATTGAAGATCAAATCTGATTCCTTACAAATGGTGCGAGCTATGAATGATGTTCATCCATGATATAACAACTCTCTCTAAAAGATTTGATTTTACCTTATGGGTGATGCTTTAACTAAAAATGTATTACAAAGTTACTTGTTGCTAAAAAGAAAAAGAAAGAAGAAAAAAAGTGTAAAATTAAAAAAGTTATGTGGGTTGACGTTGACTATGGAGGAGATACTTGGGACCTTTTTCTTGGTCATGTTCATTTATAAGAAAAGATTAGGAAACTAAATTGAGTGTCCAAAGAAAGACAAGTAAGAAACGCTCGCCCACTTCTCTTCTCGCTCACCTGAAAGCGCTCTCTCTCTCTCAATTCGATCTCTGCTCGTGAAACGTTGGCTCTGATTCTGCAACTTGCTTTCTTCTGTCAACGGCCCAAAGCTTGAGCTTCCACGGAGTTGGGGATCAGTGATTAGGGTTAGGGCTTTCCGTCGATTTGACCCAAGTAAATCTCAGATCGACTTCACTCTACTTGGTTTTCTGATTTGATCTTGGTATTGACTTTCGATCTAGGTTTGAATATGGTGAGAGATTGAGCAAATGGGTTGCGTCTTTGGCCGAGAGGCGTCTCCATCTGAACCTAAAGTGGCAAAGAGTTCCAAAACAGTGCAAGCTAATGCTATTGTGGAGGTAGAGAAGAAACATGAGGAGGAAGAAAACAGTGGGAAATCAAAAGGAGAGCGGAGGAAGTCAAAGCCTAACCCAAGGTTGAGCAATCCCTCTAAGCATTGGCGTGGAGAGCAGGTCGCTGCTGGTTGGCCTTCTTGGCTTTCCGATGCCTGTGGCGAAGCCCTTAATGGCTGGGTTCCAAGAAAGGCTGACACTTTTGAGAAAATCGACAAGGTACTTTTCTTTCTTACAAGCCCTTAATTTCTGCTACTCAAGTTTTCTCATTTTGGATTCCTTCCTTCCCCTCTGCTAGATTGGACAAGGAACGTACAGCAATGTCTACAAAGCAAAGGATATGTTGACTGGTAAAATCGTAGCCCTTAAAAAGGTCCGCTTTGATAACCTCGAGCCAGAAAGCGTCAAGTTTATGGCAAGAGAGATTCTCGTATTGCGGAGACTCGATCATCCTAATGTTGTCAAGTTGGAAGGTTTGGTTACGTCAAGGATGTCTTGTAGCTTATACCTTGTTTTTCAATACATGGATCATGATTTGGCCGGTCTTGCTTCCAGCCCTGTCGTTAAGTTCTCAGAATCAGAGGTTATGCTCCATTTTTAGTGCCTTTCCTCTCCCAAATGTAAGGCCACTTTGGGCTCATATTACTCTTCCGTATTGCAGGTTAAATGTTTGATGCGCCAATTGCTATCTGGTATGGAGCATTGTCATAATCGTGGTGTGCTTCATCGCGACATCAAAGGATCAAATCTTCTTATCGATGATGCTGGGGTCCTCAAAATTGCTGATTTTGGACTGGCAACCATTTTTGATCCTAATCACAAGCGGCCCATGACAAGTCGAGTGGTCACACTATGGTATAGAGCTCCAGAGCTTCTTCTTGGGGCTACTGATTATGGTGTGGGTATTGATCTTTGGAGTGCCGGCTGTATTTTAGCTGAGTTATTGGCGGGAAGACCTATTATGCCCGGTCGGACTGAGGTATCTGGTCAAATTATCATCTTATTTTCTTCTACTGTCACTTTTTAAAAAATATTTGAAAGCATTTATGCACATGCACTCACCCAGACATACATAGAGACACATACAGGTGCACACTTATTTTACATGAACCATATAGATTCAAAATTAGTCATCTACTTTGTATTTAAGTAGACTGGTTCATCAATTAGTTTTGCTGAATACTGGCACTTGCTCATGGTGTTCACGGTGATCATGAATTAGGTGGAGCAGCTCCATAAGATTTACAAGCTCTGTGGTTCACCATCAGAGGATTACTGGAAAAAAGGAAAATTCACACATGGAGCGATATACAAACCCCGTGAACCATACAAAAGATGCATAACAGAGACATTTAAAGAGTTCCCACCATCATCTCTTCCACTCATTGACACCCTGCTTTCTATCGAACCAGAAGACCGTCAAACTGCAACTGCTGCATTGAAAAGTGAAGTAAGTTCTTAGGTTTGACTTTGCTACTGCTTTTCATGAACTGGTGATCCTGAGCAGGTTTGAATCAATTTACTCTGCTATTTTTCGTGATCAGTTCTTTACAAGTGAACCATATGCATGTGAACCTGCTGATCTGCCAAAGTATCCTCCAAGCAAAGAAATTGATGCAAAGCGCCGCGATGAGGAAACTCGGAGGTTAGTAACAGTTCCTCTTTAGTGTTTGAAGCGCTGCCAACTATCTATTAATAGCCTCTGTTTCTAATGACAATAGGAAATACATTTACAATTTTGTACACATGTGCATGAAAGTGAGGCCAATATGATTTTTAGTGAGGCCAATAGTAGTTAAATAGGGTTAATACATGTTCAGCATATAACAGAAGTCTTAAATTGCTGAAGATGCATATGGTTGCATTGGTTTTATACTTTGGCGTACTCCACTCATATTGTGATTCACTATTTCCTTGCATGGATGAACCACAAAAACTAAAAACCACATGTCTAACACAGTATTTAGCTCTGCCTCTGGATTTTCTTAATGGGTAGTTTTTCCTACCATACCTTATACTGATGTAGGTTCTGACTTTGGCTGGATATAAGTTAATCATCATCCAATATAGTGGATGAAACACATTTATTTTGGGAATTCAGATAATATTGTTGCCTACACCATTACGTGTTTCTATTTTATACTGTATCTGTCAGCATACATAGACAACACTTTTCTCCCGTGCAGACAAAGAGCTGCTAATAAAGCCCAAGGGGATGGTGCAAGGAAGAATCGGCACAGAGATCGTTCAAATAGAGCGCTACCAGCTCCAGAAGCTAATGCAGAAATTCAGTCAAATCTTGATGTATGTCCCTCTCAGCTGTTTTTGTTTCAAGTACTTCTTTTCTTTTTGACATTTGTTCTTGTGGCTCGAATTAGGTTGCTTCCAGGTGAGTATTATTGCTCTAGATTGGTTTTTGCCCTATATACTTGTGTAAATCGGCTGATTTCTATCTTAGGAAGTGGGTTGAATAATAGTTTTATTCCACCAATGCGTATGCTTCTAATCTTCACTAATGTTCTTCTGACATATCTACATAAACAGTAGACTGATATATTTACTCACAGCAGACATCGATTTAAAAGCTGAATTCTGCATACTTGCATCAGATGTGATAATCAGCATCTTTAACATTAGTATCTCTGACGTTAAAAACAGAGAAGGAGATTAATCACACACGCAAACGCAAAAAGCAAGAGCGAGAAGTTCCCACCACCACACCAAGATGGTGGAGCTATGGGGTTACCATTGGGAGCATCGCAGCACATTGACCCGACATTTGTTCCACCAGACTTGGTCCCGTCCTTTACCTCCACTTCCTTCAATTTTTCGAAAGACGACCCGCCGACACAAGTTCAGACATGGTCAGGTCCTCTGGGTCATCCCATTACCGGCATTTCGAGAAGGAAGAAAGATAATACCAAAAGCAGCAAAGGAAAGAGAGCAGTGATGGCTTGAGAATGAAAAAATTGTTGAATGCTCTTTCTTCAATGCAAGTGTTTACTTTATTATTCTTTGTGGCTTCCTGAAGAGAAAAGTGTTTTATTCTTTTCAAATTTGCGTACACTGTCATGTGTTTATAGTTATAACTTTATATATATGATTATAACTTTTTTAGTCACCTATAAGGCGGAACTATAACTTCTTTATATACTAGATTTGTTTTTTTGTCAACCCATATCTTATTACACAATAAACATTACAAAGAGTTCCAACTGATTACGTAGGGAGAACGATTTATTCTAGCAAGCTTAGCTGAGGAATCTACATGCATCAAAGAGTTTCTAGAAACAAAAGAGAACTTATAATCACACAGAGAAGCTAAACATAAGATGTCTTTCACACAAAGTGAGAATTGACACATCACAACAACCTTTCTTGACTTGAGGATTGTGATGTAGTGTTTCATAAAGTGATTTTGCATCTCCCTTAAAAACCACAGAAACTACACTATAGCATCCAGATTTCACATTATACTCTCCATCTTTAGAATGTGTATCCAAATGAGGGAATTACTTAATCCTTCGAATGAGTCTGGCATCTTCAGGATCCACTAGCTGGTCAACCATCTTAGTGTTCCAATTACCTGTTCCATGATGAAGCAGCTCATTAGCTTATAAGTTAGGCCAGTAGAGACTACCAATTCCAATGGCTGGTTTTAGGTTTGTCCCCATTTAGCCAATTATCCTGCCAAACTCTAATATTACTACCAGACCCCATTATCCATTGAGTCCCATGCTTCAGCAGAGGTTGGCTACTCAAAATACTTCTCCAAGCAAAGCTACCATTACTAGACTGAGTGGCATCCAGAAAAATCCCATGTCTATATATTTATCTTTAAAAACTCTTGCTAGTAAGGAATTCGGATGGGAAAGAAATTTCCAACCTTGCTTAGCTAACAAAGCCACATTAAAATCCCGAAGATCCCTGATTCCTAAACCCCCATCCCCTTTTGGTTTTGTGATAGATTAGAACATGCGTGATATGCAATTTTGAATTCATTTTATCTGATACAAAGCAAAGTTAAATACCTATTGTCGGTACTCTGTAACTGATTGAAATGAATAACGATAAAGCGTACAAAAATGCATATAATGTATAAAATTTTGTTTATAATAAATATTAAATTCATTTTCTCTCGTCACACTAATAATCGAAAATGTATGTTATCTCTCAAGGAAAACTTTTTTTTTGGTGAAACTCTCAAGGAAAACTTGTTCTTACTTGTATAATTGTATTGATAACTCTCGCAACCATATAATTTAAACATTAAAAATCCAAAAAATACAGCGAATGTCAATAACTTTTATTTTCTAAAAGTGTTCATTTCACACTCATATTTTTCCCAAAATTATTTTATTCCTCTAAAAATAAATTAAGAAATCTACGAATAAAACCAAATTTTTTTAAGATAAACGTCAAATATTAGTTATGTCTTTTTTTTTTGTTAACCAACGCACGGAATTTCGTCTTTTTCATACCTGAACTGTGCGATTAAATCTGTTTCATACCCCAATTTGTATACTATGCCAATACATACCCGAACAAAAATTATTAGCTTTTTCATACACAACTAAATCATACATGTACACTAACACCGTTAATTTTGCTGTTTATCATAAATAAAAAGATTTATTTTTTAGTGACCAAAAAAAAAAGATTTATTTCTCCTCTCGACAAAACCTTTCGACATATCTACGGTTTTTTTCTTCCTCTCGTCTTCACGTTCGTTGATCTCTTGAAGCAATTAGCAACAAATATAGGTTTTCGTTTGAAGTCAAGTATTGTGGGGCTTTTCAACTACGAGAAAATGAGGTAATTTACAGATTTTAGGTTTCCACAAACATGAACGCCATATGTTTGTGAAAATGTCAAAGTGAGTCTAAATTTGTATTTTGCTAGTCTATATTTTGTTTTTGAATCTTATTTCTTTTCGGATTTTTGTAACATATAATAGAATGCTAAATTCATTCACGTTTCTCTTAGTTTGTTTCATGTATCAAATCTTTGCATACACTATATATACGTTGCATTGAATTAGTTTACTTTTAGTGAATGGTATTTAGGTTGCTTGGTAGACATTGAATGTGCATGTCCACTTGTTGCTTAATAATTTGATAGGTTTATGTCTCTGCATTGAGATTTGTTGGATAATGATATGATGCAAGTTCATATGAAAGGGACCACTAAAAAGGATAAAAGAAGTATTAAGAAGCAATGGAAAATGGTGTTGTTGTGTTTTTGGTAGTCGGTTTAAGCAAACATGTTGCTTTCTAGTGTGTGGCATGCCTCAGATTTTAGTGTGTTGATGATTTTGAATGTTTTTTAGTGTTCTTTTGTTGTTCTCAATACTTATCAGGTTTTATTAACTCCTTATCGACTCTACTTAATGAATTTTTAGAAACTTTATTTTAACTCATCATCGACTCATTTACATAATCTGGTTTTCAGAAGAAAAAAAAATCCATGTCATTAACGAGTCATCTACGATAAACGGCAGAATTAACGGTGTTAGTGTACATGTATGATTTAGTGTATAATAGTTAGTTTGTGTATGAAAAAGCTAATAATTTTTGTTTAGGTATGTATTGGCACAGTGTACAAGTTGGGGTATGAAACGGATTTAATTGCACAGTTCAGGTATGAAAAAGACGAAAATCCACCAACGCACTTATCATCACATCCATTGATTACACAAATACATGAGTATTTAAAACTAATAAAGAATGGAAGTGTTAATATAAGAAAAAACTAGTTTTCGGAGACGAGTATTCTTCGCAAGAAGATTTGTCTTTTCATTTTGTTTTCCGAGGACAAAACGTAAGCGTAAAAGTCCGGAAAAAAATATATAACTCATATAATTCACCCAACTCCGATTTGAATCAAGGCCAGTTCTCTAGGTTTACTACCACATTCATCAATTCTTTGGAATCAGTCAGAAAGGCCGCAAAATACCTATGTGTTTTTGCGTATGCACTCTATAGACCATAAAAGACTGCATCTTTGCGTGAAGTAGGGATAAGTGTAACATCCCAAAACCGGAATGGTGGCTTTTGGGGAAAACTAGGAAGAAAAGGAGAGGGCGCGGTTCTTAGGAATGGGTAACTAAGGCGCATAGGTGAAGAGTTAGTAAGGAGGGGTAAAGAGTTAGTAAGGAAGGGCGAAAAAGGAAAGAGGAAAAACGTGGAGAGGAGGAGAAATAGAATGAGCTTTCATCCCATGTAGTAAGGAGGTGGAGAAGAATAAGGAAAGTGGATATTCTCCTTAGGGTTTTTGGTTGAGTATAAATAGGGAGCTAGGGAGCTCATTATTTACACACCAAAACATTCTCTTCTCTCCAGAGCCAAAGATAAACGCTTAGGAGGAAAAAAAACAAGAGGAGCTCGAGAAGGAACTCAGCACCCCACCCTAAGGAGCAGTTGTATAAGGTAAGGTGCGATCCGTACCTAATACTCCCTTTCTATTATTTTCCTTTATAGCTTTCATACGGTAGTCTTAGTAGTACGGGTTAGAGTAGTAGTAGAGGTAGTAGTAGAAGTAGAGGTAGTAGTAGCAATAGCTACCTTGCACGAATAGAGATCCGTATATGGCACCGGTAGTAGTAGCAGCCATGGACAGATAGCGATCGGTACATGGTCCGGCAGGGTCGGTAACGCCTAGTGCTGGAATCGGTATGGCATTGGGGTGCCTCGATGACAGTACGCCAAGGTGCCGACGATAGGCCTCGGTGACACCTTGAGAGGGCATCGGAGACGCCTCAACAGGGCGTCGGTACAAGGTACTAGTGACACCTCGAGAGGGCACGATGATACTTCGACAAGGCCCGGGTAACCTAGAGGACGTGCCTCGAGGAGGTATCGTGAGGAGTAGGGCTGATCGATGATCAGGACGAGAGAGCCTTGGATCATTCCTCGATGGACATATCAGTGAGAGGATCATCGGTACGGGCACTCGACGATCTGACCGGGCCAAGAGTGGCTTTCAGGTAGTATTCACGATCGGATTACGGGGATGCGTCGATAGGCCCCCGGGGAGGCCTACGATCGATCTACCACTGGCCATCGGGGATAAAAAATCGGTACTCGTCTTGGATCCGAGGACGGCTCCATTTCAAGGGAGGGGAGGATTTGTAACATCCCAAACCCGGAGTAGTGGCTTTTGGGGAAAAACTTAGAAGAAAAAGAGAGGGCGCGGTTCTTAGGAATGGGTAACTAAGGCGCATACGTGAAGAGTTAGTAAGGAGGGGCGAAAAAGGAAAGAGGAAAAACGTGGAGAGGAGGAGAAATAGAATGGGCTTTCGGCCCATGTAATAAGGACGTGGAGAAGAATAAGGAAAATGGATATTCTCCTTAGGGTTTTTGGTTTAGTATAAATAGAGAGCTAGGGAGCTCATTATTTACAAACCAAAACATTATCTTCTCTCCATAGCCAAAGATAAACGCTTAGGAGGAAGAGAACAGAAGGAGCTCGAGAAGGAACTTTGCACCCCACCCTAAGGAGCAGCGGTATAAGGTATGGCGTGATCCGTACCTAATACTCCCTTTCTATTATTTTCCTTTATAGCTTTCATACGATAGTCTTAGTAGTACGGGTTAGGGTAGTAGTACACGTAGTAGTAGAAGTAGAGGTAGTAGTAGCAGTAGTTGTAGTAGTAGTTGCCTTGCACGGATAAAGATCCGTACATGGCACCGGTAGTAGTAGCAGCCATGGACGGATAGCGATCCGTACATGGTCCGGCAAGGTCAATAACGCCTAGTGTTGGGATCGGTATGGCCTCCGGGTGCCTCGATGACAGTACGCCAGGGTGCCGACGATAAGGCTCGGTGACACCTCGAGAGGGCATCGGAGACGCCTCGACAGGACATCAGTACAAGGTACTGGTGACGCCTCGAGAAGGCACGATGACACTTCGACAGGGCCCGGGTATCCTACAAGACGTGCCTCGAGGAGGTATCGTGAGGAGTAGGGCTGATCGATGATCGAGACGAGAGAGCCTCAGATCATTCCTCGATGGACGTATCGGTGAGCCGATTATCGGTACGGGCACTCGACGATCCGACCAGGCCAAGAGTGGCTATCAGGTAGTATTCACGATTGGACCACGGGACGCGTCGATAGGCCCTCGGGGAGGCCTACGATCGATCTACCACTGGCCATCTAGGATAACTGAGCAGTCCGCAAGGGCAGTCTGCGATGTGATCGCTGACTGGCATCGGTAAGTCTCGTGTAGGCCTCGGTGTATCGTTACGATACCTTGTTCGTACGTGATGAACGAAACGGTACTCATCGGTGAAGGCATCGATGATCGGAGAGAAAGGTAGACGGGCAGTGCTAGCCGCTGTACCGCGGACCGGTAAGGCCTCGATAGTGATCGATACGGCCTCGGTTCGAAATCACGCCCGGTAAGCAAAAGCATGCTTGGTTTACCGACAGTGGCAGAACATCCGGTCAGATCATGGCGATCTGGCTATGGACTCGTTGGTGATACAGTAGAGGAGCATGGCAAGGCTAACACAGCTTGTTAAGTAACTCGGCTATCACGATGGATCTTGGTGAGGGTACACAGACCTCGGAACTCCGGTCGTGGGACTCAACCTTGTATTTCGAGGAAACTTGGCTTAGCATAAGCTGGCCCAAGAGTGACTCGTTGTTTGGCTGACTGGAGGCTAGTCATGGCAGGATCATGTCTAGCTCCGACTCACACCGCATGTAGTTGAAGAAGTTAGGAGGAATGAGTTCGCTCATGAATCGGATAGAGTCATGCATAGGCCGGCTGTACTCTGCAGAGGGAGCTGGTGGGCCAAATGTGAGGATTAGCGTGGCAGACTGAAAGGTGTGATACTAACCGATTATTAAACCACAAAATAGAGCTATGGTAGAGTTACCACCGCAAGGCAGTGACGATACTCGATGGTTCGCTTGTTTGTTGGACTCGGCAGACTACTAGAGAAAGCCGTAGGCCAGACAGGTAGTGATCGGGGAACTCGATAGTTATTCGGGCACGCCTTAGTCAACCTGATATAAAGTCTAGACGGTGTGTGCCAACAAGAAAAGCGCTAAGGAGGCTTAGCAAACTCGTACGGCTGCATACGACTCCAGGGTTAGAGGCAAGGCCACGTGAACGCTTAGGCCAGTAATGGTCAAGGCTGGAGCTTGAGTCTTCCACAATTAACGGATAGTTTTATGTGTGTATTTCTGCAGGGACGGTCGCCGTATCGCCATAGATGTGTCATGGGTAACGTATTGGGATAGCCATGCTTACCTGGGGCCGACCATACGGGACAAAAGGTATTGTTTGAAATGATTTGGCTATTGCTTGAGAACGTAGAGGTATAAAGGACTAGGATTAACCGGAGTAGATAACTTGATTGTGAACCTTAGGAGATTCTAGTAGTTTAGGGCATATTAAACTGGTAGGATAGTAGACTCACACTGCTAGTAGCTTTAATTATGTCGTATGTAGATACATGCAACCAGCAGTTTGTGTTTGGCCTGAAATAATGGTACGAAGACCTAGCGTTCAGTTGTTCGCTGGATGACCCGGGGGGGAAGTCCGTCGACGGGCCGACTATGAGGTTGGGTGGCTGCCAGTGTGCCTGGCATGAGGATGGGCTGCTAGTGTGCCCGGCATACCAGTTTACTGGTGAGGTTGTAGGTACCAGCTTGCTGGTGTTGAGGTAGGGCTGCCAGCGTGCCCGGCATGAGGTTGAGGAGTTTTGTATCACCGCCAAAGGGTTCACCGTGAGACACAGTACCTGGCAAGTAGTGCTAAGGGTGTTGTGTGGGGTTGTAGGGGTTTGGGATAGTTAGGTAGTGTTAGGTCGTGAGACGGAGTAGACCGTCTTACTGAGTATTCGATACTCACCCCCTTATCAGCACGCAGGATAGGACATTCGGTCAGGTGGACCATAGGACGGCAAGGCAGGAGGGAGCAGCAGGCGATGGAGGAGGACTTTCCCAAGGCGTTATGAATCTAGTACCCTTACATTGTAATTTTACCAAACGATGTAACGAGAACTTTTAGAGTAATGAAGATACCAATTTTTGTCTAACACTTGGGTCTGGATTCATAGTCCGGGATCCAGGTCTTGGAATAAGACCCGCCGCATACCACATGTCCCTAGTAAACTGGTTCGCAATTCGACGACTATATTTATTTATATATATACAATTTCACTGCAATAGATATATATATATATACTAGGGGAAGGCCCACGCGATGCGCGGGTTTGGAATTTTTGGAGTTTGAAAGATTACATTTTTAGTTTATTACTCCCTCCGTTCCAAAAAGATAGATGTTTAGGGTTATCCACACTTATTAAGAAAACGCATTGATTTCTACGATTTACAATTTCCAATAAAGTTTAACCAATAGTATTTCAGTATTTGTTTTGGAGTTTGTAAAAATGCATAGAAAACAGTAAAAACTCTATTTTTTTTGGAACAAAAATTTTTTGTAAATTTTTTATCTTTTAGGAACAGAGGGAGTATATGTTATTTTTGGATTTGGTTATATTGAATATTGTGAATTAATATCCCTCAGTAACATTTTTGAATTTGTCGCTAAGTCTTGAAAATTTGAATATGAATATTATGAAATTAATGCTAAGTATAAAGGACTAAAAGATTCTGAAATGTAGTTGGAAAAAGTTGAGAGATATCCGTTGAACTAATATTTTTAAGGATAATTTAGCTATATGGGCAGTTTTTAGAAAGTTATTAGGATAGTTGGGCTATTTACTGTTCATAATTTGTGAAATAGGCACTTTTACAGTGTTACACTAATAGAGAAAAATGTGTGAAAATATAGAAAATGGTATCTGATGTTGAGATGGCCAAGGTGTACATGCTCGCGGTGGATATGCAGTGTACCGGTACACCAACCGATATATTGTCCGGTACACTGGCGGGTATATCACCGTGTACACCGGCAGGTACATCACCGTGTACACCGGCTAGTACACTACGGTGGACATCTTTCGGTACAACACCATGAACATTATCCGGTACACTGTTCGGTACACCGGTTGGTACATCACCGTGTACACCGGCTGGTACACTACGGTGGACATCTTTCAATACAACACCATGAACATTATCCGGTACACTGTTCGGTACACCGGCTAGTACGCCAGCCACCGTGTACACCGGCTAGTATGCCACCGTTGACAACTTTCGGTACACTGGTACACCATCAAATATATCCTCCGGTACACCGGCTGGTACACCACCATGGGTATCTTTCGGTACACCGCTGTGTACATTGTCCGGTACACCGGCTGGTACATCACCGTGTACACCAACATATACTTTTTCCGGTAAACCACTGCGTACACCATCGTCGTGTACACTGTTCAGTTACTGGTACATCACTATATCATTTTTGGATATATTATTGTATACACCGTTCAAGTAAACATTTTCCGATACACCATCATGTACACCGTTCAATCACCGATACACTCTCTTCAAACCGGATAAACACAAATTACAAAAAATAAATCATGTTTCTAATCAATCATTAATACCAAAGTTAATAAAAATCATTTCAATTTTAAAATTACCACCATATATACCGTTAAATCACCAGGACACCTTTTTTAAACCGGAAAACCCAAAGATTGGAAAAAATAAATCATGTTTCTATTTAATCATGAACCCTTTAATCTTTATATTTTTCTGTATAGCAAAGTTAATAAGAAACATTTCAATTTTAGGAATAAAATAAATTTTCAAATTAAGTAACTAACACATTCTAATCTAACAAAAAAAAAAAAAAAATCTAAATTCACGTTTAAGAAAAAATTCTTAATTTTCTAATCTAACATAAATACTAATTTTCAAACTGTAGTTTCTTTCCTTATTTTCACGTCTTAACAAACATCTAAATTTTCTAACCTAAAAGTAATCATTCCACACAAAAATACATTTTTTTTTACCCAAAAACCAATTAATCGTTACTCATCGCATAATTATAGCAAGTAGTTTAATGACAACAACAAATATTTTTTACGAAAATTAAGTAGGAGTGAGAAAAATAACATCTTGGTTCATTTGATTAAAAAGATAACCATAAAAACTTTCCATACCAGCAATAAAATCAACTAAACCAAAACTAACCAAACCCTTGAACCGGTTCTTCTTGATCTCATCGGTTTCTCTCCCCACCACCTTCTCTTCCAATGACCCCATCTCGAAATTCTTCTTGCAATGATTCGACTATCGAGAAATCCGAACCGGTCTCATCAACAACACCACCACTTTGCATATCCGGTTCGTTGATTGGACTGGTCAATAACTTGAAAATTTTCTCTTCAAGTTCGGTTAACTTCCTAACCATGCATCGAAGTTTCTTCATACACTCATCTTCTTCACTTTCGTCAACCGACGATATCTCCGACGCTAAAAGTGTCTGCGTGAAAATAAACAGGAGTTCGATTCTCGGTATGCACGATTGAAATCACAATCGTTTAAACCGAATTCTTCTAGCAAACACTCGATTTCTTCGAGTTTTTTCACCAAGACTGTGTTTGTTTTCGACTTCGTATTCATTCTCTTCTTCACCATTGTGATCTTTTTAATTAATTGATTCCACACAAAAAAATCTAATTTCCTAATTTTAATTGATAATTGCTAATTGCTAATGGATACCAATTCCCAATCATTCCAACCACCGTCTTCCTCTTTGAAGTCTCCGGTTCATCATTCCTAACCACCACATCTCCCAATTTCAATCCATTTTTCAAAATCCATAAGCTCGATGTACCAATTGAAGCTCTGGCGAGTTACAAATTCACTCGTGCCTCCACACCGCCGTCATGGTTTTTGGAGAGATTGACGCATCGTTAAAGAGAAGAGATGAAGTCGGAGATGACGACGTGGTTCGTTCGAATCCATGGCAGAGTTATCAGCTTGAGTCTGTAATCGAGTCACGGCGGTTCCACAATCCAAAATTACTCCTCCCGTACGAAAGCGTCGACTTCGAACACCGACAATGAAATCTTAACCTCTTGACCACCTACGATAAAGCCGTTTAGTACGACGTTGTGAAAAATATTGATCTTGCTGTTACAGAGAAGCGGAGCCATCGTGTCTCCGATATTGACTTGGACCGAGTCGGTGTTCAGCGAATTATGTGTAAGAAAACTTGATGAAATCTATTTCTTAAAGTAATAGCACAATTGTAAATCTGTGTAGGACTAAGGTTATTAGTTAAAGAATATATTAGGTCCTACAAAAAGCGCCCATTTTTCTAGTTATGAACAGTAAACTGCCTACTCTCATAAATATAGTTTTTAAAACTACCCATGAAGCCAATTTTTTCTATTTTTAAATAAGAGGTTAGATTACAGTTGTCTCAAAACTATTACATAATCTAATGAAAGAAATATGCAGGTGTAATATTACAACACAAATGGATATCCCTATAATTTTCTTCGTTGGTACTTTAGGTTTCTAGAATATAAGATTGACGTTAGGGTGAATAGGTGAGTACAGTTTAAAAACTTTAAAAGACAATGGGTTCAATTTTTCAGTTCGAAAATTAAATACTCCATAGATTTAAATCTTCATAAACGAATTGTTTGTAAGAACAAATTGTTTGCATGGGTGAAATAAATAAATTAATTTGGTTGCTGTATAAAAATATGTTGTATGTATTAATTTGGTTCAGGGGTTAACCACTATTGTAAGGTCAAGAGTTGCAAGAATAAGGAAACTATGATTTGTCCTAAAACATTTATCATTTATATAGATTAATTTGCACTTAGTGCAGCGATGGGTTGATTTGATTCACAATAAAATAATTTCTTTGATTCGAGCTTATTAGAATAGATAATAGGATTTTACTTTCGCAGCTTCTAGCTTCTCGGACTCACACGCTTCTTGTCCTGCAATGTGTCCACAAATGATTTAGAACACTAATTTTTTGGTTCTAGTCTCCTTCGTTCTCGTTTCGTCTTGACCTTCTCAATTGCCCTCATTTCCTCGACCTGAAACATGCATACTCTCAGGTTCATGTGTTTAGCCATTTCCCTTTCCCACCATTCATCAGCCTCTCGATTAGCTTGCTCAAATCTTTCAGGCTCCTAAAACCATACAAGAAAATCAACACAAAGTTACAAACTCAACTTACCTGCAAAATCCACAAATGAAATAACCTTAAAAAGAACAAACAAGTACACCTTAGCACAACAAAAGCAGTTAGCTTATGATATGTCCGTAGTAGCATAAACATGGCTTAAGAGTCCTCTGTCTATAAGAGTCCTTTAAGCTTCAATCACAAACATGGCCTGGTTTCTTGTCTTGGAAAGACCATACTGTCTATTTAGCTGACAGAGAAGTCAGAACATTCATCTTTCTTGTTCTTCTTCTTCACCAAAATCAAGATAGCCTTGAGATCTGACGGACTTGTTTCTAGATGCCACATGCTTCTCTTGTTCTTTACACTTGCCTATATTTTCTTCTCCCTCAGTCCCCATTCTCTTAGTGTATCTTGGAGATGTCCTCGTTTGTTTAGATTGCATGATGCTTGAAGATAACCTATTACTGTCAACTTTTGTCTTAGCCGGAACTTGCAATCTACCTTCACCATTGTAGAGAGCCAACAAAACGATATTAGCTCCAAATTTAATCTGTTTTTAATATAGGGCAGATAATTAGGGATTATTTTGCATCTTTTTAAATGGAAAAATACCTAAAAATTAGTCAATTATAATTGATTACAAATTAATGTGCTTGTAATATGTAGCTGATAATTAGGGATTTTGTTGTTACTGATAATTACATTATGGAATGGGGTACCTTAAAGTTGTGTATGACTCTTATTTAACTTCAACCTGTAATTTAACATGAAAGAGTACGTTTCAGAGTATGAAAGAATTGCTTATATGAAACCCCGACAATGGTTCTAAGACTGTCATTAGAAAAGTCTATAGTAGAAAATTTGTAACTGCATATTAAAACTAAGAACAAAAAACTCACAATACGATACTTTCTTTGATTCGAGCTTATGGTTCCTGGATTTCACAGTCTCACAACATTCCTGGATTTAAACACAAAATAGCAAAAAACGCAATGTGACGATTATCAACTAAAAATCCCAATTTGGTTAATCCATAAACGTAGAAATAGAAATAATTTCAGAAACTCTCGAAGCTAGATTTTCGAGCTTATCAAGCCTAAACTACGACAATCCATAAAACCCATTAAAACATATATGAAACTGATTTGCCGTTGAAAATAAGAAACATAAAATTGACCTGAACTTGGCTAAGAACAAGAAAATCTTCGATGGTTTTGTAATAATCAGCAATGAAATCAAACAAGGCAGTTTGCTGCTCAGGACGCAGTGGATGCCATTGAGAAAGAATTGATATTCCTATGAAAGAGAATTGAGAGAACTTTAAAGGGAAACAATGGAACATATAGAAATTATACAATTGATTAGAATGTAAATGATAACTAGGTGACTTGCCCGCACCCTGTGCGGAAAAGAATATTATATAACAAAATTTATACATAAAGTCATAAAACATTATAAATGATAAATTATGTAAATTTAAAATTTACTAATAAATAGAAAAGAAAGAAAATAATTTTCATTGGTAAGTATCTGAAGTGTCGCCACTTGTAATCATAAGGGGTTGCTGCAGTATTAAACATAAGCATAAGTGATTGTTACAATTTTTGATTTACAAATCGCATACCATAATATATTCAAACATTGATAGTTTAATCTTACATGTGATATAGGTCGTTCTTCAAACTTGCCAATCATATCTTCATTTTCCCAAATAAGTGCCACTACGTATGGAGAATTAATTCGCTTTTGCTTATCAGCTCCTCCAATAGTGATCTTCACGACAATTTTTTCCCCGCTAAGGTTGGTTAAAGACGCAGGTACAGACGATGAAGCATCCTTTTAAAAAGATAGAGACATTTGAATATGATAGTGACATGAATTAAAATGCATGAATAAATAGGCAAGAATTTTATCAAAAGAATGTTTTGGGATTATAAAAGAATACCTCAATGGCTTCCATAGCAAGTTCAGCCGCGGGCTTTTTAAGAAGTTTGAAAGCCAAATCGTTGAAAAACAAAAATTTTGCTTCGGCTTTTGTGTCGTCGGAAACACGTAATACCAAGTAGTATCTACAAAATACAAATATATTAAGTGTGAAATTAGAATTTTAATAACGTAATGGACAATATATAATGAACATTATTTAAAATAAATGGTATTATTACTGTGTAATAACATCTTCAATGTCACCACAATTTTCACAGTTGTAAAGAGGTTTTGCATTGGGATCATTAGAATCTTCGCCATATTCTTGAACCTTTTTCTTACAATGGCAAGAGAAATAATACCAATTCTTGGCAACATCAATAGATTCAATTGTGGCTATTGTAACGCATGGCCCAGCCTAGTGAAAGTTATTTTATTAGTAGATTATAGAATTTTGTTAAGTGTGTAGAATATATAGAAATTAAACTTAAAAGTTTAACTACCTCAGTTGATTCAATTATTCCTTGTATAGTCATCCTTGAATTTTTGACTAAGAACTCATCCACATAATTGATAGACGAACCAAACGACCATTAACTGTTGTCGTTATGGGTGACAAGTTGATTGTCACTTGGTAACCTGTTAGGATACAATTTAAAAAAAAAAAAAATATATATATATTTAACATGTATATATATATATATATAAATTGATTAGAATTAATGTTACATACATAAATTGGAACTTCTTGGCTTGCTCACTTTTTGGATTGAACTCGATTTGAGTGGCATTAAATGAGTTAGAAATGTAGATACCTGAAAAATAAATATGATAAGTAGTATTTGTGTTAACATATATATGAAGGAGGATGAAATAAATTCATACGTGTTAAATGAATATAAATATATTTACCTTTATAAGCTTTGATGCAAACAAATCGAAGAATGCATACAACAACTTCTTTGTTGTTTTGTTCAGTGTAGTCAACAACCATTTTACCAAATTCTTCCCATAAAGTACATTTCAAACGGACATCACTGCATATTTTAATTGGGTTTAAAATGTATGAATATCAAATCCATTGATGACATATGAAGTATATTTCTTACAGTGCATCTCGTAGCTCGATGTCGACCTTTGTGGTGGTGGTATTCTTTCCCTTTTGCTTTATCTTCTCGATAGGTCCAACATTCAGTATTTGACCAATAACATCTGTATTATGATTGCCTCTTCATCAACCAAAACCATCTCAATAGAATTGCCTGATCTTCCTCTCGATTTCCACAACAGAATAATATGGGCTTTGAGTCTTTGTTTCTCTGAAGAGGAAAAAAGATTGTTAAAAAGCACAAATGGAGAGGTTTGTTTAACTATGATAGACATTATGATAGTATGTGAGAATGGAAGTAAAGTTGTTTGGTAGAGTTATAAAGGTACATGATTAATTTATATAGATCATGAAAAGTTGAAAGAACGTAATCTTTTTAGAATATTTTATGAGAATATATTTAGGATATGCTATTTAGTTAACAAACAAAATCTTGTATAGTTAAAGATCTTTTAGTGTATTATGTAAAAAAAATTTAGAACATATTTTTTAGTATATTACGTAGATCTAAATATTGCAAAAGATTTTTTTAATATATTACGTAGATCTTATAGCATGATTAAAGATTGCAAAAGATTTTTACGTAGATCTTTAACTTGGTAGATCTTTTAGTGTTTTACCTAACTAAATCTAACTAAATCTAGATATTTTAGTATATTATTTATACACGATATCATGCTATTTAGGATCTTCTACTACTTTATTTTATATCTAAATATGTGTATGCAAAAGTGATCTTAAATGTTTAAAGAATAAACCAAGGTTTAGTGCAATTATATAAAACATAAGTGTAACGTGGGTATATTTTTTTCAACTAATAGAATTGAAATTTCACCACCCAAATCACGTGTAAAAATGCAAATTACGACTATATGTCACGTGAAGAAGAAGAATATCAGGAAGTTTCTTGATGGTATCTATGTTAGTGAGAATACAAAACCTATAATTCTTTTACAAAAAAATTGTTTGATTAGAAGGAGAGTGATAATGGTTTGAATCGATTAAACGGTTGATTCGTGTCTCGAGTGAGACGGTGGGTCGTGACATCGACGGTGGAAGAGTAAGCTGAGTACTTGTTGTACTGGTAGATGGAGGATCTTCGTCTACTTCCATGGTGGAAGATTTGATCCTCTTGCTTTTTCTTTCTTCCTCCAGATTTGATTTTTTTTTTCTTCGTTGCTGTTTTTTTTTATCAGCTAAATATGCCATGTCACATTTTCCATAAGGCCATGTCATCATTTTTGTGTGCTACGTCATAGTTTTCAACCAATCAAATTATAACGTTTAATGGTTCTAAATAATTGGACTTCGCTTTTAATAGGAAGGGGGATTAAGAAAGGATTAAAACGTATGTGATTTTCAATTTTCATAAAAGCAAAATTGAATGAGTAATCAATTTTAAAAATAGCTGTTGAATTACAATTGAATGAGTAAAACGTATGTGGTTTTCAAAATAGTAGGGATTTCAAGTAAGGTGTGTGTTTTAATATTGTAATAGAAGCAAAATATTAGGGATTTATTTTTGAAGATATATGAGAATCAATTTAAAAAATACAAATTAGATCTGTTTTTAATATATGAAAGATAGTTAGAGATTTTGTTGTTACTGAGAATTACATTAGCTATAGTAGTACCTTAGAGTAGATCAAATAATATTTCTAGGTTCATGAGATGCATACAAAGTAAGAAATTATTAACCTGCAATAAACTGGTCCGAACCAACCTCACCTGTAATAACAACGTCATTGTTACCATCTCCATGAATGAATATACCTCGATCAAACAAGCATTTTTGCATCAGGCATTGAACAAATATACAGAACATAATTAATAAATCTCAATGTTAAAACTGACATGAAACCATCATAGAAAAGCTAAAAGCCTCGTTCAGTCTTCAATATGGAACACTACAAACTATCAAAACCTTAATCATTTTATATAATGCTTTCTACATTTCTACTATGAAATTAGCACATAAAAACACAAATCCTCAGCTGCAATCAATCATAGTTTCACTGTTCAAAATCAAACATCATAAAGTAAGACAACAAACCAAAAATGCCTAACCCAACCTTCGAACTGAACATCAATATCAGTACATAATCAAGTATCTCATAGGTTAATTCTAATCATCACCTGAACGGCTTTGATAACCGCATCATGGAAGTTTGAAGATCTCAGTAAGATGCACACCACGGAGCACGGACATAAGACACGCCGGGACTGATAACTGATATATCATGGTTTTTACCATCTTTTGGCCATGATTTAACCCGGTTTTATCGAGTCTTTTCGGTATATTTATAGTGTTTTAGAGTCTTTGCAGGTTTGCAGGTTTTTGATAACTGATATATCATGGTTATTACCATCTTTTGGCTATGATTTAACCCGGTTTTATCGAGTCTTTTTGGTATATTTCTAGTGTTTTAGAGTCTTTGCAGGTTTGTGTACGTGTCGAGCTTAATTGGTGATTATGGAGCATTTTGGAGCATCAAGAAAAGAAGAGCTGAAGTCGCGAGGACGGATTTTCAATTGCCGTCAGATTGGCGCGTCGATCGACGGAATCACATGTGCGTCGATCGACGGATAAAGCTGTTCTGCGAAGAAAGAGGATTTTTCCAATTCTGAAGATTTTCTTTTTACCCCAGAAGTTCCAGAAGTTAACAAATAAAGCCCAACCCGAATCCTACCCTATAAATACTCAGTTTTCTTTTAGTTTTAAAAAGTTTGCTTTTATCAAAGAATTGGGGTTTTCAGAGAGATTTTGAGAGTTAGGGAGACAAGTTTTCAGACCATTCAGATTTCTTCGAACCCTTCTGTAATTCTTTCTTACTCTATTTTTATGCAGTATTATTCAGTTATTATGATTTGCTTTGCATCCATGTCTGAGTAATCTATTTGTTAGGTTTAGGGTTTTTCAAATGAATTAAGATGAATTGTTAGAATTGAATTCATGTTAGGATTATCTATTGGTTCTTAATCTAGATTGCAATAACCCTGATTTAGGATTGATCACCCTTAATTAGCTATCTTAGGTTGATTAGTTAGAAGCGGAAGCATCAATTAATAACCTGACCATAATCTTAGATGAGCAAAATCACTTATTCTCAAAGGAATTTGGTTTAGGGATTTTGTGAACAAATTGAAACCTGAACTTTAATGCTTGCATAAATTGATTGATTTTACAAAGGAATTTGGATTTCTAGGGTTTATGCATAGATAATTAATTCAACGGAAGTCGTTTAATTTTACATTAGAGTTTCAAGTTCGAGAACGGTTCTTCATTAAAATCCTCACAGTTTATTAATTCTACAATTTATCTTTGCCTGCGAATTTCCCGAAAACCTAGCTTTTGTTTAATTGAATTCTTAAAACCAACAATCTTTCTTTGTTTTGAATTATTTCTTGCTTTTATTTTACTTTATTTGCTTAGCTCAATTCGAAGTCATATATCCTATCGTTTGATTTGACTCCCAGTGATTCGACCCCTACTACGACGACCTCTTAATTTGAGAAAGTAGCTCAGGGTAAATTTGAGCATATCAAATTTTGGCGCCGTTGCCGGGGAGTCAAAATCTTCCATAGGATTTTGATTCTAGAATTCTGACTAAGTTATTTTTGTTCGTTTTTACGCGTTTTCTTTTTGTTTTTGTGTTTCAGTAAGCGAAGATGGCTAATCGAGCTGTAGTAACTTTTCGGAATGCTGAAGGGGAGAATATTGATAGACATGGTAATCGGTACAACGATCTGGGGGATCCCATTGATGAAGCTGGTAACATCATTGAGGTTATGGATCCAGTTGCGGCAGAGTGTGCTGAGCTAGGTCGTCAAAGGGTTGAGTTAGAGCGCCGGCGCGCTGAGATTGAGCATCTGGCTCAGGCGAATCGCGGACCTCAGGGGGCAGTAGTTAACCAACGCACTTTGGGAGACTACTACCGTCCTGAAGAACATTATGCCAACAGGGCAACGATTCGACCTCCTAGATTTGAGCGGAGGGATTTTGAGTTGAAGCCTGCGTACTTCTCTCTTGTGGCCCAACATCAGTTCCATGGGTACCCATCAGAGCACCCCATGGATCATCTTGAGATGTTTGAGGATCTTGCGTCTAGCATTAAGGCTAACAACGTGTCTGAGGATTACATCATGTGCAAGCTATTCCCATTTTCTCTTGCTGGAGAGGCAGCCTCTTGGTTGAAGCAGTTGGAGCCAGGCTCACTGACTAACTGGAGAGATACTAAGAGTGCTTTCTTGAGTCACTTCTATGATGAGTCTCGCTCAGAGGACCTACGAGCTAAGATTTCAACATTCGCTCAGAATCTGAAAGAATCTTTCAAAGCTGCGTGGGAAAGGTTCAAGGATTATCAGAGAGACTGTCATCATCACGGGTTTACAGAGGTTCAGTTGCTGGGTATCTTCTACAGAGGATTGAATTGGAGACATCAGGTGACTCTAGATGCTTCGAGTAATGGAAACTTCAAAACCAGGTTTCCAGCTGATTGCCTAGAGCTCATCAAGAACGTGTCTACTAGCAACAGTACGAAGAAGATCGATGAGGAAAGAATAAGAGAAGCTGGTATGTCAAGTGGAGCTGAGATTGCTGAGGTCAAAGCTAAGGTAGATTCCATTCATCATCATCTGGTGGGAAAGAAGGAAATTCACTTTGCTCAAGAAGAGGAGAACAATCAAAAGGATGTTAACTACATCAATGGGAATGGTTTTCAGAATCAGAGGTTTGGAGGCTACAACAACAACCAAAGGACTTATGGATCTTCTTCTTACCAACTGATTCCCTCTAAACCTTCAGAAAATGACTCAAAGGGTACACTCGAACAGATTCTTGAGGGCCAACAAAGTCTATCAGTAAATGTCAATGGGAAGATTGACGGGCTTTACACTACTCTCAATGGAAAGATGGATGGGCTCTACACTGATCTCAATGGTAAAATTGAGGCCATCAACATTCACTTGAAAAAGCTGGATACTCAGGTAGCTCAAACCGCAGAGAGTGTAAAGAGACAGGCGAGTTTTCTTCCAGCTAGAACGGATGCAAACCCAAGACAACATAGTGTTGCTGCAATTACAACTAGAATTGAGAAGGTTGTGAAGCCAAACCTGCGAAACAACCCCTCAAATCAACTGATTCACGAGCTAGAAAATGAAGAAGATGCATAAATTTTTGCACCTGATTTTACCCCGACGGGACCCCGACGGAACCTCGACGGGTGAGAAAATTCTTGATGTTACCCCGACGCTACCTCGACGGGTGAGAAAATTCCTGATGTTACCCCGACGGGACCCCGACGCTACCTCGACGGGACCTCGACGGAGAAACCTGAAAATCTGCAGGATCCGACTGATGTTGTTGAGAAGGTTTATCAACCTAAGATTCCTTACCCCAGAAACCAAAAAAGGTCTAAACAGGAGCTAGAAGAGCTTAGATGCAAGGCTATCATGGATAAGCTACGCATTGAGATTTCATTCTTAGATGCAATGAAGCTTTCTCCTGTAATTCAAAGGTATGTGAAGAGGATGGTTACTAAGAATTTGTGTGTTGAGGAAGGAGTTGATATGCTCTCTGAACAGGTTAGTGCGATAATTCTGAATAAGATTCCAGAGAAGCTCACGGATCCAGGAAGTTTTGTATTAGATTGTTCGATCTTCACAGACAGGTTTCCAAGGTCTCTTTGTGATATGGGTTCAAGCATCAATTTGATGCCACTCTCAGTTGCTATCAACCTTGGTATGACTGATTTCCAGCCAACAAGGATCTCACTTATCCTTGCAGATAGATCAGTAAAGATCCTAGAGGGAATTTTGGAGGATGTTCCAATAAAGGTTGGAGGTTGTTTGATCCCTACAGACTTTGTGGTTCTGCAATATCCCGAAGAACCCAAAGACCCTCTTATCTTGGGAAGACCATTCTTGGCTACAGCTGGAGCAATGATTGATGTCAAAGGGAGAAGGATTACTCTATGTGTGGGTGAGTTGGAGATGAAGTTTGATATGGATCAGTTGGTGAAGAAGCCTACGATTGATGGTCAAACCTACTCTGTGGATACACTCACAAACATTGCTCAAGAGGTTTTCAATGAGACACATCCTACAGATGCATTGGAGAGGACTTTGATTCGATCTATCGCTGAAACTAAGGAGTTAGATGAAGCTGCAATGGGTTATGCAAGGCTAATGGATAGCAATGAAAGAGAGACAAAGAAGGTTCAGAACATCCTCAAGATGGCTCCTTCCACTGCACATCATGAAGCCAACAATCCTCTGATTCACAAGTGCCAAAAGATCCCCAACGTGAAGCGCATTAAGCCCTCAAAACCATTCTCCAAGTTCAGAATTGTCATTCCTTTGGAGTTGAGAGAGAGAGGAGAGGTAGTTGTCCAAGAGATACTGAACAATACTATGAAGCTCTTTCTTGGTATTGTTCCTTGCAAGTCTGGGGGAGTGCACTTCAGAGATCCACCTCCAGCCTGAACTTCATACGTAGTCAAGCTAATGACTGTAAACAAGCGCTAGGTGGGAGGCAACCCACCTGTGAGTCTTTTTCTTTCTCTTTTATTTTCTTTTTATTGAGTCAGTTTGTTATAGGAATTCAAAATTGTGAACTTGATTAGATGATATGATGTTGGTGTTTTGATCGTTTATGTTTTTAAGTACTTTAAACAGGTACTAACCGTTGAATAACGTGACGAGATGGAGCTAAAAAAAAACAGAATACATACGATCGTTCTACACACAGTAGCGTCGATCGACGGACCACCTTGTGCGTCGATCGACGGGCACTTTAGAGGTTCGATTCTTTTTCACGATTTCTAACTTTTTATTTTCTTTTCTTTCACCAATTTCAAGCTTAATTAACACTGGGGACAGTGTTGTTTAAGTCTGGGGGAGGTAGTTGCTAACATTGTTTTCTATTTTAGAGTCAAAAAGTCTGTTTTATTGAGTCAAAACTTGTAGGGGATAATGACCTTTCTTAGGAATAGACGCTCAGTTTTGGCGATTCTTAGCTGTTGCGATGAAGCCTTTGGATGGAGCGAATTCGAAACCAGATGATAGTACAGGTTCCCCTCTTATCGCGGTTTGCAAAACGAAGTAGATCATACTCCATACTAGTACACTTGATCTCCATCTCGCTATATTCTCCTTGATGATATCACGACAGTAATCGATCCAACATTCAGGACTTCTTATTCTCTTTACCACTCTTTGTTGATCCTGAATGGCCAGCTCATTTTTAGTTGGTACCCAACCCCTAACCTTAACCATTGTTCAAGCCTCATGCGATCTTTTTCCTTTTGTTTTATGTGCAGGCATGTGTATAAACTCCGGAGAGAAAGAGGTCCGACGCAGTTTTTCATTCACAAAATTGCACAAGATGAGGATTTGGTTGGAGTACTTGATAGAGAGCAGCAATGCTAAGCATTTCTTGGGATTTTACGCATAATAATGGTAATTTTCGAGACTAACATTTTGTGAGATCATTTCCCTCCTTAGAGTCAAAAAAAAAAAAAAAAATTATTTCGAAAATATAGTAAGGGAAAGGGAAATGATCATCTTTATAAGTCTCTAGCTTCAACAAAAGTCCCAAGGAATGGAGAAGATGGATGTGGATAGTGGAACATGTTATATAATGGTGTTTGGTTCCTGATTACGATTTGGAAGGGAGTGCAATGTGAATGAGAAACTGTGGGCATCAACTGGACCCGTCTCTCTCTTGTGATTATGCATAATGTCTGCATCCACCAAATAAAATCCGGTAACCCTAAACACTCTTAGCTCCACTTAAACACCAAAAGCCTTTTAACATCACACCTAGCCTTTTACTTGGTTGATATCATTGGAGAGAATTCCATCATCACTTTGATCAAGTGTGCGACAGTTAGGAGAATGTGAAACTGATGGGTTTGCAGGTTAAGATTTGAGGCCGAACCTATGATGGTTGAGATTCGTGAGCACCAAAGGTACTTTGTTTATATGCAGCGAATGAGTCAAAGAAACGAAAGCAATGTTCCAAAGGATAAGTGAGTTCCCGCAATTTTCAAACCTCGACTTCATTCTTAGTCTCTAGTTTGCTTGAGGGCAAGCAAAAGCTAAGTCTGGGGGAGTTGATATATCATGGTTTTTACCATCTTTTGGCCATGATTTAACCCGGTTTTATCGAGTCTTTTGGTATATTTCTAGTGTTTTAGAGTCTTTGCAGGTTTGTGTACGTGTCGAGCTTAATTGGTGATTATGGAGCATTTTGGAGCATCAAGAAAAGAAGAGCTGAAGTCGCGAGGACGGATTTTCAATTGCCGTCAGATTGGCGCGTCGATCGACGGAATCACATGTGCGTCGATCGACGGATAAAGCTGTTCTGCGAAGAAAGAGGATTTTTCCAATTCTGAAGATTTTCTTTTTACCCCAGAAGTTCCAGAAGTTAACAAATAAAGCCCAACCCGAATCCTACCCTATAAATACTCAGTTTTCTTTTAGTTTTAAAAAGTTTGCTTTTATCAAAGAATTGGGGTTTTCAGAGAGATTTTGAGAGTTAGGGAGACAAGTTTTCAGACCATTCAGATTTCTTCGAACCCTTCTGTAATTCTTTCTTACTCTATTTTTATGCAGTATTATTCAGTTATTATGATTTGCTTTGCATCCATGTCTGAGTAATCTATTTGTTAGGTTTAGGGTTTTTCAAATGAATTAAGATGAATTGTTAGAATTGAATTCATGTTAGGATTATCTATTGGTTCTTAATCTAGATTGCAATAACCCTGATTTAGGATTGATCACCCTTAATTAGCTATCTTAGGTTGATTAGTTAGAAGCGGAAGCATCAATTAATAACCTGACCATAATCTTAGATGAGCAAAATCACTTATTCTCAAAGGAATTTGGTTTAGGGATTTTGTGAACAAATTGAAACCTGAACTTTAATGCTTGCATAAATTGATTGATTTTACAAAGGAATTTGGATTTCTAGGGTTTATGCATAGATAATTAATTCAACGGAAGTCGTTTAATTTTACATTAGAGTTTCAAGTTCGAGAACGGTTCTTCATTAAAATCCTCACAGTTTATTAATTCTACAATTTATCTTTGCCTGCGAATTTCCCGAAAACCTAGCTTTTGTTTAATTGAATTCTTAAAACCAACAATCTTTCTTTGTTTTGAATTATTTCTTGCTTTTATTTTACTTTATTTGCTTAGCTCAATTCGAAGTCATATATCCTATCGTTTGATTTGACTCCCAGTGATTCGACCCCTACTACGACGACCTCTTAATTTGAGAGAGTAGCTCAATAACATCGGAGGTGAGAGACGCCGGAAACGATACAGTCGGTGGAGGAGACACGCAAGAACCTTCATGTAGGGATTTTCATGTTTGTGTTCAAATGCAAAAATTAAAAAATTAGGGATTTCGATGGTAAGAGAAAGGGATTTCTGGTTGTAAAGATGATTATTAAAAAAACAAAAAAATTAAAAAAGAGGACACGTGGCAACCTGTTAGAGAGTTTGGCTAAATGAAACCTTAAAATATTGTATAAGATATAATACACTATATAGCGTCCAGAGTCGAATCTAAACACATTTTTATAAAACATTTGAATGGCGGCCCCAAATTTTAGGGGCTCCAAATTTTAAAAAGCAAAATCAAATATATATATTACTTTATTGAAACTATATGTTTATTTGATTAGAAAAATAAAGTTTTGGTAGGATAGGATGATGTTTTTTATGTACTATATAATATGTTATGAGTTTTTGTGATAAAAAAAGTAAAAATGTTTAAGTTTGTTTTTTATATAATTTTATGTTCTAAAAAAAATATGAATATAATATTGTTTAAAAAATCAAATTTTTTCAAGAAAAGTTTGTTTTTATTACATGTCGGTATTTTTTGTATAGGGCCCCGACAATCTCAGATCCGGCTATGGACTTGGCAGGAGTGACAACAGAAGGGCTCGGTGGAGTCAGAATATTTATCCCTTTAGGTGGTTGAAAGCTTAACGGACGGGTTATAATCACGAGAGTGTATGATGGAGTGTGGGTTATAATCCCTCCTCGGTGAGGGATGGTTCGAAGTCATGTAGATCAATGGGCCCTTAACTAATTAAAAACAAGTTGTGTGTGAAAAATAAGATGTGATCCATGGACTATCTTAGTTACTTGTGGAGGTGTGTGTGAAAACTAAGATGTAGAGCGGTGGACTTGCTTAGTTATTTTGTGATGAGGAAGATTATATTAGATATTGTGGAAAAGAAAACTATCGCATGATTGATTGTAGGATGGATAATGTAGGAGTTTTGTGGGAGTTAGTGATAGTAAAAGGTATATTTAGGGTTATATATGTTTTGAGATGGGTATGACCGTCTAATTGAGTATTCATACTCACCCTTTACCACATATGACATATCTCATGATAGGCTATCCGATCAAGATGGCACAAGAGAAGGATGCAACAGGAAATGGAGGGGACTTCCTAAGGCATGGTGTTTTAAATCTCTAAGTTGTAATGTGATAAACATTTTGTACTTCAAGAATTTTTTAGGAAATGAAAGATACAATTTTTTTTAACATTCAGACAAAAACATTTATGTTCTTTTTGTTGGATGCTCTAAGTATATTTTCGTAAAGCTGCTTAATGGATAATACTATCGAAAACCCAGTTCAATGGACCCAATTAGATCATATTCCCCTTTTTTGGATGGTTGATCATTATGTTAGCTAAACTTCGAACTCTTAAAAGAGTTGATTCAGGAACTGCTATTTTTAATATGAATGATCCTCATATACGAGGTAAGAAGCCAACAATCTGCAAAGGCAATAATTACTATCAATCTTTTACGGTCAATAATTTGATAGACAATGTGAATAGAACGTGAAACATTGATTTACTCAATGCGATAATTGTTTCAAAAGATGTGGCAATAACTTGAGACATCTTGGTAAGTAATACTTAGATATTATATATTACAATTTGGTAATTTACTAAATCAGGAAGAATATACAGTCAAATCGGGCTATTGTGTGGAGCAGGAGGATACTTCACTATCTAGACATAGTGCACAAGTAGACAAACCCGATGTCCAACCTTACAAGCTTACACATGAAGATTTCCACCGAAAAGAATGCATTTCATATGGCAAGCATTAACAAAATGTGTATTAGTAACATCGAATATGCGCAAATGAAGAATAAATTATGATACACATCGTGCACAATGTGGTATAGAAGACAATTCTTGTGTCCTATTTGAATGCTTTACATTTGTACTTGGGTCATGCCTACGTACTGTCGGCGTAGGTTTTCCCATTGTGCATCAATGTTATCCAGTTTTGATTATCTTCTTACGAGACTTCCACGTCCAATAGAAAGCTAGAAAAGAAAAGATCTTTAAATACTGAGATTTTAGGGTATAAATGGTAGAGAAATATGGCGGAATTACGGAGTAACTTTGAATATAAATGATAACAGAATGTGGCGAAATGTAGCAGATTTTTAAAAAATATCTATCTTATTAACATGTTCTCCTCTTTGCTTTGGTCTATTGGATTCTATCTGACTCCGATTCATTTGCCGGCTTGTTGTTAGCTTCAGCCAGATAGGCACGTTCGCTCTTTGTATATACAATGAAGATCAAGTCGGGATCTACATTCTAGTTTTGGTTTCGTTGAGGCGTTGCTAACATATTGTTCTTTTCTTTGTCGTCTGTGGAAGTTTGTTTGGACTACTTGATAGTAATTCCTCCTTGCCACAATATGAAACCTAGGTTGCAATATTAAAGAGGTAGTTTTGTTTCGCCATGGGAGGATTTTTGGTTATGAGTGTCTCTTTTGTCTTTGCGAAGTGTTTGGATGCTTGTTGTTTGGGAGGGGGTATTTAGTCTCTTTGTGTTCGTTCTATTTTAGTCTTCAGCTTGGGGTATATTTGGTTCTCGGCTGTTGTTTGGTTCTAGCTTCCTTTTTTATGGCATTTGGTTCCAAACAATTGCGTTCTCATCTCGCATAACACCACCAACACAATTGGTTTGCCCACGAGCCTCTCTTGCCTCACATATGACAGAAACATAACATCATTACTAGAAACAAAACTCATATTTCGTTTTAGCAATGTAAGCGATTTACGAGTAAACACCACCAACCTGAAGCACAAAATATAGTAAAAATTTAAATAATTGTTTTAATATTTAAATTTAAACACACTAGTATAGTAAAATAATATAATCAAGTATCCCATGGTATGAAATATCAACTTTCTTATAGAAAATATCACTCAAGGGACTGAAGCTGCAGTGAAGCAAATAAAACCTTGGTGCTACGGAATTTTTTTTTATCTATAGACAGATGTCTTGTCTTATGTGTTGTATGGTTCGAAGCAGTTATTTGACTTCTTTAATATGTGGACACATAACAGATTGGATCCTTATGTTTAGTTTATAAACAAAGATAAGCGAAGAACTTGTAATATCAGAAAACTTTGGTTAGGTAACTTTTGGAGCGTGGAAGAAAACAAAAGAAGCACGTAGGCGTCAAAATATCTACGACAAACTCAGATCAACACAATCCTTCTCTTCAGCTCTTCTGGTCATACGCGAACACCTCCCTCCCTTTAGAACAAGCTTGTTTAAGGATAAACATCGACATCACAAGAATGGGGAACGTTGCTAGATTCATAAACCATTCTTGTGATGGAGGAAATCTCTCCACCGTCCTATTAAGAAGCTCAGGAGCGTTGCTTATCCGGCTTTGTTTCTTTGCAACAAGAGACATAGTTGCAGAGGAGGAGTTAAGTTTCAGTTATGGAGAAGTCAATGTCACAGACAAAAAGAAGAGACAACAACAAGTTAGATTGTTGTTGTAGTAGTTCTTATTGTTTTGGAATGTTCTTTGTGAGAACACCTCATTTCATTAGTGAAGTTTATGTATCAATATACGTTTAAAAATCTATGAAGGTTATTAAATTCAAATTTTTATAAAATTTTGTATATTTATATGTACTAATTTAATTTTCTTCCATTTCATTTTGTTGTAAAAATAAAATATATTTTTATTCTTTTGATACTATTGTATCATCATTAAACATGTAAAAATTATCATTTTAATGAGTCTCATCAATTAACTTAATATTAAAATTAATACTACTTAAAAGCTAATGAAACTCATCCCATTTCATGGTTATAAATCATAAACAAAGATAAGCGAAGAAGTTTTAATATCAGAAAACAAAAAGTTATATATAATGAGAAGTCAAATACAAAACAAGCCTTGTAATAATTTGCCCAAAAAAAAGATAAAATCTCAACAGACACAATTGGGTCTCTACAATAAGAAGATACGGGTCCATTTGGTTTTCCCCTTTTGCTTACTAAGCCTTGTCAGTCAAGAGCTCCTCAATGAGCTCCGCTGCCTGCTCAACAGTGGTGATGGACTGCGCTTTCTCCTCAGCCATTTCAATCCCAAACGCTTGCTCTAATTCCATCACAATCTCTACCTGAAACCAAACACAAGAGAGTTGAGTATAATCAGAGAATCTGTCTATATTTCCACAAACAATAGACTTGCAATCTAAGTGATCTCAATGCGGAAATAGAGAGCTTAAAGTTGAAAAGGTTACCGTGTCAAGAGAATCAGCACCAAGTTCAACGAATTTGGTCTCAGCGGTGACTTTGTCAGTCTCTTTAAGAGAGAGTTGTTTTTTGACAATTGCACACACCTTGTCCACTGTCTCAGCTTTTGCCTGTTGACAAACAATCGAAAATTGAATTGGCTCGGGAAACAATACATGTAATATCACATTGGAAACTTGATATGGGAGGCTTACAGCGCAAGAAACACTCAAGCGGGTACGAAGCGTAAAAGAAAGATTGCTTCTTCTTCCATTGCCAAAACATTGAACTGGATGACTAACCGCAATTGCCTGCCAGAGAAAACGAGACATGAGAATAAGTGAAACTGGAAATGCATTGCAACAGGCCTCAGAGAATCTAGTTTCTTGAATACCAGACAACTAAATCAGATCAGATCCACGAGATGCACCTAACATTCGAGATAACGAAAACTAAAGACGAATCATGGAGCCATTTCAACAAATCAGACTACGGGGAAAACAGCTGAGCAATAAGAAGAAAAATAAATACTAGATCGAGATCACGCAGATGAATCAAAGAAACAATCAGATCTACAGCAAAAACTAGTAAAAGAGAGAGAGAGAGACCATTTGGCGAGGCATGGAAGTAGATGCAGCAGCAATGGAAGCCATGGATCCTGAAGAGGGAGAGAGATCGGCGGAGAAGACGAAGAGTATGGAGACGAGTGGGAGGGTTTTTAATTTATAGTTAAAAGTGTTTCTGAGATTCCAATGACCAATGATGCAAACAAACTCACCAAGGGTTGGTGCTATAGGCAGATGCAGGTTGGAACTTGGAACCAACCAAAATATATATATATATATATATGTATAAATGGGAAAAAATCCTCAATTTAATTTTTCTTTTGTTTTACAAGCCACTTCTATTCTACGCCGGGTACAATTGGCAAGGTACATAAGAGTTTCAATTGCACTTGGATATAGTTACTTCAAGACTAAGTATCTCTTCATTTTCCTCATGTGGTCGAAATGGATCATTTTCAACTTCTAGTGATTTAACGACCATAGGAGTGCTGAGAGGAGTTGCCTTATCCATGTTGAATCATTTTAGCAATATTTTGGTATATGTGGATTGATGTACAAATATACTCTTTTGACTCAATTTATAGGCCAAGACAATATTTTGTCAGTCTCAGATCTTTCATCTCAAATTCTCCTTTTATATAATTTGAGGCTTTTTGTATTTCTCTTTGAGACCTATTATATTTAGATCGTCAACAGAGACTGCGATAATCACAAATCCGGATGTTGTTTTCTTGATGAAAAGAAACACATGGGCCCTGAGACGATTATGGTTTATTATACATATTTAAAATATTAAAAATCATGTGGTATAAACGTATTATGGTTTATCATACATATTTAAAATATTTAAAATAGTGTAATAGAGTAATACGTTTGAATGCATCTCGTTTATTAAGTGAATCAAATTCGACTTGTATTGCATCTTTCCATTTTATCCAATCATATATGTTTTGACATTCATATACAAAATTTGGTTTCGGATCTTCGTTTTCCTCATATATTTCCTTTGACACAAGGTATAAGAAAGCATCATCGACTACATTTATTTTATTTCTATTCCATATCTTTCCATTATGGATGTAGTTTATAGAAATCTCATGATTTTCTTCATGATGCTCTACATTGTCGTTAGTATCATGATTCGTTTCTTCCTAAATTCTTTATGTGCTTTTGGGATCATTATGCTTTTCAGCTTCCTTTCATTTTCTAGGATTTTTATCCTTAGAACCGACGGGTCTACCACGCTTCAACCGTATTCTAGACTCACGTGTATTATCTGCTCTTTCACGTTCATTTGATATCTCAATTCGAGTAGGAGCGTTTGCAGCTGGTATTTGTGATTTGTTACCGTATTGGTATGAGCAAATGCATTATGTAGTTGGTTTACAATACTATGCAAATGTATAATTCGTCGAACTTCTAGTTATGACTGTTTTGTAGGAGGATCCAGGTGTAATAGAGATGGTACACACCATTCTATATCCTTTCCTACTTATTTATTTTCTCCCCTAGAACCGGAAATACTTTCTCATCAAAATGACAATCGACAAATCGTGCCGTAAAGACATCACCAGTTTGTGGTTCTAGGTAACATATGATTGATGGAGAATCACAACCAACATATATTCCCAACCTTCTCTGTGGTCCTAGCTTCGTACATTGTGGTGGTGTTATAGGAATGTATACCGCACAACCAAAAATTCTTAGATGGGCTATATTCGGTTCTCGACTGAAAGCTAATTGTAATGGAGAATATTTATGATATACACTTGGTCTTATCCGAATGAGTGCTTCTGCATGCATAATGGCATGTCCCCATACATATGTTGGAAGTTTTTATATCATGATCAATGGTCTTGCAATTCATTGCAGACAATTAATTAATGACTCAACCAAACCATTTTGTGTGTGAACATGAGGTACCAGATGGTCAACTTCAATTCCCGTTACCATACAATAATCATTAAAGGCTTGGGAGGTAAATTCATCAGCATTATCTAATCTCTCTCTTAATTGGGTAATAAAAAAACTGAGCCCTTCGTTTGAGTTTCTGAGTTCGAAATCTTGCAAATGCCAAATTTCGAGATGATAATGGAAAACTGAGTCCTATTGTTTTGTGTTATTTGGTTGTTGTTTGTGGTGTTGCGTGTTTGCCTGGTGTTTCATTTATCTAGGTAATTGGCCAAGTAGATGGGATGACCGTCTCACTGAGTATTTGTGATAATACTCACGCATCTCTTTTTGCCATTTGATGCAGGCAAGACAAAGTGTGACCGTGGGATCCTGACTATGAGGAGGAGGATGATCTAGGGTCTCGATTTCTTGTTTAATCGTTGCTTAGAACTTGCTGGTTAGGTTGTTGGTTTAGTTCTGAAACTTGTTAAATTGGTTTATTGTTGAATTATAATGTTTTGATAATCGATTGGTTTAAGGATCTTTTATTGGTTTTGGTTATCGGTTTTGTTGGTTTGAATTTATTGTTGATTTATGCTGGTTTGAATATGGTTTGTTTGGACATTAAGGGTTAGCATTTATGAGAATGTTAATCTGAGTCCAAGGATTAATTGTAAAGAAAAAATGGGTTAGGTTGTTTCAGAAATAACCCCAAAAAAAACTATAATTTAAAACCTAACCAATTAAGGGGTGTTATTGGATGAATGATTTGAAACCAATTCCATAAGCTTTAAAATCCTTGAAATTTTTAACTCTGATTGAGTTTATTTGAGTGGATTCTAAAAATCTCTGCAGTATCCTTGAGATTTGATTTTTATATATTTGTTCACTAAACTCCATCCTCAAGTGATTTCAAATCCATTAAAAAACAAATACTTCCAAAAATTTTAAAGTTGAATAACAGTGGATTTTAATTATAGATTTGAAATCTTCTATTGAATAACAGAAGATTTTAAAATCCTTAAGACATTATTTTACAAATATCATATCCAATAACACCGGATTTAAAATCATTGATTGAATAACAGTGCATTTTGGTTAGTTTTAAACTCTGTCAAAATCCATCATTGAATAACACCCTCTAAATCTAGTGGATATAATTATGCCACATGGATTAATTTTGATTACTTTTCTAATTATTAATTTTTTTTTTAGTTATTGAGTTAGTTAACCCTTAATAAAATATGGAGGATTTTACGTAAAAAAAAAAAAGATGGGAAGAAAATTGAAAACTCCTTTTGCAATTATTCTACCAAAGATTAGGTACTTGTATTTTCAGCAAGTTTCCATGTAAAACAAAAGGAAACCGAAAAAATAAGAAACATTTAATGTTTGCTTTTTGAGTGTCATCAAAAACTTTAAACTTTTCTGCAGGATATTTGTAAGGTTTCTTCTATCTCCATCGTTTTTGGGTGATCTTTCCTAGTTGTATTTCATCATAACTCAAAGGCAATGGCAGCAACATGTTCAAGCTTATTGGTGTTCCCAAAATTAAGATCAAATTGTAACCGGAGACCCAGTTTCAAGGTACGAGCTCAAATTTCTGGTGATAACAAAAAGGCCACGTCAGTAGAGCCTGTGAACGGTTCGGTCTCTCTGGCTAGTGTCCAAAGGAGTCATCTTTCGGCAAATGAAGTGAATGGGAAGGTAAAATCCGAGAGGAAAGACGAAATTGAGCTGCTATGGGATGATGGGTATGGCTCCAAATCTGTCAAGGACTACTTTGCAGCGGCCAGAGAGATCTTGAACAAGCCTGACGGTGGACCTCCACGGTGGTTTAGCCCCGTCGATTGTGGCCGACCCATCAAAGATGCACCTACGCTACTCTTCTTACCTGGTAAAGGAATCACCAATAGTTACTTGGCTCATTTGAATCATTGCTTTTTAGCTTCATTGCTTGCTTGTATGGATATGAATCAATGGTCTTGTCATGTAGGACATAAATAACTTGATTGCTTAGGGTTTTGTTTGAATGTTAATGGGTCGTTTCAAAGTTCCGATTTTTCGTATTGCAGGGCTTGATGGCACAGGGATGGGTCTCGTTCCACATCATAAAGCTCTTGGGAAGTATGTTCTCTCTTTTGTAAAGTTTGGGCTCTTTCAAATGAGATTGGACTAGGGAATTTACAAATGGAAATATAAACTTAAACCCATAATGCAGCAGCAATAATCTCAGTTTAACATGGCTCTGACGCAGCATTATAAACAAGTTTATGCTAATCTTTTCTATTATGTTGAATGCCGTGTATCATTTATCACTCGCGGGTTCGCAGTGTAGACTGTTGTTATTGTGTTTTCTGGATACAGGGCTTTTCATGTCTGGTGCCTGCATATTCCAGTACATGATCGTACTCCATTCGAAGGTAATAACTAGTACTGATTTTTATACAATATTTGTCCCTTTAAGGTTGGAACATAATATCTGAGCTTCCCTGCGTTATGTTCCATCTTTTAGATGCATGTGATGTATGTAAATACATTTCAACGAGTAAATATCAATGCATCGAAGAACTTGCACTCAGCTCATTGTGCTGTGACATCAAATAGAAGATTATAATAATGCGAGGAAAAGATTTCCGCAAATTAATATGGAATGGCTTGCAAATGGATAGAAATATCTAATGAGTGATTCTGTATAAGGTCGACAGTTGTTTGCTCGATTTTTCCTGAATACTCTCTACCATTGCTTGTATCATACAGGGCTGGTAAAAGTAGTTGAAGATGTTTTGAGTCAGGAACATGCTACACGTCCGAATAAGCCGATATATCTGGTTGGCGATTCCTTTGGAGGATGCCTGGCTCTTGCTGTTGCTGCCAGAAACCGTCAATTAGACTTGGTGTTGATACTAGTCAACCCAGGTCAGCAAACATATTTATTCAGTTTGTAGCTTTGTATCTAAATGCATGCTAAAACAAGCTTTTTTGAATGGTCAAATACGTTTTCCATTTTCTTAGCAACATCATTTGAGAGGTCACCGCTACAGCCGTTGCTACCAATATTAGAGACGGTGCCAGAAGAGCTTCATTTTACTGTTCCTTACGCTCTAAGCTTTATCATGGGTACATGAATTGAAACTAATTGTATAAGTCAATAAGTACTTCGTTTTCTTAAATTATATTTACTCAGGCGTTCTTGATATTAGGTGATCCGATAAAGATGGCTTCAATGGGTATCGACAACCAACTTCCAGCAAGAATAAAAATGGAAAAGTTGAGAGAGAAGCTTACTAAATCTATGCTTCCACTTCTGGGTGTGAGTGTTTTAAATGCATTTACTGGGTTATGTTTCTCTACAAGATGGCATTTTTTTCACTATACGCTTTCTTTCAGGAGCTCGGTGGAATAATTCCTAGGGAAACTTTACTTTGGAAACTTAAGTTATTGAGATCTGGCGCTGCTTATGCCAATTCCCGCATCCATGCAGTTCAAGCCGAAGTCTTGGTCCTTGCCAGGTAATCTTCTTCCGTATTGTATTGCATTCCTGTTTCTTGTTTGATGTCTTGGTCAGATAAGAAATACCACAGATGTGGCTTGTAATGATTGATATATCATCAAGAAGTTATAAAAAATGACTTTGGATTTCATGGTCTTTCAGTGGAAAGGACAGGATGCTTCCTAGCCAAGAAGAATCGAAGAGGCTTCATGGGGTACTAAAAAACTGTACAGTTCGATGTTTTAAGGAAAACGGGCATACCCTTTTACTGGTAATTTAACATAGTAATACACCAACTTAATCAGTTTTGAGTGTAGGTGAAACTGATGAAGTAGTATCAGAGTAATTTCGCATGAGTAGAGAAAACACATAGGAGTTTGACTATTATTCATTTTTCCAGGAAGATAGCATCAGTTTGCTCACGGTTATAAAAGGTACATGCAAGTACCGGCGGTCCTGGAGATACGATTTTGTTTCTGATTTCTTGCCTCCAAGTGAGGGAGAACTTGCTTTTGCCCTCCAGGAACTGCTCGGGTAACTTCACTAAGCCTTCCCTGACTCTATTTCACTTGTAAATTCGCTCCTACTTATTATCTATAAACTTTCTCTGAAAAGCTGACAGTACAAGTTAATATTGCTGTCTCGTCCATTGGGCTCCTCAAATGAGCAAAAGGGACCCAAATGTGGGTTTTGCTTGCAAACTATGCTGCATGTGATAGTATCTGGTCTGACTTTTTTACCTTGTGACAAGCAGATTCTTACGAAATGCGGTAGGTTCTGTGTTTCTGTCAACTATGGAAGACGGGAGAATAGTGAAGGGACTTGCTGGTGTTCCAGATGAAGGTCCGGTGCTACTTGTTGGTTACCACATGTTGATGGGCTTGGAACTTGGCCCAATGTCCGAGGCATTTATCAAAGAGAAAAACATCCTCTTTCGCGGAATGGCCCATCCGATTCTGTATTCAGAAAATAATGCAGATAAGGAGTTTGGTTTTGGCGACTGGATTAAGGTATTTGGTGCCTATCCTGTCACCGCAACCAATCTTTTCAGGCTGTTATCTTCTAAATCTCATGTTCTTCTCTATCCTGGTGGTGCACGAGAGGCTCTCCACAACCGGGTTAGCCATCTTCACATCTTTTTTTTTTAATATATATATATGGACAATTAGATGTCAAAACGCAAGCGGTTCCATCCACTTAAAGGAGTGAAATGGAAGAGTCTTCATATGATGACACTTCCATATGGTTTTAAAATTGTATTTTAGAATCCATTGATTGTCTGTTAAAGTCTCAGTTGTTTGTTTGCATTTGTTTTTACGTTTAGAGTGACTTTCGTCCAAACGAACCACAACCTTAAGTGGAAAATTCATTTGTTCAGTGTAGACTCAAACGGGTGTGCATTGCCACAATATTTTGTGAAAATGTATTATTGTCAAAAACATGTTTTGTTTTTGAAGATCATTCGCTTAGAAACATAAAACGTACAAACTAGTGTTTGAATCAACTGAGGCCTGAGTTCATGGAACTGTTGCTACCATTGACGCCAAAAAGTTTATTCCCATTGCAACTGCTAAGCTACAAACGTGGCTAGTGCTAAGTGTAAAGGAAAATTAAGATGCTTGGTTACTTATGATTTTGCTGTTTCTGTGGTGGTGTTAAGAAATTTTTGATGATATATCTTTCTACGACCTTGCAGGGTGAGCAATACAAACTAATTTGGCCTGATCAACAAGAGTTTGTAAGAATGGCAGCACGGTTTGGTGCAACAATAGTGCCGTTTGGAACAGTTGGGGAAGACGACATAGCTGAAGTAAGCTTTCTGTCACAGAAAAACATGCCAAAATTTGCAGTGCACAGTTGTTGAAAAGAGGCAAATATATTTATTGGCTTTTGCTATTGCAGTTGGTTCTTGATTACAACGACCTGATGAAGATTCCAATTCTCAATAACTATATCTCGGAAATAACTCGCGATGCCAGTAGATTTAAATTGAGGTAAAATTGCTTCTCGTTGAACCTGAAAGAGAGGCATCTATTATTTGTTTGAGTTTGGGCTTGTGTTTGCATTTGCATCTAGTGTATTTTTTCGCATATGAACTATTAATAAGGTAAACAAAATTACAAATTGCATTAACAATTTACATTAAAAAAATGAAAATGTTTTATCTTTTGTAATGTGAATTGCTGTTTACTTTGTTTTTTCACAATCAGAGTGGTACTAATGAGTGCAGTTGTTATTAGTCAAAATTAATGAGTATTGTTTATGGTAATAGGGAAGACTCAAGTGGAGAGGTAGCAAACCAGCAACTCTACATACCAGGACTCTTACCGAAAATCCCTGGTAGATTCTATTACCTGTTCGGGAAACCGATAGAGACTAAGGGAAGACCGGAACTTGTGAAAGACAAAGCAGCAGCGAATCAGGTTTATTTGGAGGCCAAAGCAGAAGTGGAGAAAAGCCTAGCCTACTTGTTGAAGAAACGAGAGGAAGATCCATACAGAAATGTTGTGGACAGATTGAGTTACAGTTTGACACACCTTCCTGAAAATGATGTTCCTTCTTTCGACCCATGATTGAAACTAAAAAAGGTAAGTTTAGTAATTTCCATTATTTTACAAACAAAGAAAACATTTGTTATGTCATAAGGTAATTTGTAGAAAAAGTCCATGTATATCCCCAAGTTCTATATAAATGAAAATGTTGAATGCCCATGAGAAATATATGTTATTGGCTGACCAATATTATAAAAAAATGGTTAGGGTTTGATGTTTATGATGTTCAGAGTTCGTAAAATCTCTAAATTTGGTGCATGCAATAGGTTAGTGGTGTACGTACATGAAAATGTAGTAATTAAACGAATGGGCGGAGAGATACTTCATAACTTGATTTCCAGACTCCAAGCTTTAAGATTTCGTATATTTTGACGCATAATATTGTTTAGACAGATTCAAAAATGCGTTGGAAGCTTTCAGTGGTGGCTAATAGCTATACGTCAGAGACCCAGCGCGATGGAAGATCGGGTCAGGTGTCCCAGCCCAAAACAAATTTCAAGCTTACTCTATATAACATAGTATTCCCATACAAATTCAGACTATGCTTTGTAATTAAAAGAAAATAGGATCTTGAAAACTAAAAGAAAATTAACAAAAAATAATATAAGGCTGTTACTTGGATCATGCAGTTTTGACATTGATTTTAGATATTTTGTGTTCCTCTGTATTTTAGAACCAGTGGAAAGTGAAAACGTGTCGACTTTGTGGGGGTAAAGCTTAGATTTAAAAGTTTCTTATTCTATTTCGACTTGTTAAAATACTTGTTCGTCTCCAATTACTTTGGGACCATACAAAAAAAGACAAGTTGAAAAACATTGGAATATTTCGAAAAGTCGTCATCCTAACTAAAAGCATACCGAATGGCAAATACTTTCTTGCTTTGTTATTATCGAATGAATTAATTATAAGAAGACTAGATTAACTGTTGAACAACCTCTAATCCCTTCTGTATGTTATTAATTCAACGTTATAGGTGAGGAAGGTAAGATGTTGGTAATGTCATGCATGAAAAATAGAATATATACATGTTGGTGCATTAGTATTACTAAATACAAAGTTGTAGAGCAATGGGAGACAATCAACAGAGAGTTTATCCGGTTCTTCAAATGGAAGCCAACAAGACGAAAACATCACCAGCTCGCAGGAAGACAGACCTGCTTCCAATACAACGGCCACTTGCGCCCCCTGCGGTGATGCATAATAAGCGAAATATGTGCTGCAAATGCTTATGCTGGGCGTTAAGCCTTCTAGTCATTGCGGTGATCGCGTTAGCGGTTGCGGTTGCAGTTATATACTTGGTCTTCCACCCAAAACTCCCGCAATACGAGGTGGACAGTTTACAAGTCAGCAACCTTGGAATCAATCTAGACCTCTCCCTTTCTGCGGAGTTCAAAGTGGAGATCACGGCTCGTAATCCCAACGACAAAATCGGGATATATTACGAGAAAGGAGGCCATATCGGTGTGTGGTACACCAAGACAAAGCTCTGTGAAGGACCCATACCGAGGTTTTATCAAGGGCATAGGAATGTGACTAAACTGAATGTGGGTCTAACCGGGAGAGCGCAGTATGGAAACACTGTCTTGACGGCATTGCAGCAGCAACAACAGACAGGACGTGTGCCATTAGATCTCAGAGTGGATGCGCCTGTTGCGGTTAAACTGGGGAAACTGAAGCTGAAGAAGATTCGGATATTGGGAAACTGCAAGCTTGTTGTTGATAGTTTATCAACAAACAATAGAATCAACATCAAAGCTAGTGATTGCAGTTTTAGGCTCAAACTTTGATTTGTTTATTTGTGTCCATTGATTAATATTTCGAAATACATAAAAAAAAATTCAAGAAATTACAATGTATCTTTGTCAGACGACAAAATTAATAATGCGAATTCAAGAATCAATAATGAAATTCTCCATGAGAAATCAAAGGAACGAAATCGTCACTTGCCTTGTTTGGATTCGTGATGAACAGCTTTCATGATCAAACCATCGTGATGAACCACCATGATCACCGGCGAGTTTCCGAATGCTCTAGCCATCGCCGTTAGAATCTCGGCCATCAGATTCCTAAATTTTGCCGGGACCAATTTGTCGCCGAATCTCTCGAAAATCGCATTGTAGACATGATCGGTCTCTACACCCGACGCCACTTCAGACTCCACCGCCACCACACGGTTCAGACCTTGCCGGAGCTCCGACGGCGACAGCATCCCGTCTCTGTCCAGATCTAGAATCTGAAAATAGTCGTTGGTGATGGATTCGAAGGATTTTTTGTCCGAGACTAATCCCATTAGGGTTTGGCTCGTAAACACCGTCTCGATCATTCTCGATTTCTTTCGATCGGAATCTCAAAATTTCCCTTGTCTGCCAGTTTTTATTCTTTATTGGGATATAAAGATTCAGTAACGTAATATGTTGCTTGCATGTTTTGTGCCTACTCTAGCGAATAGTATTAACTGTCCGACTTGGTCCAAATACATATACCATTTAAAAAAAAATATAATTACTAGAACAATTTTTTTAGATGGGGCGTTTACTCAGACAACCTTTTATTTTCTTAGCTCAAAAATTTGAGTTAAAAAATGTTACAAAGATATTAAAAATACTCAAATTTGTTTATTAACGAAAATGCCATTATCTTTTGTGAAAGAAAAAAATAACATAAAAAAAAATCACATTTCAACAAAACCTCTTTTTTTCTCCTCCGGCGACTCCGATTAGGCGATTTCATCTCCGGTGACGAGATTTGTTGCGTTTGACGGTAAGATTTGAAACAAATCATGAGTTTTCTTCCTCTCTATCATTCACGAGTGTTTTGGGTTCGGATTTATGAACTTCAATATGTTCTTCGTTCATAGGTTTCGAAATTCCGGCGAAGGAAAGATACGGCGAGTGTTGGGGTTTCGTTTTCGTGCGTTGTAGAAAGATAATCTCTTGATTCTAACCGGTTTCGTTTGGGTGTATTGAAGTTTTGTAAAATCACGTTCTGGTCCAGATCTGGATTTTTCTCAGATCTGAATTTTTTCCAATCCAGATTCCGACGTTAGGGTAGACTTATTTCTATGGGAAAAACATACGTTATGGTAGATTTATAATAAACGTTATGGTAGACTTATTTCTATGAGATGCAGACGTTGTGGTAGATTTATTTCTATGAGATGCAGACGTTGTGGTAGACATTTTGCAAAGAGATACAAACATTATGGTAGACTTTTTGACTCTTGATCTGCTAATGAATGAAATCTTTTTTGACGTTGTGGTAGACTTTTTGCAAAGAGATACAAACATTCTGGTAGACTTTTCGACTCTGTAGCTGCTAATGAATGAAATTCTTTTTGACTAGTTATGATTGTGTTTCAGTCTATGATGTTCTAATTTCCATGAATTTCTTTACAGTTATTCTTTGTACGTGCAATGCGTAACCGCCTGAAGATTGTAAAGAAGATCCAAAAGATCATGAAGATGGTCTATACACCATTGTTTCTTGTTCTATTTAGGTAGTATTTGGTTGATCTTTGTATTGTTTAACATGCTTATTCTCCTATACGGCCTTATGGTTATGTAGCATCAAGTCCTCAACCTCACCCGTATATATGGCATGTAAGTCCTTAGTGGTAGATTTATTTTTTGTGAAATGGTAGATTTATTCTATTCAATGGTAGATTTTTGACTCTGAAGCTGCTAATGAATGAGATTTTTTTGGCATAGTATGAAAGACTTCTGTGGTTCCAATATGCATGCTATTCGCCTCAAACGTGCAGCTAATATCATGGATGAGTTACCACGTGATGAGATTGTTCAGTTATCAGAGTCAAACCCTCGTGATGGATCCAGTGATTGTTCAATTATCCCTCGTGATTCGGATGAGATGTATTTTCGTTTGATGGTAGATTTATTTTTATGAGACACAGACGTTCTCATTTGTAATATACGTTATGGTAGATTTATTTCTAGAAGATTCAATTGTTATGGTAGACTTTTTGCAAAGAGATTCAAACATTATGGTAGACTTTTATGAACATTTTTTGTAGTGTAATGAATGAATTGACAACATTTATGTATGGTTAAAACATGGCTTCTGAAATGTCTCTGTAACCATTACAATATCTTTAAAACACGAGTACGAGTTCATACGAAAAGATAGAAAATATATGAAAATATATAGTACATACTAAATCTACCATCACTTGTATATAAATCTACCATCACTTGCATGATATGCCCCTAGAACTGTACTACCTTTTGAATTGTCAACCAAGAACACCCATCAATTCTTCTCAAAACTCTTACTACCACAAACAAGAATGATTTGTTCTGTTCCCAATTTCCCTTTTTTTGTTCAAAAATCACTAGAGAACACAAAGAAAGATCAATCACGGAACTAAGGTATGCGGCGGCAACCCTAGTTCTTCACCATTGTTGCAGGTTTTTCGTGCAAATTTGTCATCTTTTAAGGGTAAAACCGACATTTCGTGTTCCCTGCAAATAACTCTACCACCTACCAAATAAGTCTACCACCACTATAGTTTCCTAAACATGAAACAAGTCTACCACCAAGGACTACAAGTCTACCGCTATCACAATAAGTCTACCAAATGTCTAATGTGAAAAAAAGTCTACCGTTACTAGGTTGGATAACAAGTCTACCATCACTCGACCTAGGTAAAAACAAATCTACCACTGCAATCGCTACCAATGACTAATTCTACCACTGTTGGTCCTAAAAAAATAAGTCTACCAATCGAAGGTTGGTTTCGTTGACCAAAAAAACTGAATAAGTCTACCGCTCATTATAACTCTACCACTACTACAATAAGTCTACCACACCTATACACAAAATAAATCCACCACCGCCATAAATAAGTTTACTGCTAACTATAACTCTACCGGTACTAAAATAAGTCTACCGTCAGTATCCACAATTATAAATCTACCATTGCTATGACAAAAAATCTACCACCAAAGAAGACAAATCTACCAGTCAAAATAAAATCTACCATCGAAGAAAAATAAATCTACCGTTCAAAATAAGTCTACGGAAATAAGTCTACCGCTCAAAAAAGTCTACCATTGGGTGACTTTAAGTCTACCGCTCAAAAAATAAGTCTACCGTTTGGAAACAAATCTACCACCGAAAGTGACACAATAAGTCTACCATTCAAAAATAAATCTACCGCTCATCAAATAAGTCTACGCACTAAAAAATAAGTCTACCATCGCTGAGCGGTAGACTTATTATTTTTAGGTGGGAACTTTTCCCGCCTACGTGTCCCGTTTCATTAATGGCATTTTCGTAAATACATTTTTGTTATCAAAGGAAAAATGGTAAAACGGATTCAAAATAACCTCAGTAATTAAAATCTAAAAAGGTTGTTTGAGTCAACCCAAAATCTAAAATGGTTGTTTTAGTCAATTTCCCTTTTAAAAATGTTTAGATTTACAAAAGAATCTACACTACTAAAAATAATGTATAGTTGGGATCACAAAGTTTCTAATTTATAAGATTTCTTTGTAAAAATACTTCAATTTTTTTTTTAAAATTATATAAAATAGGAAATTTTCTTTTAAACTTCTTATTTTTGAAATAGTTCTTACATAATTTTGTATCTTTTTTATTAGTTTTTCTTTTGTTTTCCATAATGTATTTGTGAAGAAATTTTTGATGCAAATTAGAGATGAACTTTAGAAAGATTTTAATTTTAAGAAAAAACAACCAATACTAAAATCATATCTTTGTAGATTATCTTAGCTACGTTTTAATATCTTGTCTTGTTATATAAAGTTTGATGCGTCAAACATGATAATTAGCACGATCGTGACATATGTCAGTCAATCGATCGGATTTTGTCACGTGTTAAAAAAATTCTAATTAAAAATTTCCACATATATCCAACCAATCATAATTTATTAAAGTTTATATATTTGTATTTATCAAATAGATTATCAAAATAATTATATTCAACTTCTCTTTTCCTTTATGAAATAGATTTTAAGATTTACTTATATATTTTTTTAATTAATACAATTATTCAAAAATAGACTAGACTTCTACAACCCATAACACCCCCCTTAGGCTTCTCACAAATCTTGGGGATTAGATTTGTATAGATTTCCATTTAAAAAATTTAGTTATAAAGATTTTAAGAATCTAAGGATTTTCTCAAGTATATTCAAAATCTTGTTTAATGGGTGTGAAAGCTGAATTCTGCACTTAGTATTTATTAGAAAATTCGGGGAAGAAACTTTATGATTCTAAGAAATGTCTAGGTCTAATCAAATGAACCGACGAATAAAACTAAAATAGTATTTTATTTATCAACGAACAAAGAATACAATGAGAATACAAGTGAGTAGTGAGCATGAGTTAGCTAGTACTTTAGTCGACTGTGCGTGTGTAAAAGAAGTTAGTTCGAAATCTGCCTCTTCTCGTTGTATTTATAACTCATTTATCTTCGTTTGTCAGCTCAGGAAGCTCATGTCCTCGCTGCGTATCTTGGGCGTTGTGATCTTCCGGAAATCTCGGAGCTGAAACGAGTCCACGATCTCCAGTTGACTCGTTCTCAGCTCTAGCTCCAGGTCCTTTTTGGACTTATCCGTTCATCTGCGTGTCCTAGCCCATTCTGAGCCCGATTCACTCCCTTAATGCACCGTAAGTGGGCTCGGACTTATTCAGGGCCTTAAGTCTTCGCATTGACCTTCTATACTTTGAAACTGACTTGTTTCGGGATGAGCTTTAGCTGGGCCGGATTGTGTCTGCGATTCCAGGTCCAACAGTTGCCTCCCAGCCCACTAAGTGTTAGGGAATAATCACTTCGTGGGCGGTTTACGTTTTTCGAGATCCCGCATCCGACCTCAAATCCCGATAAATAATTACTTTTACCTTGGATTCCCCGTCTCTTTTGCTTCTAACCGTCCGATCCAGCGCGTTTCCTTTATTCTGAAGAAAAAATCTCCACTTTTCTGTAAAACCTTCGTCTTTTCACTTCTCTTAGAATACAAATCGTCCGGCTCAATTTCACCTCGATCCGTCTGATAACCTGTTGCGATTTCACCCGGGAAGCTAGACATGGCTGATCCAGTTCGTAACGATCATTAGAGACCTTATGGCGCGTCGTCAGCGACGTTGGAGGATCTCCAACTTTTACAAGCGAGGTATCCATTTGTTGACCTCCGCCTGCCTCGCTCTGGCGAAATGCCAGAGACAATCGTACCGGGTGGTGTTGCGTCTACTTGATTTACTTCAGGTCATGTGGCCTTACATTTCTCATTCCTTCCTTCGTTACATGGGTCTTCTCTTGCCTAGGGCTGGCCTTCCCTCAGATGGTTCCCAACTTCCTCCGTTTCGTGGTTGGTACCTATGTCCGGGGTTATGAGGAGTAGATGAGTATGGGAGCCTTAGACTTCCTCGACTTTTATCTAGCGCGGAGGTGCGGAAATACTCGTGGGAAGTTCTATTTGAGCCCTGATGCAGACTAAATGATCAATGCAAAATGCAAATGTTCAAGAAGTGCTATGAGTTCCAAAACCTCAATCAACTAACCACAAGTACATGGTGCAATCAATGTAGTAATCAAGGGTCATTCTTCCACAAGGAAAAGTTGTCTAAGCAATTGGAATGCAAGAAACTAATGCAGCTAGGAGGATGCAAATTCAAAGGTGGATTTCAATTTTTATAAACTTAAATGACAATATGAAATGATGCAATAGCTTAAACAAAGTAAACCACTAAAATGAAACAAAACAATGCATAAGTAAAGGTAAAACAAGTTTAAAATGTAATTTTAGAAAAGTCAACAAAAAGTCAACGAAAGTCAATGCAAAAGTCAACAAAATTAAGCAAAGATGATTCATGTGATAAAAGCATGGATCTTGAGTGAAGGTGATAGATTTAGGTTGAAACAAGTGAAGATAATGATGCAAAACAACTAAAGATAGCTAATTTCAAAGCATGAATCCATTTAATCTACACTAATCCACTTCCATGGCACTAATCCATTTCTTAATCAATAGTTAATATAAACTTCCATTTTGTTAAAGACTAATCAAGAATCATTAATGTACATGTTCATAAAAGTTTACAAAACTCCTTAGACATCAACTTCCATTGGCTAAGATGAGAAATGCATGATTAGAGTCTCCTAGACATTTTCACAAACACCTTCCGGGCATGAAAAGACCATGATCTAGATTTGGGGTAATTACTTCCTAATCTAGCATTAAAAGCTGTCTAATCAATGAAATATGAAAGACTAACAACTTAGCATCACTAATCTCTTATGAATCAACTTTAATCTTCCCTACTCAAGATCCATTAAGATAACTACTCATTAATCATATCTAAAACAACTAAACCATGAATATAAAGATGCATAATGAAAAGACTTAAAGAAATAAACAAGAAAACTTTGCTAAAACAGAAAAAGTGAAAACTTTTCACCTCAAATCATTCAAGAACACATTAGGTTTAGGTTTACACAAAGGGTAAAGAGATGAGGCATAAAGCTTAGATTTTTAATGTAAATACAAGTATTTATAGGAAAAGGGAAAGTGTACCCGGGTCAACCCGAGTCAAATTGGTCAAACCGGGTCAAAGAAGGGCCAAACGTGAAAATCAACGTAGGAGCAGCGGTTCTGGCCCGACAAGCCGCTCGAGTTGTGGTCGGGCTGGTTACCACCAGAGACTTTTTCGAGCTGTGCTCGACTTCTGGCACGACTTGAGCCTGGGCAGAAAGTGCTCCGCAGCTCCTGTTTCTTGTTCTTCATCTACTTGCTTGATTCCTTCTTCCTTTGGTTCCACCATTGATCCAAGACTCATTTTGTACCTAAAATGCAAGAAATATGCATGCAAATGTACAAAACAAGAACTTGGACTCTAAACTCAATCTATACTAAAAAAAACCGAAAAGGGAAAGAAAACGAATAAAACCCAAGCTAAATGTCTCAAAATACTACTAAAATGCATGCTACGAAAGGGTTAATTATACACTTATCAACTCCTCCGGACTTGCATTTTTCTCGCCCTCGAGCAAACAAAGAGAACAAACCGATGGAGAGGTTTTATTGGCTTGGTACATTATATAAAGATTCAATAACATAATATGTTGCTTGCATGTTTTGTGCCTACTCTAGCGAATAGGAAGTTTTCTTTTAAACTTCTTATTTTACATTAGTTTTTATATAATTTTGTATCTTTTCCATTATTTTTTTCTTTTGTTTTCCATAATGTATTTGTGAAGAAATTTTTGATGCAATAAGAAAAATTAGAGATGAACTTTAGAAAGATTTTAATTTTAAGAAAACACAAACAATACTAGAATCATATTATTGTCTTACCTACGTTTTATCTTGTCTTGTTATATAAAGTTTGATGCGTCAAACATGATAATTAGCACCATCGTGATACATATCAGTCAGTCGATCGGATTTTGACACGTGTTAAAAAAATTCTATTAAAAGTTTCCACTCATACCCAACAAATCATAATTTATCAAATAGATTATCAAAATAAATATATTCAACTTCTCTTTTCCTTTATGATATAGATTTTAAGATTCACTTATATATTTTCTAATTATACAGTTATTCAAAAAATAGACTTGACTTCTACAACGCATAACACCCCCTTAGGTTTCTCACAAATCTTGGGGATTAGATTTGTATAGATTTCTAAAAATTAAAAAATCTAAAATTTGTTAAATTTGTATAGAGAGTTTTGTGTATCTAGGAGGGTGTATTCAACATGAAATTTGTATTTAAGTGACAAATTATTTGTTATTCAAACATGAGTTTTAAAAACTCTTTTCAAATCTAGTGTTATTGAACTTGTGATTTTAAAATTTAATTCAAAATCCAGTGTTATTGAAAATGTTTCAAACAATGGATTTTAAGAGATTTGATGTGATTTTAATGTGTTTTGGTGGGATTCCTTACTTAAAAATGTGATAAAGCAAATCACATTGTTTAAGGTGAGATTCTATGGGATTTCAGCTAAATTACAACAATTTCCCTAAATCATTCAAAATCTTTTAAAAACTCAACTCAACTAAAATCAAATCATTTCAAATTCCATGTTATAAAGATTTTAAGAATCTAATGGTTTTCTCAAGTATTCTCAAAACCTTGTTTAATAGGTTAAATTATAAGAAATCCATCTATCAATAACACTAGATTATAAATTCATCAAAAAATAACGCTAGATTCTAATAGATTTAAAGAATCATTAAAAACCAAACTTTTCCAATAACAAAATATTTCACTTGGAATTTGAAAATCCTCAAACCAATAACAATGAATTTTACTTAGAATTTAAAAATCTAATTCCTAATAACGATCTATGCAGCATGGAATCGGAAACGAGTATGTGGAAGCGAAACGTTCGGAAACGCGAAAGCGATTTTTTAAAAAAATTTAGGAAGCGGATACGTTTTGGAAGCGTAGAACTAAATCATATATATATATATATATATATATATATACTTTTTAACATTAAGTAACTTAACTAGAATAAACAACCCATAGTACTAAAATCAAGGATTTAGACTATCATATTCATGTTGGTTTTCATTTGCTCCATCAAATAAAATTATGATTTGTTTCCTCTGGTTTGTCGAGGAAAAGATCTTCAAACTCATCAAAAATAGTTTCATTACATATAGTATGAAATATATCATGTTCTTCTACGAGATTGCCGAAAGATACATTGAAAGCTTAAACAGTCCTTCTACAGAGATTATGAGCGAAATCATAATCGTTCTTACTTCTTAGTGACTAGGGATGTGATGATTCATATTTTTTAGGGGTTTTTCTCTCTAAGTTATAAAAATATCAAACTTTTTTAATTTTTCTAATATTTATTTTTTATCATCCAAAATGAAAGAAGTTTCCATCGCGATTCCAATATGGAATCAGACGCTTCTAAGACGCTTCCAAGACGCTTCCAAATTGGAATCGGACGCTTCCAAGGCGTTTCCAAAATGATAATTTTTGGAATCGCGATTCCACGATGATTCCAAGAGATTTCGATTCCAAAGCATGAAACGTTATAAAATGGAGTTTCCATGCAACCTAAATAACGATGGACTTTTTAAATCCAATTTTAAAAATCTATACAAATCCGATTTCAATAACCCTGTTAAATGTTTTATTTATATGTATTTACAAATGCCGAGAGATAAAGTATCATTACTAATGGTATTAAATTCGAACTACAGTATGTCTCTTACTTTTCTTCACTTCAGGTTTTTGTAACAGGTCATAGAGGTTGTAGTATAAAGAGAGTTATGGTGCGTTTTGCAAAATAAGAAGCTGTAACGTCTAACCAGATTGGTTTTATTTGGTATTATTAGAAGAGTAAAATTTACAAAGGCCTCAAAAGCGGGTAATCTTCAAGTAGTTCCTTTTCTGACAACACATCCTTCTCGTTCTGTGGTGTCCACAATACTTGTACTGCCTGCAATAATTATACATCTTTCATTTGCATTACTTTAAACCATTCTAATAAATATGCTGAAAAATGTGAGAGGATTTTTTGTTGTTGTTGATCTTTGATAATGTGATCATCCAATGATTATGAAGAGATGAGAGTGGCTTGATTATATAGCTCAAGGCTAACGTACAAATATTAAAGTGGAGTGATGGAGTATAAATTGCCATCATAATGACATGAATGAATTTGTATGTTACAAACTTAATCTCTTTGATTTGTTGTTACAAAATTCAATTCAATGAGATATTTTTGTTGACTAAATTAATCAAACATAATTTACGAGAATTTAGTCCAAAAGAATAATCTTTTGATCCATTAACTCTTAAACTAAATTCCAAAGCCCAAAGTCGAAGCCCGGTTCGGATATCTCTTTTCTCCTATACGTCAAAGTGTATATAAGGTTTTAAACCTTGTTAGGAGTTTTCCACTTTATATAGGATTTTAATCTAACCTTTCAAAATGGGATATTTGCTAGTTTTAACACTTAGTCAAATTGTGGAAGCTAATAAGCTTTCCGAGTCATCCATTCTAAAGCTTTATTTCTCATTCAAATCAACTTCGATTTTGACATGTGATTACACTATGTTATAGTGTTTACAACGACGATTCTATCGTGCCTAATATCCGGTCATTCCGGATGGACGTCTCCATCGGAAAACTCACCGGAAAATGGTCGTAAACTATTTTGTCAAAAACGAGTTCCAACAATCCCCCACATGAATAGAAATGAATCTAGACAAATGAAAAGAAAAGGACTTTTGAGAGTATAAGCGAAAACTTCACTGCATATGAGTTGGTAGCATTTTTCAGCTTTGAACCAATCATTGTTAATAGTTATCGGGCTTACTCGACCAGGAGGTGAACATGATGTCTTGAACCACCTAGACTTTTATGTAAACCAAGAAAACAACTACAACACAGCTTCATTCTCTCACAGAACTAGGTTCTCTGTTGGGTTCATTGTGGCCATGAACATGCTTGGTATGATGAGTGAATTCGGAGAATGTAGCCTTTTGTTCATTCTCCTAGAAACGGCCTCATTTCACACTCACCAGGTGATAGTTCAATAGTCTTTGTTTTATGAAGTACCCTGTAATACTCCAAGAACATATCAAAGCTATGTTTGAATATCATTAAAAGCAACGCTTATCCTTGTTATACAGGAAGCACTGTATATCATCGCAGAATTTTGGATAGAGATTATAGTCTCTTAGTGCTTTTAACATAATTTTGACTTAGTTTTCCCCTTGAACCTATTTCCTGGGATCTCCAATCATGTAGGTAGGGTTACCATCAAACATCTGCGTAAGTCATAGGCTTTAACCCAAATTCTTTTGATGATTTTCAATTGGATCTCGTGACATACCTTTATTAAATGGATCCTCGGTTGTCATTTGAATGAGATTAATCCATTTGAGATTAATTCATTTGAGATCAATTGTTTAATGATTGTATGTCATCTTCTTTAAAGAAATGACTACCCATTATAAAAACTCAGTGATAGAGCTATATTCGTAATGCTCACACTAGTTTTTTTCTACATCATGATATCTTTTACCAAAATTTGAAAACATTAAGCTTTCTTAGCTTTATCTCAAGCTATGAACTTAGGTTTCAGATTAATCTATTTCACAGATTTAATTTGGAAGATTTTCATAATGTTGTTGCATCACAATGTGTAAAGATATATCCACTTGTGGACTATTAGTTTTTGGAAGCCGATAAACAATTATTATAATTGTATCTTTTCAAAACTATTGACTCTTTACCATAATGCAACTCATAACTATTAGTATATAGCACGTAGCTAAAATACTTAAGTTATTGTTTTCCACTGTTTGAAACATGGATTACTCGTGTAGCAACTCAGTATGTGGAGTACTTCTGTTGAGCACACTTGAGTGGATCTTGAACAATATTAATTTGTTCGACCATGTCTTTATGTCGTAAAATAATGTGAGTTACATACCAACTGAGCAAAATATATCCATGCGGAGTACTTTTGATGTATATGAACTTATCACATTCATTCTGCTGATTTAGAGCTTTATTAAGCCTAAATAGAGACTTTACGAGTCGATATATTTTGTATATGTTTGACAAAGATATTTTTTCACTAAAAACCCATTTACTTCTAAGGACTGTATGCTCTTATGGTAAATCGATTATCTCTCATGTATGATTTTTCATAATGGAGTTGATTTCACTAATGAGGTTTTCCTTTGATGAAGGTTTAGACATGGTTTTTTAGTGAAAGTCACGGTGCATTTACTTGGAGAAAGACTAGTATAAGATTTACCGATTTCTCTATATTATCTCACTATCTACCATAAGTACTCGCTTTCAAGTACAAAGGTGATATAGTCTTTTTTCTTCACGAGTTTGTTTTGGATTTTGTTTATCCTTACACCAAAACACGTGTTCAAAGAAATATACATTCTTTGATGTTTTATTGTATGTACCTAGATATTTGGTACATCTGACAATAAATCAGAAACCAAAAAACACAATTTTGTGTGTATATCCAATAAAATACAATATGATATTTTTGGTATGCGTACAACCTTTTTAAGAGGTTCGTTTGCGAGTTTTGCGAAGCACCCCCACACTTTCAGGTATTTGTACGAATGTACTTTACCTTTATGAACATTCATATGGCGTTTTGCCAATGACTTTTTGTGGTAAGCAACGCTTCCCCCACATTTGTGGAGATAACTTAAGAGTTTAGAAAGTTTATTCCATAACTCTAATAGTTTTAAATGAATAAGGAGTTGTTTTTATGATGACTAATGTCCTTTTCTGTACAGAAATACATTTTAATGTTCATCAAAACATTTCTCCTTAATCACATATATCCATTTTCATGGGTTTTTCAAGTTGGTTTCGAATTTCCATCTTGTATGCTTCGAACTTTTTCAAATGCATATTATCGCTTATTGCTTATAAGTAAATATAATGATGGTGATAATAACTTGATGCCACCAATCCATTCGTTTCCAACTTGGTTGACTTTTGAAACTACATTCTGTGTTTGTTTTAGTCATATTGGTTTGGACCTTTTCCCATTGTCTCTGCATGGTCAATGGTGGTACGACATTCATTAGCATTGCTATGATATGTGTAAGCCTTTTGACCATCGATAATGCCACAATTGGAACATTTTTTTTTTCACTGAACTTCTTTTAACCTTTAGGCTTCATGAAGCAAGTGGAGGCTTTCAAGGAAACTTTATGTTTCTCGTTGTGCTCATGCTCACATATGTGAACAACATATGTTTTGCAGTTTGTAGAGTCAATTCGTTGCATGATAATCAAGTCTTTACAGCTCTTAGCCTTTTTGTGAATGCTTAAGATAATTTTTGAAATATTTCCAAGCTAGTGGAAAAATTTCAATTAAAACAACAAACCTAGTATGTCAAAGTAATTGACATTCATGCGGTCATTATCTCATGCATCGTCAATCACAATTCTTTGACTTTTATATGATGAACTTAGAGCCCAACATTTTTAAAGTCCGAAAATTTCGTCAAGCGAATATCGTAGAACATGTGTTTTTAGACTTGTACTTCAGCTCAAGGAAGCATGACTTCCATAGAAGTATTAAAGTCATTGTAAATTTATATACAATGGTTTTTATCAAGCGGATTTGATCCATTTTTTTTATAGACCATTCTCAATGGTACAAAATTCAATACTTATTAGAGTTATACCGTTGGTATTCTCAAGAGAAAGCATATGCTATCCTCGTTGAGTTACTTCTCTAGTTTCAGCATGAATCGATGTACATCGAATATGTCTAGTATTAGTCCTATGTTTACAACAATAGGTACTAACATGACAATTTAATAAAATCAGAATTTGGCAGAGTCATATGTGGAAGATCATTAACCAAATTGAATTTGGTGCGTCGACTCACTAGACTTATAACCAAAATACTTCCACCGCTATCGGTGTAAATAGGATCTAAACATTCCGATAAAATTAAGAGATTTAGTCCTTATAACACACAAGTTAATAGGTGGTAGACCATTCTCAATTTGAGTCGTCCACGCACCATACCCGTTGTTATTTTAAACGTTTATGTATACGTTTTCTTTGTAAGGCAACCTTTAGAACCAAATCGGAAACGCAAATGCATATTTGTATACACATGTCCGATTGAAGCAGCTAACTCTTTGATTGTTGTACTTTAAATCAAATCTGTTCAAAAGAACCAAGATCAAATTAGTACATCAAATTAGAAGTTCAATCTCATATATATGAATAAATTGCCATCATAAAAATTTCCAGAATTTAAAAATTCTAAAATTTAGCAATTTAAACAACTTAAATGCAAAGATAGTATGCAAGCCATTTAAACAATTTGAAAAAATTGCATAAATAACGTCAATTAAAATATTCAATTCACGTCAATGAAAGAATATTAAGCATAGGAGTGTTTCGAAAAATTGCTAAGCAATTATCAAAACAAGAACCAAGCTAGTTGCTTTAATCCGATAATCATCAAATCGTAGGAGATTTATCATGCGCCATACAGAATTTTCTGATTCCTGTTTCCATGACAAAACATGATAACACAGGTTTTAACCCAAATTAACACTGCAAGTGCACATCAATTGTTGTAGTAATTATGGGATCGAATCCACGAGAACCAAGTCTACACTTTAAACTATATGAACCGAACTTAAGCTAAGATGATATGAAAAGTGATTGTTTGCAATAATGTAAATGAGAATGGCAATGTAAACGATGTAAACTATGAATTAAAAAGCGTTAGTCTTTAGGGATTTTCGCAGGAAATCAGAGATCGCGAACCAGATAACTATTCAGGGAACTAATCAGCTCAATCTTGAACTCAAACATAATTGTATAACTAATCCACTGTCGTGGCACTAGAGACTTTATCTAACAACCTAAGGTTCTAAACTGTCGTTTGAACTTAGAATTCTAGACAAGCATTAACGAATTGGTTTGATATGTTCACAAATCACCTTAACATCAGCTTTCGTTGGTTAAGGACAATTTGCTCATCTATGTTAATTCAGGCATTTAATCGAACACTTTTGATGCATTAAGCAACCTAACATCATGAACTAGGTGATCAATCTAATTCAAGCAATAAGAACAACGATAGATGAAGACAATTACAAATCCCTATTTGTATCTAGTTCTTGCGATTCATGAAATCCCTTGAAACCCTAAAACCCAACTATGGATCTACTCAGACATGGAGATAAAGAAACAACAAAGAGATGGAAGGAATTGCATAATTATATTAAAGAGTAAGAAATAGGGTTTAGAAATCTTCTCTAAAGATGTAGAGTTAGAGATTCTTCTCCCAAAGCTTACAAAGAAATAATGATAAAAAGTCTGATGAAAAAGAACGTGTTCTGAAAAAGTGGCTAAAAATTAGGTTTTATTATTCTAAAAACGGATATGGGCTGATCCGGGTCAAGTTGGGTCGGCTCTGAAAATCTGCAGGAAAACAGAACTACTGCTCTCTCCCATCGGGCTGTCTGGCTATGGGACTGCCCGATGGGACTGCCCGATGGAACTGCCCGATGGGACTGCCCGATGGAACTGCTCAGCCGAATTTTTGCACTTAAGGATTCTGGATGTCTGAGACTGGTTTCTCCCATCGGGCTGTCTGGCTATGGGACTGCCCGATGGGACTGCCCGATGGGACTGCCCGATGGGACTGCCCGATGGGACTGCTCAGCCACTTTTGCCTGCACCAGAATTTGTATAACTTCTACTCCACTTATCCAATCAACCTCAAATCACTTCCAAATGAAAACTAACTCGATGCTCTACCTTGTGAGAAGGTATGATCTCAATCCAATGATGAAAAGCTCCTCAACAAAGGCCAAACTTTTAACTTTTCCGCTCTTTACTTTTGCTCCATGCTCTTTATGCTTTAGATTCCATCCAAACATGTTTCAACCTAAAAAAGACTCCAAAAACAAAAGAAAGACTCGAAAACCTTTGAAAACAATGGTAAGAGTGCGTCAAAAACGCAATACATCAACTCCCCCAGACTTAGCCTTTTGCTTGCCCTCAAGCAAAACATAAGATTAAACCCGTGAAAGAGGTTTGAAAACACGGAAACTCAGCTTCTCTTTTGGAACGTTTAATGGCCACTAATTTCGTAATCCACATACTGCAAAACAATCCCTAACAAACCACCATGTAATTCTCCTTAGAATTTTCCAACTCTCCAAATTCATTCGTTCATTTCACAGCTTTTTCCACAATTCATCATTGCTAGCCTCATCAGAAGTTTCAGTGCCAAAAACCTTCTAGATTCATTCCCGTACAATACATTGACAAATCACCTAATCAACCATTGGTACTCTTTCTCTCCCCCAGACTTAATCTGTTCAATACCCTTTTGTAAGTCCTCATAACGGCGCTCACTACTGTTGTTCCTTGTGAGGAGACAGGCTCGTAAGCTCACTACTATTGTTCCTTGTGAGGAGACAGGCTCGTTTTCCGTCGTATATATATTAATATATATTTTAGAACAGCGCAGCACTAGTGTTGTTCCTTGTGAGGAGACAGGGTCATGCGGACTTTTGCACTGCTCTTAGGGGAGATCAAAGGAGGAGAGGAGTACCATCTCTTTTTACCAAAGTGCATTTGCCAAGTATGAACGAGGAATCAAGTTCTGTGGACACCAATCCTTCTAATGAGAGTGCAATTAGCTCAGTTTAGTGGGTTCTACTAGAAATGAGGAACGTCTCTGGCTAACTGGTCAACCTTTGGATTTTCCATTAGTCGGAAATCGAACTTGTTCTGTAGCAATGGTCACTAAAAATAGATAGTTAATAAACAAAAAGATATATTACATCATAGTTTCCTGACTATAACACTCTTGACTCAATAAAACACTTTTGACTGACTCATGAGAAACAAAGGAAACAAAAATACTGTTAGTAAAGGATGAATACCTTCCCCCAGACTTACTTCACACCGTCTCGGTGTGAAAATAATTCAAGGAAAAGGCAGAAGAAACTCAAAAGAAGAAGACCTTTTTTTTTTTTTTTTTCTTTTTTACCTGGAATGGTTAGATCATGCGCTCACCCAATGGTTGGTTGTACAATCGGATCCGCCCCAGTTTGTTTTTTTTTTTTTTTTTTTTTTTTTCTTTTCTTTTCTGAAACACCGAAAACTAAATCCCAAAGTTAGTAATAAAATGAAAGAAAAACGAAATTTATATGTAATTACCAGTGGGTTGCCTCCCACTAAGCGCTTAGTTAAAGTCATTAGCTTGACTTTGGATTCTGTCTAGGCTCGAGGTGGATCACCGAGAGGAATTGAGACTCCTCCAGCGATTTCAGTTTCAGCGAGATATGGTTTCAGACGTTGACCATTAACCACAAACTCTTTCCTTGTAGCATCCAGCAACACTACAGCGCCATATGGTCTCACCTCCTTGATGGTGAAAGGACCAGACCAACGCGATCTCAGCTTCCCAGGAAAAAGTTTTAGGCGAGAGTTGAAAAGCAACACCTGATCATTTGCAGCAAAGTTCTTGGGAATGATCTTCTTGTCATGGTAGGCCTTTGTCCTCTCCTTGTAAATCCTTGAATTCTCATAGGCCATATGACGAATCTCATCCAGCTCATTCAGCTGTACCAACCGTCTCTCAGAAGCAGGCTTAGTATCAAAGTTCAGCAACTTAACTGCCCAAGCTGCTTTGTACTCGAGTTCTACAGGAAGATGACATGATTTCCCATAGACAAGATGGAATGGTGTCGTGCCCAAAGGTGTCTTATAAGCAGTCCTATACTTATGCCTGCACCAGAATTTGTATAACTTCTACTCCACAGATGGGACTGCCCGATGGGACTGCTCAGCCACTTTTGCCTGCACCAGAATTTGTATAACTTCTACTCCACTTATCCAATCAACCTCAAATCACTTCCAAATGAAAACTAACTCGATGCTCTAGCTTGTGAGAAGGTATGATCTCAATCCAATGATGAAAAGCTCCTCAACAAGGCCAAACTTTTAACTTTTCCGCTCTTTACTTTTGCTCCATGCTCTTTATGCTTTAGATTCCATCCAAACATGTTTCAACCTAAAAAAGACTCCAAAAACAAAAGAAAGACTCGAAAACCTTTGAAAACAATGGTTAGAGTGCGTCAAAAACGCAATACATCAAAACACTTCACAAAATAATCAGTTTTCGTTAGTGCAATAAGCAAATAACGAAAAATTTAAGAATTAAGATTGTAGGAACTTAAATAAATCGATAATACAAAAATACCGATACAAAAATTAAGAAAAGAACGGAATTTGCAGAGGCAAGATATGATCTTTATCCTTAATTCTGAAAACGCCCCGTAGTGTGACGGTTGTGTGACGTTCCGAATCCCAAGATACAGCTGCAATCACCTCTGTTTTGCACAACTCAAGAACAGAGTCTAACGAACGCTAGAATATGTGTTACACTCTCAGACACAAAATAAAATAAAAGAAAAACGTGAGAGGATTTTTTGTTGTTGTTGATCTTTGATCATGTGATCATCCAATGATTATGAAGAGATGAGAGTGGCTTGATTATATAGCTCAAGGCTAGCGTACAAATATTAAAGTGGAGTGATGGAGTATAAATTGCCATCATAATGACATGAATGAATTTGTATGTTACAAACTTAATCTCTTTGATTTGTTGTTACAAAATTCAATTCAATGAGATATTTTTGTTGACTAAATTAATCAACATAATTTAAGAGAATTTAGTCCAAAAGAATAATTTTTTGGTCCATTAACTCTTAAACTAAATTCGGAAGCCCAAAGTCGAAGGCCGGTTCGGATATCTCTTTTCTCCTATACATCAAAGTGTATATAAGGTTTTGAACCTTGTTAGGAGTTTTCCACTTTATATAGGATTTTAATCTAACCTTTCAAAATAGGATATTTGCTAGTTTTTACACTTAGTCAAATTGTGGAAGCTAATAAGCTTTCCGAGTCATCCATTTTAAAGCTTTATTTCTCATTCAAATCAACTTTGATTTTGACATGTGATTACACTATGTTATAGTGTTTACAGTGACGATTCTATCGTGTCTAATATCCGGTCATTCCGGATGGACGTCTCCATCGGAAAACTCACCGGAAAATGGTCGTAAACCATTTTGTCAAAAACGAGTTCCAACATATGCAACTGTGGCCTCTGTAATACACAGAAAAATGAGTCGGATGAAACAAAAGCAAGCAGGTAAGAAAGAAAATTTGCAATCCCCGAACTCTCTAAACAGAGAACATATTACTGAACCTGAAGATTAGTGTTGGGTGTGTATTTGGAATAAGGCCCAAACACACCAAGAGCTAAGGTTCAAACTCATGGAGAAAGCCCACTAGAAGGCTCAAAAAGTAGAAGATACTTTAGGAAGAAACTAACCATGATTAGATCTTTTAACTCACCTTAAAGTACTATAAAAGGAGGTGAAAGGACACATTAAAGGGGCATCTTGGACCAGCATATAAAGGAATTATCTCTCAGATAATTAGTTAATTTTCGCTTAAGCTCGAGCTCGACCCGGATATCCTGATATCGGTTCGAGCCTTTTTGTAACTTGACCTTGTCAATATAGCTCTGTAATTCGATTCCTAAATATATTACGAGATTATTCGACCTCCTCAAACAACACACACGATTCGACCCTCATCTCTAAGCTCGACCCGACCTTAGTTACAACATTTGGCGCGCCAGGTAGGGGGAGAATATCTCTTACGCAAAATGGAATAGAATCACACGGAAAATGAGCATGACAACCCCAGTGCTCAAGCAGAAACTCAGGAAATCGCACCCCAGGCTATGTTCAGCGCACGAAGCCCGGGACAAGACCCGGAGACAAGTTCGCGCCCTCTGAGGCAGGCTCAGACGCGAACGAGTCAGGCTGAACAGACACCAGCCCGAATAGACGAGAGTGAGCTCAGTCTCACAGACGTAATCGGTACAATCCTGAATCGCTTCAACCAGCAAGAAGAGTCGAACCGAAAAATTAACGAACGCGTCGATCTACTGTCGTCGGTCTATCCGTCTCGTCCCGAACCTGTCGGAGCACCACGCCAAAGGATCACAAGCGTGATACCCTCCATCTTTGATAGGCTGGGAGGCGCGAACTCTCCACATACTCCCGCAAACCCGGCTGCCGGAAGTCCAGAGGCCTCGCACCCTGTGCGACCCTCAGCTCTGTCCAGGCTCTCCGGATCGAGGGAAGACCAAGACGATCGAGACGAAGATATTCGAGACCTGAGGGAGAAACTCAGGACGATGAAATCGCAAGTCCACCAGGCGCTGAGTTCGGCTCCGGAGCTCGACCGAGTGATTGAGGACGCACAGCGTACCCCCTTCACACAACTAATTATGTCCATCCCGGTCCGATCCACTGGGAAGCTTCACATCTCGACCTACGAAGGGAAGACCGACCCAAAACGATATCTGACAGAGTTCTCGCACGCTATAAGTCGACAGCAGTTCGCTGCCGATCAAAAGGGCGCAGCGAACTGTCAAGTCTTCGTTGAATACCTGGATGGCCCAGCTTTGGAATGGTTCTCCCGACTCGAACCAAATTCGATCGATGACTTCTTTCAACTGTCGTTCGCATTCGTCAAACACTATTCGTTATACTTGCATGATAGCGCCTCAGACTCCGACCTCTATGATCTCGAAACTCAGGGGTCGAAGGAAACCCTAAGAAATTATATGGATCGCTTCAAGGCAGTCCTCTCTAAAGTAAGCGTCCCAGATTCATCAGCGATCAGCGCGCTTAAGCAAGGTTTATGGCACGAGTCAGAGTTCCGAAGAGACCTCGTGCAGCACAAGGCGCACCGACTCGACGACGCGCTGCATCGCGCGAGTGGCTTTATCCGCGTCGAAGAAGACAAGGCTATGAACTCGAGGTAGTACTCGGCACTCAAGCCGCCTGCGCCAAAACCCAAATCGGCGAAGGAGCGAATCGAGGATGACTATCAAGAACCTCGACAACACTATGATCAAGATTACAAGGCCAAGCTCCAGGTGCACCAGGTCGGCTCGACCAACCAGTCGAACCAGGGGCAATCCAATAATTGGGTGCGAGGCCAAGACACCAAGGACGGCCAGTCTTATTGCACCTTCCACAAGAAGTATGGCCATGCGACTTCGGTATGCTGTAGCCTGATGAACATCCTGTTGGGCAAGTATAACAAGGGCGCCAAGACTCGAGCTCGAACAGAGACCTGCGGGAAATGCGAATCCCCCAGTCGCTCCAAAGAGACTCAACAACCAGCAGGCGTCACCCGACGCACCCTCAGCCTCGAAGAGGAAGATCCTGATGATTATGGGAGGAGCCCAGCTCGTACATTGATCGGTCCGATCTCTCAAGCAGCATGAGAAGATGGCCATCCAAGCGCAGCAATGCGTAGTGCGAGCCGAGGTCGACATGCCGATCATCTTCTCTGAAGCCGATACGAAGGGGCTTGCTATGCCTCATAACGACCCCCTGGTGATCGAACTCAGGGTAGGAGATTGTGACGTATCCCGAGTCCTCATCGACACCGGAAGCTCGGTCGATTTAATCTTCAAGCAGACACTCGTAAGCATGGACGTCCCCGAGAACCTGATCAAGCCGAGCGTGAAGCCCCTGACTGGATTCGATGGCGTCACCACAATGACCATCGGTTCAATCAAGCTGGATGTATATGCCGGTAGCATAACCAAGGCATTAAAGTTCCTCGTCGTGGATCGACCTGCAATATACAACGTGATCTTGGGCACTCCGTGGTTGATCTCGCTTCGAGCCGTGCCATCAGCTTATCACTTATGTTTGAAATTTCCTACTCCAACCGGAGTATTCACTATTCGAGGTGATCAGAAGATGGCTCGAACATGTTTCGTCACCGAGCAGCAGCTAAGGAGGGTGAGCCTGTACATCTCGATGACGGAACAGTCACACGCTTCAGAGCCCAGGAAAGAAGTGTCGGAGTCGGTCACAATCGACCCAACTTGCCCCGAAAGACGCGTCAGCATCAGAACTGAGCTGATTGATCCGATACGATCCGAGTTAATACAATTCCTCGCGAAAAACGCCGAAACCTTCGCGTGGACTGTCAAAGACATGAAGGGTATAAGCCCATCCATCACGAGCCACGAATTGAACGTCTACCCGACCTTCAAGCCGATTCGGCAGAAACGACGGAAGCTCGGTTCGGAAAGAGCGAAGGCGGTGAACGAGGAGGTAGCAAAGCTGTTCGACGCGGGCTCAATCACCGAAGTGCAATATCCCGAGTGGTTGGCAAACCTGGTTGTTGTCAAGAAAAAGAACGGTAGCTGGAAGGTCTGTGTGGACTTCACCGACCTGAACAAAGCCTGTCCCAAAGATAGCTACCCCCTCCCCTATATCGATTGGGTCATCGAGGCAACGGCAGGAAATGAGCTGCTGTCGTTCATGGACGCCTTCTCAGGTTACAACCAGATCGAGATGCATCCACACGATCGAGAGAAAACCGCGTTCATCACAGAACGTGGAACATACTGCTATCGGGTCATGCCATTCGGTCTGAAGAACGCCGGAGCGATTTACCAAAGGCTTGTAAACAAAATGTTCGCCGAACAGCTCGGTGATACGATGGAGGTTTACATAGATGACATGTTGGTCAAATCGGAAAAGGCGGGCGACCACATCGAGCATTTTAGGTCGTGCTTCGAGATATTGAATCAATATGGCATGAAGCTCAACCCGGCAAAGTGTACGTTCGGGGTGACCTCCGGAGAATTCCTCGGTTACATCGTAACACGACGCGGGATCGAAGCGAACCCGAAACAGATCGCAGCCATGGCTGACCTACCTTCTCTAAAAAACAAAAGAGAAGTTCAACGGTTGACGGGACGAATCGCAGCCTTGAACCGCTTCATCTCAAGGTCCACGGATCGAAGCTTGCCCTTCTATCAACTCCTCCGAGGCAACAAAAGCTTCGCCTGGGACGAGAAGTGGGAATCGGCCTTCGAGGACCTTAAGCAGTACTTGACTACTCCACCGATACTCTCGAAGCCCGAGCTGGGCGAGACCCTGTACTTCTACGTGTCGATCACCGACGCCGCGGTCAGTGGAGTACTCGTCAGAGAGGATCGAGGCGACGAGAAGCCGATCTTCTACGTCAGTAAAGCGCTCGATGGCACCGAGTCTCGATACCCAACGCTTGAAAAACTCGCACTAGCCGTCGTGATGTCAGCTCGAAAGCTTCGACCCTACTTCCAATCACATACTATCGCGGTCATGTCGACCCAGTCGCTTCGAGCAATACTACACAGCCCAAGCCAGTCAGAACGGATGGCCCGTTGGGCGGTCGAACTAAGCGAATTCGACATCGAATTCCAAAATAAAACAACGGCCAAGTCTCAAGTTTTGGCTGACTTCGTTACAGAACTGCCTCCTGGCACCGAATCGGTTGGACGACCCGACCTTTGGAATTTGTACGTGGATGGATCGGCCTCTCGACACGGTTCGGGGATCGGAATTTTACTCATATCACCCTCCGGTGACATACTCGAGCAGTCCTTTCGGCTCGGATTCCGCGCTTAAAAAAACGAGGCTGAGTGGGAGGCCCTGATCGCCGGCCTAAGACTTATAAAAGAGATGGGTGCGCGAAGCATACGGGCTTTCAGTGATTCCCAGCTTGTGACGAGTCAGCTAAACCATGAGTACGATGCTCGAGACGACCGTATGAGCGCCTAGAACACTTCGATAGCTTCTTCCTCTCCAAGGTACCTCGCGCCGAGAATTCCAAGGCTGACGCATTAGCAGCACTAGGTTCGAGCTCGGGCACCGAACGACACCGAACCATTCCGGTTGGAATACTACCAGACCCCAACATCGAACTCCCTTGAGGCCAGAGCAGTATAATGAGCCTCACGGAGCTCGAGACTGAATCCGAGTCCAACTCCGAACCAATTTTGATCCCAGAGGCATCGACGTCAAGTACCGACTGGCGTGAAGAAATCATTAAGTATATCACACAAGGAATCGTACCAGAAGACAAATGGGCGGCTCGGCGCCTCAAGACTCGAAGCGCGCGGTATGTCATGCTCGAGGGTAAGCTGTTTCGGTGGAATGCAGCGGGGGTCCTACTCCAGTGTATTGCAGGGGACGAAATTTACCTAGCCATTCAGGCGGTCGAACCCTCACCCTGAAGATTAAAAAGCTCGGGCTCTACTGGCCGACAATGCTCGTAGACTACGCGAGCCATGCGCGATGCTGCGAGAAGTGCCAACGGCACGGTCTGATGATCAAATCACCGACCGAGCCCCTGACAACATCCGCTGCTGCCTACCCCTTTATGAGATGGGCAATGGATATCATCGGGCCATTCCCAAATCGCACCAAAAGAGGTACGTCATAGTCATCACTGACTACTTCACAAAATGGGTCGAGGCCGAGGCCTATGCAATGATTCGAGCTAACGACGTTCAAAATTTTGTCTGGAAATTCCTAATCTGCCGACACGGGCTACCATACGAGATTGTCATGGACAACGGCTCGCAATTCATCGCCAGCACGTTTGAGGATTTCTGTGCAAAGTGGAGGATCAGACTCAACAAATCGACCCCTCGGTACCCGCAGGGCAACGGCCAGGCCGAAGCAACCAACAAAATAATCATCAACGAGCTCATGAAACGACTCAATGAGAAGAAGGGTCTTCGGGCCGACGAGCTCGACGGCGTCCTATGGGCATTTCGTACAACACCAAGGCAGTCGACGGATCGAACACCCTTCTCCCTCGCATATGGGCTCGAGGCAATGGCACCTGCCGAAGTCAACATCAATAGCCTTCGTAGGGCCACCATGCCCCAGAACCCCGAGCTCAACGAGCTCGCGCTCCTCGATAACCTCGACTTCTCCGAGGAAGAGCGCGATCATGCACTGCTTCGCATCCAGAACTACCAGCAACGAGCCGCCCAGTACTACAATCGCAAAGTACAAAGTCGAAGCTTCAGCGAAGGTGACCTCGTACTGCAAAAAGTTTACGAAAACACCAAGGAATATCAAGTCGGTAAACTCAGAGCGAACTGGGAAGGCCCGTACCTCATCTCAAATGTCGATCGACCCAGCGTATACGAGTTAATGACACTTGAAGGCGTCGCAATCCTGCGATCATGGAACTCGATGTCCCTCAAACGATACCATTACAACTCCCAACCACTCCCAGTTGCATCGAGCCAGACACCTCGAGTCACTTAGAACTACGAATAAAATCGAGCCTAAAAAAAAAAAAACAAATCGAGCTCTCGATTCGACTCGAACTACGAATGGCTTGATCCCATCTCGGCTACGTAGGCAGCCTTCTCGAAGATTCAGTTATACCTCAAAAAAAAAAAAAAAAAAACCGTCGTGCTAACACACGGTCGAAGCCCTGGCCAGGCCTCGATCCCATAAAAAATGCGACACTCTCATAGTCGCATCGATTCCCATCGAATCGACCTGATCCAAAAGCCGGGGCCGGACCCGCACGATTCCTACGAATGCCTAAGTGGTTAAGCCGGAAGCTACCCGCACACTTAGCCGCAAGACGGATCACACTCACATAAGCCGAGCCCAGGCTCGCACCGCAGGATCCAACCCTCCATCGAGCATAAAGGTTGGGCCCGAACTTCAAATATTCGATATCATGCCCGAGCGCAAATCGAAAGCCCTAACCTACAATGGCTCGGTGTCATGATATTTTCGAGTCGAACTCTCGGAGTTGGAAAGATAATTTTCGTTCGATCTAAAAGAAGGCAATATTCGAGGCTGAAAAATTGGAAGAGAAGAGAAGAATTGAAACGTGATTCGTTTTGGTGTTTAACACTTAGAAACAAAATTCTCTTAAAATAAACCCGAACCTTATCGGCTCGGTAAAAGGTTTTCGAGGCGATGAAAAGCAATATTACATTAAAACCCTAGCCATCACGGCTCGGTAAATGAGTTCAGATAAAAAGAAAAGAAAAACAGCAAAGTACAAAAAAAGAACCCTATCGATTACAAGCGATCTAGGGCACAGTCTCTTACTCTTCCGGGTTCGAATCGGGGAAAAGAGGAGCAATCGGCTCGCCAATAGCAGCATCAACAACAGGCTCCTCAGCTGAAGCGGGCCCCTCGATCAAAGCTGGCTCCTCGATCGCAGCAGTTTCCTCAGCAGCGATGCGATCTTCAGACCCAGGCGCATCGGCATCACCCTCCGCCTCGCTTTGATCACCAAAAAGCTCGACCGTAAGCCGATTAACCTGCTCCGCCTCGACGTTTGCTGCCTCCTCGATCTGGGCAAGAGTAAGGGCAGGAGTCTTCCAGGCTACCGATGTTCGACCCTCGGCCTCGCTTCCCACAACCTCTTCATCAGAACTATCAGAAGACGAAATGTCCAGGGCCACGCTTTTCCTCGGCTCGGCCTCCTCGTCGCCAGAAGAATCCGTGGGGAGAGGCGGAAGGACGATCTGATCCGCCTCGGCGGTATATGAAGCAAGGCGAGCCTCAAGCTTTTCCTTCTTAGCAGCGTCGATCAGGACTCCTTCCTTAGCCGCTTTCCCCATCCTCCTGTTGGCCCCAACCACTTGACTGGCAAGCGACGCGAGGCGGTCAACCTCGGTTTGGGCTCTACTCCTTTCCTCCATGACCTTGATACTGCGACGAAGTTTATCCTTCGCTTTCCTCTTCGCCACCCCAACAGCTCGAGCCACAGCGTCTTTAGAGGAACTCTGAAGCTCAGCAACCTCTCCCTCGATTCGGGACACCTCATCCTTCTTCGCTTCTTCCGCCTCCCCCAGCGCTGAGGTTAAGGCAGCGACCTTCGAGCTTAGTTCATCTCGACTAGCGATCTGCTCGCCGTTCATCCGCTAGGAATGGTCGAGCAGGTCCTTGAACTTCGCAACCTCCGACTCGGCCTTCTTTCGAGCCTCCTTCGATCGGACCGACTCGGCAACCAGCTCGCCATTATGGGTATTGAGCTTGCGATTCTTCTGATCCAAGACATATCGCGCATCGGAAAGGAAGTTGTAGCCAGCGAGCATCTGCACATGGATCGAGCAAACAAGGTCAGTGAGGCTCGATTGCATTCGATCCGGCCATACTTAAAAACCGAAAGAAAACTTACAGAGATGGCTGACATAGCGAACCGCGTATCCGTGTCGCTGGAAGAGGAATCGTCGAAAGACAGAGAGAGGAAATCGAGTCCGCCTCGCACGCAGCGAACAAATTGAAGACAGGCCAAGGGGACCTAGGAGATGTGAGCCCGACTCATCACCATCCCCCACGCGAACCATCGCACCAGAATATAAGTGGTCGACTTCGACCGGAAGGCTAGTTGTATTAAATCGAGCCATCTTTTGGACTCGATCCCCGGATCCTAGGGCCTCTTGGGCCGGTCTCTTCTTCTTTGCGGCAGAATTTGCCTTCTCTCTCTCCGCATCGGCTCGCTTCCTCTTCGCATCAGCCTCCACCTTCTTCTTCCTCTCTTCATCCTTCAACTTTCGCTTGGCCTCCTCTTTCTGCCTGTCCTTCTCGAGTCGAGCCTCTTCAACTCGAGGACTCTTGGCCAGCAAGCCCTCCATCAGTCCTTTCCCTCGACCATGAGTGATCGGGGCTTTCTCGGGTCGAAGACCCTCTCTTTTGGCTGGGGAATCTACCCTGGAAGGCTCGAACTCCTCATCCATATCTACCACGTCGAGGTTCAATTTAACCATCGAAGACTTCTTAGGTCGAGTTTGCACATGCATAGTCTTCTTCTTGGCTGGAGTCGAGCCCTTCTTCTTTTGGCTCGAGCCGGTCTTCTTATTCGAGTCCGGTAGAATATCATGAGAATTATCCTCTAACGGGAGGTAGAAATCACCTGCAAGAAAATCAGAGGATGAAAGGCAACCTAGATAAGGAAGGAAAGGTTGATCGAGTCGTTACCTATCAAAAATCGGGGGTAGCTCCGAGCGATTCGAAATGATAGAAAGTTGGGCCACTGACAGATATGGCTGTTGTTCTTCCGAAGGAGCGTGATAATCGAATCCTCGGGGGTCTTCCTCTTCACGGGTTCGACTGCACGAAGGAGAAGAGATTAAAATCAGTTCAGAAACCTGAAGAGATCGATTTTGGTCGTACCAGGTCGAAAGTTCCATCCGGCTCGAATCGGTTTGCTAAACCCCCCGATCGTTCTCCGACTGATGTCCACATAGAAGTACCTCGACCATCGATGTCGATTAACCTGGCTACTATGCCCCTTCACGAGCTGATAACCACCCCGAGGGGATACGTAGAAACGACCCGAATTGCCAATGGGGCTGAACGAGGATATCTCTTCGAACTCGTCGAGATTCACTATTCCACCGTGTTTGGCAGTAAGAACCACTACAGCCATCATGGTTCGAATCAAACCCTGCGTCAACTGAGAAAGCGCAATCTGACGACGATGACAATATTGAAGTAATGGCCTCGGTATCGGAAAGCAAAGCCCCCCATTCTTGATGAAGCACTCATACACGCACATGTACCCCGACGGTGGGCTCCAGGGTCGATCTTTGGCCTGAGGATAAAGGACAGAGATACCCTCCTATCCACCGGCTGGGTTGAGAGGCTCGAACAAGTTTACGCGCATAGTCGATGCGATATCGTTGGTATCATCCAACCTAATCCCGTGACCAAGACCGGGACCCGGAGACTTCGGCTCCGCATGTCAAAAGGTAACAAGACTCCTCTTGTCGCCACCAGAAGTGCCTTCATCGGTCTTGACTCGATCCGAAGGGTCAGATCCTCTCGAACTGGTCTCAAGGTTAGCATACGAGGACCCCTCCTCAGTCGAGTCTCTAAGCATCGGACGGGGAACAGGCGACCCGGTCCCCCTAGAAGGACCAACCTTGGGGCGATACGAGGGAAGCTCGATCTCAGGGGACGAAGCACCCGAGGCCCGTCGATCCGAACGCCCGGCCAACGGAATACCGGTTGGAATGGACGCATCAAACAAACGGTCAGATGCACGAGCGAGGGTAACCTCCTGGTTAATGCGAACTCGCTTCCTATTTAACTTCATGGAAGCGCTCGAGTCTGAAGACATAGTGGAAAGTCGAAAAACGTTTCGAAAAAGTAGCAACGGAACGAGTGAGCACAAACAAGAGAAATTCGAGATAAAAATTTACCTTTTTCTACTGATGGCACGATCCAAAAGAAAACACGAATAATTGGGAAAGAGAAAGGAACTTTGATATTTATAGGCGGAAGGCAGAAGACGAACCGACATCAACAACCGCATCCTTCCACCAATCAGAGGCAGTGGGCCTTGCGACGAAGCCCATTAGCTTACCCAAAAAGTCTATGGGCCGAAGTCTCGGGCTGCGAGATTCGAGGCCATGCAACTGGCCCAGTGAAAAAAGCCTGAGGTTTCAAGCCGCCCGATCAGCGGGAGAGTTAGACTCGATCTCTTTCGCCGACTTGGGAGGGGGGCTTACTGTTGGGTGTGTATTTGGGATAAGGCCCAAACACACCAAGAGCTAAGGTTCAAACCCATGGAGAAAGCCCACTAGAAGGCCCAAAAAGGAGAAGATACTTTAGGAAGAAACTAACCATGATTAGATCTTTTAACTCACCTTGAAGTACTATAAAAGGAGGTGAAATGACACATTAAAGGGGCATCTTGGACCAGCATACAAAGGAATTATCTCTCAGATAATTAGTTAATTTTCGCTTAAGCTCGAGCTCGACCCGGATATCCTCATATCGGTTCGAGCCTTTTTGTAACTTGACCTTGTCAATATAGCTCTGTAATTCGATTCCTAAATATATTACGAGATTATTCGACCTCCTCAAACAACACACACGATTCGACCCTCATCTCTAAGCTCGACCCGACCTTAGTTACAACAATTAGGTTATACTTTCGCATTTAACATATAACTGTCTAACCAAAACATCAAGTTGTTACATGGATTAAGCATGTTCTGGTTAAGCCATCAATTAGCTTTTGATGAGGTATTTCTAATTGATGGCCCTACCACAAGTAATATATACAGTGGTAAAAAAGAAAGAGAAGAATACACAGTAAATTAAACAGGCATAGAGGAATAGGTTACCGGTTAAAACATAGCTCAGACCCTCTGAAGTGGATGTATCTGCACTTTCAGCAAGGCGATCCAAATCTTGTTGTAGGGTCCTGGCCGAACCCAACAACCCCGCTTGAGAAGGCAATGATACAGAACAAATATATTCCATTATTCACCAATCAAACCCACAATTCTCAGAAGACAGAACAACTTAAGAGTTTCAAATTAGAGAGAGAGAGGTCACCTATAGTTTAAGGACGCTAAGTTTATGAGTATTGGTTGGAAGGCCTGAGAGGACTCTTAAAACCAATATAAAGGCTGCGAGGCACATCAGAATCAGAAACAAAGTTGAAAACCCAAAAGGCAACAGTCTATGGTACGGAGCCGAATACGAAAAGCTCGGAGAATGCGTGGAAGAAACGGAGCTCGGATCCAGCTTAGGATAGTTTTGATCAGAGAAGGCAGAGCTACGAGACAGAACCGGATACGAGAAAGAAAAGCTTTTATACGATGTTCCAAAAGAGGAAGAAGAGAAAGACGAGGACGAAGAAAAAGATGAGGAAGAGAAGAGGCTACCACCAATCACACCACCAGACCTAGCCAAGGCACCACTGGGATCATTGAAAAAAATAAGACCAAGCAAAAGCGGAGTTAATTACAGCAAGGCAGAAGCAACCGCCATTATCGACTTTAGGGTTTATGTCGTGAGTAATGGAACATAATTGGAGGGAGATTTATAATGGAAATATGAAAGTATATGTCACTTAGCCAATCATATTCTACCAAGTGGATATATGATAACTTGGATTGTGGTTTTCCAATCGGTTTATTCCCAAACCAGTTTATTACAAGTATGAAATTTGAAATTAATCAATTTCACGTGGAAATGAAAAAATTTATAGAACAAAAGGAGTAATGATTTATTTGAGATTTTTTTTTTTTATCAGTTTATGTTTATAAATTTAAGAGATAATTATTAAAACAATTTCCTTAGATGCGGTAGTTACTAAAACAACTTCCTTAGATGTTGAACTCAAAAATTTGGCTAAAACAATGTTATAAAGAACCTTATAATATACCCAATCCTTTTAATAACAAAATTGCCATTATCCTTTCGTAAAAAAACAAAAATATAAAGGAACAAAACTAGGTTTCTCCATTGTCGACATAAAACAGAACGCCTCCAATCTCTTCGTCTTCTATGTTTTGTTCTCTACGACTCTGACGAGGTGATTCCGGTGAGTCTTCTGGGTTTTCACTGTAAGATTTCTAACCATGATGAGTCTTTTTCTTTTCTAACCATGACAATTCTTCTGGGTTAGGATTTATCATGTTGATATTGTTCTTCTACATGTTTCAAAATTTCCGGCAACGGAAAATTCTGGCGAGTGTTAGGATTTCCTGTTGGTGCGTTTTACAAAGGTAAATGATTCTTACCAGTTTCGTTTGAGTGTATTGGCTTTTTGTAAAAATCTGAAAACCCTAATCTCCACTTTATTTGACAGATTTGTATTCAAAATCGTGTTTTGGTCCAGATTACGACGCCGATATACACTGTTAAGGTGAAAGAAAGGAAAAAATGGGTAGATATATTAATCGATTGGTACTAGATTTGTTAAAGACAGATTTTCTGAGTTGAGAATGATAGACGTTATGGTAGTCTTGTTTCTATGAGATATAAACGTTATGGTAGATTTGTAATAGACATTATGGTATACTTGTTTATATGAGATACATACGTTATGGTAGACTACTCGAGATTGGTCTGGATTTGAGGTTTGAAAAGGAGATTCCTTTGTCCTTGTTTCTTAGTTGTATTTAGGTAGTATTTGGCTGATTTTGGTATTGTTTAACATGCTTATTCTCCTATGCCACCTCATGGTTATGTAACATCAAGTCCTCAACCTCACCCGTATATGTGGCAGGTGAGTCCTTAGTGGTAGATTTATTTTTGTGTAATGGTAGATAAATTCTATTCAATGGTAGATTTTCGACTTTGGAACTGCTAATGAATGAGATCTTTTTGGCTAGTTAAGATTGTGTTTCAGTCTAAGATGTTCTAGTCTCCAATTTCTTTACATGTATTCTTTGTGCAGTGCGTAATCGCATGAAGAATGTAAAGAACATCCAAAAGATCATGAAGATGGATGCTGCTTCATAGCTAAGAGCATTTCAAGGGAGAGCTGAGATGGCGATTTTGGTGTGTTAAAGTATACCGAGTGTTTAGCTCTTGGGCATAGTATGAAAGACTTATGTAATTCCAATATGCATGCTATTCGCCTCAAACGTGCAGTTAATATCATGGACGAGTTACCACATTATGAGATTGTTCAATTATCAAATCTAAACCCTCGTGTTGGATCCGGTGATAGGGTTCTTTTATAGACAGATTCAGATTTTGTAAAGAGAGATACACGCGTTATGATAGATTTGTATTATACGTTATGGTAGACTTGTTTGTATGAGATACAAACGTTATGGTAGACTTTTTGCAAATAGATACAAACATTATGGTAGACTTTTATGACCATGTTTTGTAATGTAATGAATGAATTGACAACATTTATGTACGGTTAAAACATGGCTTTTGAAGCCATTACAATATCCTTAAAACATTAGTTTGAGTTCATTCGAAAAGATATAGTACATATGAAAAGATAGTGTACATATGGAATGGTAGAGTATACCCATACATTTAAGCTTTCCAAGTAATACGATTATATATGACAGTGAGGGTCTTGGCATATCACTTTTTGAGTAACCATTGTACAAGCAGTAATGATGACTCACATGTTAGTTTTATGAGATTGCTGGTCATTTATCTCTTGTGCAGTCCATAGCTTAGCATTCTCAACCTTGTCATGTTTATAAGAAGCCAAAGCACGTGAAAAACACCAGTCCACAAGTAAAAAATCTACCAACGGTAATTACTAAATCTACCATCACTAGTGTATAAATCTACCATCACTTGCATGATCTAACCTAATAACTCTACCACCTTTTAAGTTGCCAACCAAGAACACCAATCGATTTTTCTCAAAACTCCATCTACCACAAACAAGAACGATTTGTTCCATTCCCAATTAACCTCTTTTTTTCCGAAAATCACTTGAGAACACAAAGAAAGATCAATCAATCACGAAACTGCTATGTGGCGGCAACTCTAGTTCTTCACCATTGTTGTAGGTTTTATCGTGCAAATTTGTTCTCTTTTATAGGTCTCCACGAGGGCCTATAAACGCGTCCCCTTGGTCCGATCGTAGATACTACCTGATAGCCACTCTTGGCACGGTCAGATAGTCGAGTGTCCGTACCGATGATCATCTCACCGATACGTCCATCATGGAATGATCTGAGGCTCTCTCGTCCTGATCATCGATCAACCTTACTTCCTCACGATACCTCCTCGAGGCACGTCCTCTAGGTTACTCGGGCCCTGTCGAAGGCGTCACCAGTACCTTGTACCGATGCCCTATCGAGGCGTCACCAGTACCTCGTATTGATGCCCTGTCGAGGCATCTCCAATGCCCTCTTGGGCGTTACCGAGGTCTATCGTAGGTACACTGTCATACTATCATCGAGGTACCCCGAGGCCATACCGATGTCAGCACTAGGCATTACCGATCGTGCCGGGCCATGAACAGATCTCTATCCGTCCAAGGCTGCTACTACTACCGGACCATATACGGATCTCTATCCGTGCAAGGCTACTACTACTACTACTACTACCCTAACCCGTACTACTAAGACTACCGTATGAAAGCTATAAAGGAAAGAATAGAAAGGGAGTATTAGGTACGGATCACGCCTTACCTTATACCACTGCTCCTTAGGGTGGGGTGCCAAGTTCCTTCTCGAGCTCCTCCTTTTCTCTTTCTCTTAAGCATTTATCTTTGGCTGTAGAGAGAAGAAAAATGTTTGGTGTGTAAATAATGAGCTCCCTAGCTCCCTATTTATACTAAACCAAAAACCGTAAGGAGAATATCCACTTTCCTTATTCTTTTCCACCTCCTTACTACAAGGGTCCAAAGCCCGCCTAATTTAATTGGTGACCACGTTTTTCCACCTCCTTTCCTACAAAATCTAGGGCTACCTTTCCCCTTTAAATTGTAGGAGGCCCGTTTACAACTTTCGCGGGCCAGTCCATGGATTTCCACTTCCTAAAGACATTTTACCCCATAATAAGCATTTCTCAACTTCATCAAACCCCCACAAAATTATTCTAAGTTGCTGAAAACTTCATAATCGGATATGGGATGTTACAAATTCTCCCCCCCCCCCTTAGATTGGATCCGTCCTCGGATCCAAGATGACAATATTTTATCCTTTGTCAAGCCATATCACCTTTGGAGGTTTTGTCTAAGGTCGTTGTGCCTCCACTGGGTATTCCTCGAAGCTTTGCTTGCCTCCATCATGTCTTCTTGTGGGTTGCTCCTTATTGATTCATCGAACGCTGCATACCGAGCCTCATATGGTTCTTCTAGGCGTTACCTTTTCTTCCCAAGTCTTCCGATTTCTTGAGTGGTTTCCTTTCCCACTACAAGTGACCCTTAAATACTACTTCTCAACACATGGCCATGTGATACAGGTGCTCCTCCGGGTGATTGGAAAATGTGGCTACAAATTCTTCTAGATGGCTCTGAACATCATCTTTGTCCTTTGTCTAAAGGTTGGCTGCTAAGTCTCCACAAACAACATGTTGCTCGAGACGCTCCAAGATCGAGTTACTATTGACCCGTTTCTTCTTCCTTAGGACCGTTACGTGCTTCTTGAGTCATGCCTTCTTGCGGGGAGTATCACTAGGTACTCTGGCCACAACTATGTTTCTTGTTTGATGTGGAGTTGTTCTTCTCCTGGTGAAAGAGCCCCGTTCAATCGCCATGATACGTACCAAATCTTACACCAATTGGATTATCCGCACACCAGGCTTCTTCATTCTTTGGTGACTAAATTAGTGGCTAAGTAGGATCTGCGACTCTGGAGGATTGTCCTTCATGTCTTTGATGCTGATAACTTGTTGCTACTTTTAGGTAAAGTGAGACCTCGGAAGATAACCATTAATCGCTCTCCTTTGAACTACTTATTCTAGCCTTCCATGCTCTCCTGCTACCCACACCTCCTGTACACCGATGGTATGTCCTAGTGTGACTGGCTTGCTCTCCTTGGTTCCCCCTAGAAATTCCCGTTGTCTTGCTACTTAGCCTCACAAACAATGGATCACTCTAGCGTCAAAGAGGGTGTGAATAATGATCCCTCATACGTCCAGCATTCACATGATAAAGCTTGGGTTTCCATTCCCCAAGTTGTCACCTACTCCACGAGCTATTTGCTTGGCCCTGGATGGCTGCTCCTCCATTGACATAGTCTTTCCAACTTACTCTTCCGAGAACATCAACTAACAACAAAGCTTAGATTACTAATCCTAACTTACCATGGTGGCTGTAGGGGGTGGCAGGGTTAGGCAGAGGAACGAAAGCTCTTTCCCAAGTAGTCTCAAGAGATCTTTTTACAAGTCATCCTCTAGGTCAGAACTGGAGTGACAACCAAGCTCTGATACCAAATCTGTAACACCCGTATCTCGGATTATGAATCCAAACCCAAGTGTTAGACAAAAATTAGTATCTTCATTACCGGGCATGATTCCGAACCGAGGCTGTATCGATCTCTATCGAGGCCTTACCGGTCCGTGGTACAGTGGTTGGCACAGCCCGTCTAGCTTTTTCTCCGATCATCGATGCCTTCACCGATGATTACCAGTTTGTTCATCTCGGACAAACAAGGTATCGTACTGATACACCGAAGCCTGTACAAGGCTCACCGATGCTAGTCAGCGATCTCATCACGGACTGCCCTTGCAGACTGCTCGGTTTTCCCCGATGGGCAGTGGTAGATCGATCGTAGGCCTCCCCGAGGGCCTATCGACGCGTCCACATGGTCCGATCGTAGATACTACCTGATAGCCACTCTTGGCACGGTCGGATCGTCGAGTGTCCGTATCGATGATCGTCTCACCGATACGTCAATCATGGAATGATCTGAGGCTCTCTCGTCCTAATCATCGATCATCCTTACTTCCTCACGATACCTCCTCCAGGCACGTCCTCTAGTTTACCCGGGCCCTGTCGAAGGATTATCGTGCCTTCTCGAGGCGTCACCAGTACCTCGTACCGATGCCCTGTCGAGGCGTCACCAGTACCTCGTACTGATGCCCTGTCGAGGCCTCTCCGATGCCCTCTTGAGGCGTCACCAAGGTCTATCGTAGGTACCCTGTCGTACTGTCATCGAGGTACCCCGAGGCCATACCGATGTCAGCACTAGGCATTACCGATCGTGCCGGGCCATGAACGGATCTCTATCCGTCCAAGGCTGCTATTACTACCGGACCATATACGGATCTCTATCCGTGCAAGGCTACTACTACTACTACTACCCTAACCCGTACTACTAAGACTACCGTATGAAAGCTATAAAGGAAAAGAATAGAAAGGGAGTATTAGGTACGGATCACGCCTTACCTTATACCGCTGCTCCTTAGGGTGGGGTGCCGAGTTCCTACTCGAGCTCCTCCTTTTCTCTTTATCTTAAGCATTTACCTTCGGCTGTAGAGAGAAGAGAAATGTTTGGTGTGTAAATAATGAGCTCCCTAGCTCCCTATTTATACTGAACCAAAAACCCTAAGGAGAGTATCCAATTCCCTTATTCTTTTCCACCTCCTTACTACATGGGCCCAAAGCCCGCCTAATTTACTTGGTGACCACGTTTTTCCACCTCCTTTCCTTCAAAATCTAGGGCTACCTTTCCCCTTCTAATTGTAGGAGGCCCGTTTACCACTTTCGCGGGCCAGTCCATGGATTTCCACTTCCTAAAGACATTTTACCCCATAACGAGCATTCCTCAACTCCATCAAACCTCCACAAAATTATTCTAGGTTGCTGAAAACTCTATACCCGGATCTGGGATGTTACAAATTCTCCCCCCCCCCTTAGATTGGATCCGTCCTCAGATCCAAGATGGCAATATTTTGTCCTTTGTCAAGCCATATCACCTTTGGGGGTTTTGTCTAGGGTCGTCGTGCCTCCACTGGGTGTTCCTCGAAGCTTTGCTTGCCTCCATCATGTCTTCTTGTGGGTTGCTCCTTATTGATTCATCGAACGCTGCATACCGAGCCTCATAAGGTTCTTCTAGGCGTTACCTTTTCTTCCCAAGTCTTCCGGTTTCTTGAGTTGTTTCCTTTCCCACTACAGGTGACCCTTAACTACTACTTCTCAACACAAGGCCATGTGATACAGGAGCTCCTCCGGGTGATTGGAAAATGTGGCTACAAATTCTTCTAGATGACTCTGAACATCATCTTTGTCCTTTGTCTAAAGGTTGGCTGCTAAGTCTCCACAAACAACATGTTGCTCGAGACGCTCCAAGATCGAGTTACTATTGACCCAGTTCTTTTTCCTTAGGACCGTTACGTGCTTCTTGAGTCATGCCTTCTTGCGGGGAGTATCAGTACGTACTCTGGCCACAACTAAGTTTCTTGTTTGATGTGGAGTTGTTCTTCTCCTGGTGAAAGAGCCCCGTTCAATCGCCATAATACGTACCAAATCTTACACCAATTGAATTATCCGCACACTAGTCTTCTTCAATCTTTGGTTACTAGATTAGTGACTAAGTACGATCTGCGACTCCGGAGGATTGTCCTTCATGTCTTTGATACTGATAACTTGTTGCTACTTTTAGGTGAAGTGAGACCTCGGAAGATAACCATTAATCGCTCTCCTTTGAACTGCTTATTCTAGCCTTCCATGCGCTCCTGCTACCCACACCTCCTGTACACCGATGGTATGTCCTAGTGTGACTGGCTTGCTCTCCTTGGCTCCCCGTAGAAATTCCCGTTGTCTTGCTACTTTGCCTCACAAACAATGGATCACTCTAGCGTCAAAGAGGGTGTGAATAATGATCCCTCATACGTCCAGCATTCACATGATAAAGCTTGGGTTTCCATTCCCCAAGTTGTCACCTACTCGACGAGCTATTTACTTGGCCCTGGATGGCTGCTCCTCCATTGACATAGTCTTTCCAACTTACTCTTCCGAGAACATCAACTAACAACAAAGCTTAGATTACTAATCCTAACTTACCATGGTGGCTGTAGGGGGTGGCAGGGTTAGGCAGAGGAACGAAAGCTCTTTCCCAAGTAGTCTCAAGAGATCTTTTTACAAGTCATCCTCCAGGTCAGAACTGGAGTGACAGCCAAGCTCTGATACCAAATCTGTAACGCCCGTATCTCGGATTATGAATCCAAACCCAAGTGTTAGACAAAAATTGGTATCTTCATTACCGGGCATGATTTCGAACCGAGGCCGTATCAATCTCTATCGAGGCCTTACCGGTCCGCGTTATAGGGGTTGGCACTGCCCGTCTAGCTTTCTCTCTGATCATCGATGCCTTCACCGATGATTACCAGTTTGTTCATCTCGGACAAACAAGGTATCGTACTGATACACCGAAGCCTGTACAAGGCTCACCTATGCCAATCAATGATCTCATCACGGACTGCCCTTGCGGACGGCTCGGTTTTCCCCGATGGCCAGTGGTAGATCGATCGTAGGTCTCCACGAAGGCCTATCAATGCGCCCCCATGGTCCGATCATAGATACTACCTGATAGCCACTCTTGGCACGGTCGGATAGTCAAGTGTCCATACCGATGATCGTCTCACCGATACGTCCATCATGGAATGATCTTAGGCTCTCTCGTCCTGATCATCGATCAGCCTTACTTCCTCACGATACCTCCTCGAGGCACGTCCTCTAGGGTACTCGGGCCCTGTCGAAGCGTCATCGTGTCCTCTCAAGGCGTCACCAGTACCTTGTACCGAAGCCCTATCGAGGCGTCACCAGTACCTCGTATTGATGCCCTGTCGAGGCGTCTCCGATGCCCTCTTAAGGCGTCACTGAGGTCTATCGTAGGTACCCTATCATACTGTCATCGAGGTACCCCGAGGCCATACCGATGTCAGCACTAGGCATTATCGATCGTGCCGGGTCATGAACGGATCTCTATCCGTCCAAGGCTGCTACTACTACCGGACCATATACGGATCTCTATCCGTGCAAGGCTACTACTACTACTACTACCCTAACCCGTACTACTAAGACTACCATATGAATGCTATAAAGGAATGAATAGAAAGGGAGTATTAGGTACGGATCGCGCCTTACCTTATACCGCTGCTCTTTAGGGTGGGGTGCCGAGTTCCTTCTCGGGCTCCTCCTTTTCTCTTTCTCTTAAGCATTTATCTTTGGCTGTAGAGAGAAGAAAAATGTTTGGTGTGTAAATAATGAGCTCCCTAGCTCCCTAGCTCCCTATTTATACTAAACCAAAAACCGTAAGGAGAATATCCACTTTCCTTATTCTTTTCCACCTCCTTACTACAAGGGTCCAAAGCCCGCCCAATTTAATTGGTGACCACGTTTTTCCACCTTTCCTACAAAATCTAGGGCTACCTTTCCCCTTTTAATTGTAGGAGGCCCGTTGACCACTTTCGCGGGCCAGTCCATGGATTTCCACTTCCTAAAGACATTTTACCCCATAATAAGCATTTCTCAACTTCATCAACCCCCCACAAAATTATTCTAAGTTGCTGAAAACTTCATAACCGGATTTGGGATGTTACAAATTCCCCCCCCCTAGATTGGATCCGTCCTCGGATCTAAGATGGCAATATTTTTTCCTTTGTCAAGCCATATCACCTTTGGGGGTTTTGTCTAGGGTCGTTGTGCCTCCATTGGGTGTTCCTCGAAGCTTTGCTTGCCTCCATCATGTCTTCTTGTGGGTTGCTCCTTATTGATTCATCGAACGCTGCATACCGAGCCTCATAAGGTTCTTCTAGGCGTTACCTTTTCTTCCCAAGTCTTCCGGTTTCTTGAGTGGTTTCCTTTCCCACTATAGGTGACCCTTAATTACTACTTCTCAACACAAGGCCATGTGATACAGGTGCTCCTCCGGGTGATTGGAAAATGTGGTTACAAATTCTTCTAGATGGCTCTGAACATCATCTTTGTCCTTTGTCTAAAGGTTGGCTGCTAAGTCTCCACAAACAATATGTTGCTCGAGACACTCCAAGATCGAGTTACTATTGACCCGTTTCTTCTTCCTTAGGACCGTTACGTGCTTCTTGAGTCATGCCTTCTTGCGGGGAGTATCAGTAGGTACTCTGGCCACAACAATGTTTCTTGTTTGATGTGGAATTGTTCTTCTCTTGGTGAAAGAGCCCCGTTCAATCGCCATGATACGTACCAAATCTTACACCAATTGGATTATACGCACACCAGGCTTCTTCATTCTTTGGTAACTAAATTAGTGGCTAAGTAGGGTCTGCGACTCCGGAGGATTGTCCTTCATGTCTTTGTTGCTGATAACTTGTTGCTACTTTTAGGTGAAGTGAGACCTCGGAAGATAACCATTAATCGCTCTCCTTTGAACTGCTTATTCTAGCCTTCCATGCTCTCCTGCTACCCACACCTCCTGTACACCGATGGTATGTCCTAGTGTGACTGGCTTGCTCTCCTTGGTTCCCCCTAGAAATTCCCGTTGTTTTGCTACTTAGCCTCACAAACAATGGATCACTCTAGCGTCAAAGAGGGTGTGAATAATGATCCCTCATACGTCCAGCATTCACATGATAAAGCTTGGGTTTCCATTCCCCAAGTTGTCACCTACTCCACGAGCTATTTGCTTGGCCCTGGATGGCTGCTCCTCCATTGACATAGTCTTTCCAACTTACTCTTCCGAGAACATCAACTAACAACAAAGCTTAGATTACTAATTCTAACTTACCATGGTGGCTGTAGGGGGTGGCAGGGTTAGGCAGAGGAACGGAAGCTCTTTCCCAAGTAGTCTCAAGCGATCTTTTTAAAAGTCATCCTCCAGGTCAGAACTGGAGTGACAGCCAAGCTCTGATACCAAATCTGTAACACCCGTATCTCGGATTATGAATCCAAATCCAAGTGTTAGACAAAAATTGGTATCTTCATTACCGGGCATGATTCCGAACCGAGGCCGTATCGATCTCTATCGAGACTTACCGGTCCACGGTACTGTGGTTGGCACTGCCCATCTAGCTTTCTCTCTGATCATCAATGCCTTCACCGACGATTACCAGTTTGTTCATCTCGGACAAACAAGGTATCGTACTGATACACCGAAGCCTGTACAAGGCTCACCGATGCTAGTCAGCGATCTCATCACGGACTGCCCTTGCAGACTGCCCGGTTTTCCCCGATTGGCAGTGGTAGATCGATCGTAGGCCTCCCCGAGGGCCTATCGACGCATCCCCATGGCCTGATCGTAGCTACTACCTGATAGCCACTCTTGTCACGGTCGGATCGTCGAGTGTCCGTACCGATGATCGTCTCACCGATACGTCCATCATAGAATGATCTGAGGATCTCTCGTCCTGATCATTGATCAGCCTTACTTCCTCACGATACCTCCTCCAGGCACGTCCTCTAGGTTACTTGGGCCCTGTCGAAGCGTTATCGTGCCCTCTCGAGGCGTCACCAGTACCTCGTACCGATGCCATGTCGAGGCGTCACTAGTACCTCGTACCGATGCCCTGTCGAGGCGTCTCTGATGCCCTCTTGAGGCGTCACCAATGTCTATCGTAGGTACCCTATCGTACTGTCATCGAGGTACCCCGATGCCATACCGATGTCAGCACTAGGCATTACCGATCGTACTGGGCCATGAACGGATCTCTATCCATCCAAGGCTGCTACTACTACCAGGCCATATACGGATCTTTATCCGTGCAAGGCTACTACTACTACTACTACTACCCTAACCCGTACTACTAAGACTACCGTATGAAAGCTATAAAGGAAAAGAATAGAAAGGGAGTATTAGGTACGGATCACGCCTTACCTTATACCGCTGCTCCTTAGGGTGGGGTGCCGAGTTCCTTCTCGAGCTCCTCCTTTTCTCTTTCTCTTAAGCATTTATCTTCGGCTGTAGAGAGAAGAGAAATGTTTGGTGTGTAAATAATGAGCTCCCTAGCTCCCTATTTATACTAAACCAAAAACCGTAAGGAGAATATCCACTTTCCTTATTCTTTTCCACCTCCTTACTACATGGGCCCAAAGCCCGCATAATTTACTTGGTGACCACGTTTTTCCACCTCCTTTCCTACAAAATCTAGGGCTACCTTTCCCCTTTTAATTGTAGGAGGCCCGTTTACCACTTTCGCGGGCCATTCCACGGATTTCCACTTCCTAAAGACATTTTACCCCATAATAAGCATTTCTCAACTTCATCAAACCCCCACAAAATTATTCTAAGTTGCTGAAAACTCCATACCCAGATCTGGGATGTTACAAATTCTCCCCCCCCCCTTAGATTGGATCCGTCCTCGGATCCAAGATGACAATATTCAGTCCTTTGTTAAGCCATATCACCTTTGGGGGTTTTGTCTAGGGTCGTTGTGCCTCCACTGGGTGTTCCTCGAAGCTTTGCTTGCCTCCATCATGTCTTCTTGTGGGTTGCTCCTTATTGATTCATCGAACGCTGCATACCGAGCCTCATAAGATTCTTCTAGGCGTTACCTTTTCTGCCCAAGTCTTCCAGTTTCTTGAGTGGTTTCCTTTCCCACTACAGGTGACCCTTAACTACTACTTCTCAACACAAGGCCATGTGATACAGGTGCTCCTCCGGGTGATTGGAAAATGTGGCTACAAATTCTTTTAGATGGCTCTGAACATCATCTTTGTCCTTTGTCTAAAGGTTGGCTGCTAAGTCTCCACAAACAACATGTTGCTCGAGACGCTCCAAGATCGAGTTACTATTGACCCGTTTCGTCTTCCTTAGGACCGTTACGTGCTTCTTGAGTCATGCCTTCTTGCGGGGAGTATCAGTACGTACTCTGGCCACAACTATGTTTCTTGTTTGATGTGGAGTTGTTCTTCTCCTGGTGTAAGAGCCTCGTTCAATCGCCATGATACGTACCAAATCTTACACCAATTGGATTATCCGCACACCAGGCTTCTTCATTCTTTGGTGACTAAATTAGTGGCTAAGTAGGATCTGCGACTCCGGAGGATTGTCCTTCATGTCTTTGATGCTGATAACTTGTTGCTACTTTTAGGTGAAGTGAGACCTCGGAAGATAACCATTAATCGCTCTCCTTTGAACTGCTTATTCTTGCCTTCCATGCTCTCTTGCTACCCACACCTCCTGTACACCGATGGTATGTCCTAGTGTGACTGGGTTGCTCTCCTTGGTTCCCCCTAGAAATTCCCGTTGTCTTGCTACTTAGCCTCACAAACAATGGGTCACTCTAGCGTCAAAGGGTGTGAATAATGATCCCTCATACGTCCAACATTCACATGATAAAGCTTGGGTTTCCATTCCCCAAGTTGTCACCTACTCCACGAGCTATTTGCTTGGCCCTGGATGGCTGCTCCTCGATTGACATAGTCTTTCCAACTTACTCTTCCGAGAACATCAACTAACAACAAAGAGTAGATTACTAATCCTAACTTACCATGGTGGCTGTAGGGGGTGGCAGGGTTAGGCAAAGGAACGGAAGCTCTTTCCCAAGTAGTCTCAAGAGATCTTTTTAAAAGTCATCCTCCAGGTCAGAACTGGAGTGACAACCAAGCTCTGATACCAAATCTGTAACACCCGTATCTCGGATTATGAATCCAAATCCAAGTGTTAGACAAAAATTGGTATCTTCATTACCGGGCATGATTCCGAACCGAGGCCGTATCGATCTCTATCGAGGCCTTACCGGTCCGCGGTACAGTGGTTGGCACTGCCCGTCTAGCTTTCTCTCCGATCATCGATGCCTTCACCGATGATTATCAGTTTGTTCATCTCGCACAAACAAGGTATCATACTGATACACCGAAGCCTGTACAAGGCTCACCGATGCTAGTCAGCGATCTCATTACGGACTGCCCTTGCAGACTGCTCAGTTTTCCCCGATAGGCAGTGGTAGATCGATAGTAGGCCTCCCCGAGGGCCTATCGACGCATGCCCATGGTCCGATCGTAGATACTACCTGATAGCCACTCTTGGCACGGTCGGATCGTCGAGTGTCCGTACCGATGATCGTCTCACCGATACGTCCATCATGGAAAGATCTGAGGCTCTCTCGTCCTGATCATCGATAAGCCTTACTTCCTCACGATACCTCCTCCAGGCACGTCCTCTAGGTTACCTGGGCCCTGTCGAAGCGTTATCGTGCCCTCTCGAGGCGTCACCAGTACCTCGTACCGATGCCATGTCGAGGCGTCACTAGTACCTCGTACCGATGCCCTGTCGAGGCGTCTCTGATGCCCTCTTGAGGCGTCACCAATGTCTATCGTAGGTACCCTGTCGTACTGTCATCGAGGTACCCTGAGGCCATACCGATGTCAGCACTAGGCATTACCGATTGTGACGGGCCATGAACGGATCTCTATCCGTCCAAGGCTGCTACTACTACTGGGCCATATACGGATCTTTATCCGTGCAAGGCTACTACTACTACTACTACTACTACCCTCACCCGTACTACTAAGACGGAAAAGAATAGAAAGGGAGTATTAGGTACGGATCCCGCCTTACCTTATACCCCTGCTCCTTAGGGTGGGGTGCCGAGGTCCTTCTCGAGCTCCTCCTTTTCTCTTTATCTTCGGCTGTAGAGAGAAGAGAAATGTTTGGTGTGTAAATAATGAGCTCCCTAGCTCCCTATTTATACTAAACCAAAAACCGTAAGGAGATTATCCACTTTCCTTATTCTTTTCCACCTCCTTAATACATGGGTCCAAAGCCCGCCCAATTTAATTGGTGACCACGTTTTTCCACCTTTCCTACAAAATCTAGGGCTACCTTTCCCCTTTTAATTGTAGGAGGCCCGTTTACCACTTTCGCGGGCCAGTCCATGGATTTCCACTTCCTAAAGACATTTTATCCCATAACGAGCATTTCTCAACTCCATCAAACCTCCACGAAATTATTCTAAGTTGCTGAAAACTCCATACCCAGATCTGGGATGTTACAAATTCTCCCCCCCCCCCTTAGATTGGATCCGTCCTCGGATCCAAGATGACAATATTTAGTCCTTTGTTAAGCCATATCACCTTTGGGGGTTTTGTCTAGGGTCGTTGTGCCTCCACTGGGTGTTCCTCGAAGCTTTGCTTGCCTCCATCATGTTTTCTTGTGGGTTGCTCCTTATTGATTCATCGAACGCTGCATACCGAGCATCATAAGGTTCTTCTAGGCGTTACCTTTTCTTCCCAAGTCTTCCGGTTTCTTGAGTGGTTTCCTTTCCCACTACAGGTGACCCTTAACAACTACTTCTCAACACAAGGCCATGTGATACAGGTGCTCCTCCGGGTGATTGGAAAATGTGGCTACAAATTCTTCTAGATGGCTCTGAACATCATCTTTGTCCTTTGTCTAAAGGTTGGCTGCTAAGTCTCCACAAACAACATGTTGCTCGAGACGCTCCAAGATCGAGTTACTATTGACCCGTTTCTTCTTCCTTAGGACCGTTACGTGCTTCTTGAGTCATGCCTTCTTGCGGGGAGTATCAGTAGGTACTCTGGCCACAAATATGTTTCTTGTTTGATGTGGAGTTGTTCTTCTCCTGGTGAAAGAGCCTCGTTCAATCGCCATGATAAGTACCAAATCTTACACCAATTGGATTATCCGCACACCAGGCTTCTTCATTCTTTGGTTACTAGATTACTGGCTAAGTAGGATCTGCGAATTCGGAGGATTGTCCTTCATGTCTTTGATGCTGATAACTTGTTGCTACTTTTAGGTGAAGTGAGACCTCGAAAGATAACCATTAATCGCTCTCCTTTGAAGTGAGACCTTTGAACTGTACACCGATGGTATGTCCTAGTGTGTCTGGCTTGCTCTCCTTGGTTCCCCCTAGAAATTCCCGTTGTTTTGCTACTTAGCCTCACAAACTATGGATCACTCTAGCGTCAAAGAGGGTGTGAATAATGATCCCTCATACGTCCAACATTCACATGATAAAGCTTGGGTTTCTATTCCCCAAGTTGTCACCTACTCCACGAGCTATTTACTTGGCCCTGGATGGCTGCTCCTCCATTGACATAGTCTTTCCAACTTACTCTTCCGAGAACATCAACTAACAACAAAGCTTAGATTACTAATCCTAACTTACCATGGTGGCTGTAGGGGGTGGCAGGGTTAGGCAGAGGAACGAAAGCTCTTTCCCAAGTAGTCTCAAAAGATCTTTTTAAAAGTCGTCCTCCAGGTCAGAACTGGAGTGACAGCCAATCTCTGATATCAAATCTGTAACACCCGTATCTCGGACTATAATCCAGACCTAAGTGTTAGATAAAAATTGGTATCTTCATTACTCTAAAATTTATCAATACACTGTTCAGTAAAATTACAACGTATGGGTACTAGATTCACAACGCCTTGGGAAAGTCTTCCTCCATTGCCTGCTGCTCCCTCCTGCCTTGCCGTCCTATGGTCCACCTGACCGGATGTCCTATCTTGCATACTGGGAAGGGGGTGAGTATTGAATACTCAGTAAGACGGTCTTCTCCGTCTCACCACCTAACACTACCTAGCTATTCTAAACCCCTACAACCCCCACACAATACCCTTAGCACTACGTGCCAGGTACTATGTCTCACGGCCAACCCAATGGCGGTGATACAACTCCTCAACTCTTACCGGCACGCTGGCAGCCTTAACTTTTTACCAGCAAGCTGGTACCTACAACCTCCTAACCAGTAAACTGGTATGCCTGGCACACTGGCGGCCTATCCTCCTAGTCGGCCCATCGGCGGCCTATCCTCCTAGTCGGCCCATCGGCGTACTTTCATGTTTTGGCACTCTGGCCCTCCTAGCGGACAACTGAATGCTAGGTCTTCATGCCACTTTTTCAGGCCAAACACAAACAACGGGTCGTATGTATCTACATACAATGGATGCGGTATTTAAAGCTACTGGCATTGAGAACCGAATATCCTATCCGGTTTAACATGCTCTAAACTATTAGATTCTCCTAAGGTTCACTATCAAGTTATCTACTCCGGTTAATCCTAGTCCTTTATACATGTACGTTCTCAAGCAATAGCCGAAGCATTTCAAACAATACCTTTGCCCTGTATGGTTGGCCCCACGTAAGCATGGCTATCCCAATACGTTACCCATGACACATTTATTGCCATACGGCGACCGTCCCTGCAGAAATACACACATAAAACTATCCGTTAATTGTGGAAGACTCACAATCCAGCCTTGACCATTACTGGCCTAAGCGTTCACCTGGCCTTGCCTCTAACCCTAGAGTCGTATACGGGCGTACGAGTTTGCTAAGCCTCCTTAGCGCTTCTCTTGTTGGCACACACCGTCTAGACTCTATATCAGGTTGACTAAGGCGTGGCCGAACATCTATCGAGTTGCCCAATCACTACCTGTCTGGCCTACGACATTCTCTAGTAGTCTGTCGAGTCCAACAAAAAAGTGAACCATCGAGTATCATCACTGCTGTCATAACCCCGATAATATCTAAGGATCAGCAAGCGACCTCAATTTTCCAAGTATCCACCTTCGAGGAATTATGACTTAGAAAAGATTGAGGAAGTGATAAAATGGATTTTGGCCGAAGAATAAGTGAGTTTGCCTGAGTAAAATGAATTTTAGACAGATTTAGGTGATATCGGACTGTTCTGCGCGTACCGCGACCGAGAGTTACGTACCTCAGGAAAGTTTTATCAGTACAGTCACAGGACCAGTCCATCAGGCGCGTGGGGGAACGCAGGTTGCTCACTAGTGCGCAGGACATCCACCACGTGTATGACATGCGAAAGCATGTGCGGAACGCGGCTGGGTGCTGAGTGGAGGGCAGATCCGAGCTGCCACGTGTCACCCATATGGCAGCATGCGCGACAGATGGGAGAAAGAGCTTTTGGTCGGATTTCTCTATAAAAACCCACCTTCCCCTTAGTTTTTCCACCTCATTCCGTTTTCCTTAGCCAAACTCTGCCCAAATTTCTCTAGGTTCGAGATTCCAAGGTCTTAGCTCAAGTTTCAGTCTACAGGAAAGGAATTTCTGAGTAGATTTTTGGTAAGTTACCTCTTTTCCCTTGAGCTTTCCCTCTGATCCGTTTAACCGAGTGTTTAAGGTAGTGTTACCTTAGCTTCAGGTTCATTCATGTCGCGGTGGGAAGGTTAGCTCGCGGTGGATCCCGGTAGAATGTGTTTAGTTAAATCGTTTGCATGCATGGTTAGATCCTAGTGTTCGGACTGCATGCATGGTTATATCCGAGTGTTGTGATTGCATGCATGGTTTGATCCGAGTGTTGTGATTGCATGCATGATTAGATCCGAGTGTTGTGACTGCATGCACGGTTAGATCCGAGTGTTCGGATTGCATGCGACTTATTTTTAAATCACTCTTGAGGTTCTTAGCATTTTATGTTTAAAAGTTACTAAGTGTGATTTGTGATTTATCGTTGCATGTTGAGGTTTGGTGATTGTTGTGCATTTACTTGTTGAAGTATATTGCTGAATTATTGATTGTAATAAATACTTAGTGAGAAGTATTTATGTTGTCTCAAGCGGAAGTTCGATGGAACTTAGCTTGAGTGAGATATTGTTGTGATTGTTGTTGTGTGGTTATAAGTATCTGATCGGGTAGATACATGCATATATATATTATAACCTGTTAAGCGGTTCGACGGCCTGGGAAACGCGAGGGGTTACTTGCACACGCGGTAGGAACTTGGGTAGCTCCCAGGGCCATGATACACGACGGTGTAATTGGAGTTCCAAGAGGGAACTCGAGTCTTGCTAGACTTTGTGTCTGCAATTCTCCGTTTGAGGGACCGGGACGGGTGACTGAACCGCATGGCCATATTGGATTGAAAATGAATTCATGCATTTAGATGTTATCTCTGTGTTCTTGCTTGTTGTGTGATTGTTGATGTTATCACTAACGTGTTTTGAGATTGGGAGATGCTTAGTCCGTTAGAAACCAGGATTCACTAAGTAATCTTAGATTACTTATGACTCTACTTGTTTTGCAGGTGACCTTAGCGGGTAGACCTCGGGAAGCACTTCAAGGACTTAAGAAAACCGGCGGTAGTTTGCTTATGCCTTTTTGTAAAACATGTTGTGGTTGTTGTTTCGGTTAAACTGTTTTGGGCTTATAGGCTTATGCCGGCTCGTAAGACTTTGAATCGTACCTTTTGAACTTAAGTATTTATGTATGGAAGTATTTTAGTATTCGCTTGAGTTTCAATTGGTATTAGTGTAGTCTGGACGAACTAACCATCTAACTTGGTTCGGGTTGGCAAGCCTTAGGACCACTTTAGATGGGTAAACCACTCAAGAACGGTTGGACGTAGGTTGCTAGATGGGTTCTAGTAACCCGGTCCGACTATTCCCGCATGTGGTTAGTAACGCCTCGGGTTACCGGGCTCGGCTCAGGTAACCCAGGGTGTTACAAGGTGGTATCAGAGCATGGTTCATGCTCACTGGAACTTGTTTTAATGTTTTATCGAGTAACAATTGAGTCGAAAAAAGGCATATTAAGATAAGCGGGTAGTCATGTGCTTTAGATAATAGGATGGGTTAAGACTTACCTTGGTTTTTCGCTACAGATGTCGGACTTTGGAGAAAACGAGATAGGTGGAGGAAACGAAGGAGGAAACCTAGAGGTTTTAGTTGGTAATGGAGCAATATCAGGTAATGCCGCAGGAGGACCACATGGAGCTCAGGGCGGGATGGACCCCGACCTCCAGGATGAGGCAAGCAGTGCCCATGTTCCGGTGCAGGAGAATCCTCCAGCACCAGATCCTGTGAACTCTGACCCTGTGAGACCATAAGTAAACGCTCCTACCAGAGATCTCATTTACCAAATGTTGGATCAGATGGACCAACAACAAGCTGCAAGGAACATTCAGAATGCAGTCGAGCCTCGACCTGACTTCCTTCAGTTGGTAATAATGGTGAAAAATATGGGGACGAAGCCATATCCTGGTGGCACCAATCCATTTGCAGCAGATGCTTGGCTGCATAACCTGGAAAGGAACTTCGCCGCAACACGCTGCCCTGAAGACTTTAAGACAGATGTGGCAGTACACTACTTAGAGGAGGAGGCAATCAGTTGGTGGATCAGTGTAGAACCGAAGTATGGGATTCTCAAACCAACTTGGATCGAATTCAAGAGTGAATTTGAGAGGAAATACTTCCCATCTGAAGCAAGGTAACAGAAAGGTTAGAAACTATGAGGCTGAGTTCACCAAGCTTCGTCGTCATGTGCGCTATGGACAAGGAGATGAGCAGGCTATCATCCGCAGGTTCCTTAGAGGACTCAGACCAGAGTTAAGGAGTAGGCTGCAAGTGGTGGAGTTTACAAGCTTATTCCATTTGATTGAGCGTGCTGTCAATGTAGAGCAGGAAGAGTCGCAACAAATGAACACCACCAAGATGGGGGAAGGAAACAAGAATGTTCAACATGTTTCCCAGTTAGGAAACCGAGGAAGGTCCAACCAGCGGGGAAAACCAAATAACCGAGGAGCGAGTCGAGGTAGTGGGGGGAGTCGTGGAACGCCTTCCATAGACTCACAACGTATGTGCTACAATTGTGGGAAGGTTGGACATGTTCAAAAAGATTGTTATCTACCGAGACAAGCAATTCATGTTCCAACCATCACTTGCTTCGCGTGTGGAGAAGTAGGACACTACGGCAACACATGCCCACATAGGAACCCATCTTCTACAGGAAAAGAGAAGAGAACAATGGGCTCAACACCAAACAGGCCTGGAGAAGAGCCAGCTTTCAAGAGGCAAGCTGTAGGTGGTGTGTATAACCTAGAAGTAGTGGAAGACCCTAAACCTTCTGGCCCCTCTAAAGGCCCCATTTCAGGTACGTGGGGTTCTAACTACTTCATGTGTTTGACTGGCTGCTTGATTGTGTGTTTTGATTGCTTGCTTGCTGCATGTTGTTTTTATTGTTATGTTATCATGTTAGGAACCTTGCATGTTGGTGGTAACCCCACGCATGTACTGTTCGACTCGGGAGCTTCACATTGTTTTGTGACTCCTGAGGTGGCCTCAAAGTTCTAGGGAACCTTTGTCGAGAATAAGGTTAGTGTTTATATTTCTGTTCCTGGTAATGGAACCCTTAGAGCTCATAGGCAGGTCGTAGGAGTACCTGTAGTAGTTCCGGAGGAACCTTTGTTATCCAATCTTCTAGTAGTGCCCCTATGAAACTATGAGGTGATTCTGGGGATGGATTGGTTATCTGCCTATTTTGCCAATTTGGATTGTGGCCGTGGGAGGGCTACTTTCAAGAGAGAAAGACGCCCAGAGTTAGCTTATTGTGGAATCTGCCCTAGTTCAGTTGCAGAGTGTGTTTCTACAATGCGAGTGGAAAAGATACTAGAGGAGAGTGAAGCTTACTTGGTTGCTTTGAAGTGTGTGGATCAGGATGTGGAAATGACAATAAGAGTTGAAGACATCCCAGTGGTAAGAGAGTTTCAAGATGTATTCAATGCCTTGGAAGGATTGCCTCCACCTCGGAGCAACCATTTCACAATCAACTTGGAGCCGAATGCTGCTCCAATTGCCAAGGCTCCTTATCAAATGGCTCCGGCAGAGCCAGCGGAGCTGAAAAGCCAGTTGGAGGACCTAATGGAAATGGGTTTCATCCGACCTAGTTCGTCATCGTGGGGAGCCCCAATATTATTCGTTAAGAAGAAGGATGGGAGCATGAGATTGTGCATCGATTACCGTGGAATCAACAATGTGACGATCAAGGACAAGTACCCATTGCCTCGGATCGATGAACTCTTAGATCAATTGCAGGGAGCAAGTTGGTTTTCCAAGATTGATCTGGCATCGGGGTACGATCAAAGTCCTATCCAGGAAAATGATGTGGTGAAGACTGCTTTTAGGACCCAGTATGGACACTACGAGTTTGTAGTTATCCCGTTTGGTCTTACAAATGCTCCAGCTGCTTTCATGAGACTAATGAATGAAGTATTCCGAGACTACCATAATAAGTTTGTGATCATTTTCATTGACGAGATCTTGGTATACTCCTGGACAACAGCAGAGCATGAAAGACATGTAGAATTGGTGTTGGAACGGTTAATGAGTCAGAAATTGTTCGCAAAGTTCAGTAAGTGCAGCTTCTGGAAGAGGGAAATTGGATTCTTAGGACATCGAGTGTCGGAACAAGGAGTTTCGGCAGACCCGGAGAAAATCCAAGTTATCAGAAGTTGGCCGCAACCATCATCGGTCACGGAAGTGAGAAGTTTCTTAGGCTTGGCGGGGTATTACCGAAAGTTTGTTAAAGGATTTTCATCCATAACAAAACCTTTCACACGACTCACCGGTAAAGGACTAGTATTCGATTGGGATGAGAAGGCAGACAGGGCTTTCAACAAACTAAAAGAAGCGTTGATGATAGCTCCAATCTTAGGGCTGCCCGAACCTAACCAGCCTAACACTGTGTTTAGCGATGCGTCAAAAATTGGATTAGGATGTGTGTTGATGCAAGGCGATAAGGTCATCGCTTATGCATCTCGACAGTTAAGAAAGCATGAGGAGAATTATCCGATTCACGACTTAGAGTTGGCTGCTGTGGTATATGCTCTCAAGATTTGGCGATCGTACCTCTACGGGGAGACAGTGTCAATATTTACGGACCACGAAAGCCTCAAACACTTGTACACCCAACCTGCTATGAATGCACGCCAACGAAGATGGATGGAGTTGGTGGGAAATTACGACCTTAAGATCAAGCATCACCCGGGCAAGGCCAATGTAGTGGCTGATGCCCTTAGCAGAAGAAGAGTTGATGTGGACACCGAGAAAGATCTAGCAGCCTTGACTGAAGAACTGAAGAATGTTAAGTTAGCAGTGTTAGAAGGAGAAGAAGATTCGAACGCGCAAATAGGATTGCAAGCAGTTCATCAGGCAGGACTCATTCAGAGAATTCGAGAGGAACTAAGGAGGGATCCAAAGTTGAAAAAGATCTTCGAGGAGTTGAGTGGTCGGGAGGACCAAAACATAAGTGGATATCATGTCACTTCAGATGGAACGTTGCTTCTACTTGGAAGGATAACTGTACCTCAGGGACAGGGGTTACGGGACGAAATCCTACGAATAGCTCATGCGACCAGAGTGAGTATTCACCCGGGTAGGACATAGATGTATAGGGATATTCGGAAATACTACCATTGGCCAGGTATGAAGAAAGCAGTCGCTCAATGGGTATCTCAATGCCGAACTTGTCAACTAGCCAAAGTGGAGCATCAAGTACCGGGAGGGCTACTTCAGAACTTGCCAATCCCAGAATGAAAATGGGAAACTGTAGCAATGGATATGGTGACAGGATTTCCAACCGCACCAGGACGAAGCAATGATGCGGTATTGGTAGTTGTTGATTGATTGACAAAGACTACACGCTTTGTAGCAGTAAAATCAAATGATGGAGCACTTGTGTGGGCAGAAAAGTACTTACTCGAGGTCGTCAGACTGCACGGTGTTCCTGCTAGCATCGTTTCTGATCGAGACGCAAGATTTACTTCAAGATTGTGGAAAGCTCTTCAGCAATCTTTAGGAACTCACCTACTCATGAGCTCGTCCTATCACCCGGAGACGGATGGACAGAGCGAAAGGACCATTCGAACGCTAGAAGATATGCTTCGATTATGCGTTATGGATTAGGGTGGAAACTGGGAGCAGTATCTGCCCTAATTAGAGTTTTCCTACAACAATAGCTACCACGCCAGAATCAGAATGTCACCATACGAGGCATTATATGGGAGACCCTGTAGAACTCTGTTATGTTGGACTAAAGTGGGTGAGCGACAGATGTATGGACCTGACTTAGTCCAAGAAGCGAATGACAAGATCATAATAGCCCAAAGGAATATGAAGAGAGCTCAAGATCGACAGAAGAAGTATGCGGACAGGGGAAGGAGAGACCTGAAATACAATGTGGGAGATAGAGTTATTCTAAAGATATCAGCGCCAACGGGAAAGGACCGATTCGCAAGACCCGATAAGTTGTCAAGACGATTCATAGGACCCTTCACAATTGAGGATCGAGTTGGTGAAGTGGCATATAAGCTACAAATACCAGATGATATGGGTATTCATCACACCGTCCACGTCTCACAACTCAAGAAGTATATTCCAGAACCAAATCGACCGCAGACGGAAGAACTTGAGTTTCCTATTCCGGAAGGACCCATCCAAATTCTGGAAGAGCGTGTCAGAAGAATACGGAATCAACTAGTGCCGCAACTTAGAGTTTTATGGGGACATGACGGCAAAGTAGAGGATATGTGGAAAGATGAAGCAAAATTCAGAGAAAAGTATCCATAATTTTTCGCTCCAAGAGTTGATGAAGCGAAAGGTTTTAGTGAATTCGGGGACGAATTCTAATAAGGAGGGGTGGGTGTCATAACCCCGATAATATCTAAGGATCGGCAAGCGACCTCAAATTTCCAAGTACCCAGCTTCGAGGAATTTTAACAGAAAAGATTGAGGAAGTGATAAAATGGATTTTGGCCGAAGAATAAGTGAGTTTGCCCAAGTAAAATGAGTTTTAGATGGATTTAGGTGATATCAGACTGTTCTTCGCGTACCGCAACCGAGAGTTACGTACCGCATGAAAGTTTTAATGGTACACTCGCGGGACCAGTCCACCAGGCGCGTGGGGGAACGCTGGTTGCTCGCTGGTGCGCATGACAGATCCACCACGTGGATGACATGCGGATGGATGTGCGGAACGCGGCTGGGCGCTGAGTGGAGGGCAAATCCGAGCCGCCACGTATCACCTTTGCGGTAGCATGCGCGGCAGATGGCAGAAAGAGCTTTTGGTCGGATTTTTCTATAAAAACCCACCTTCCCCTTAGTTTTTCCACCTCATTCCGTTTTCCTTAGCCAAACTTTGCCCAAATTTCTCTGGGTTCGAGATTCTAAGGTCTTAGCTCGAGTTTGGGTCCGCGGGAAAGTAATTTCCGAGTAGATTTTTGGTAAGTTACCTCTTTTCCCTTGAGCTTTCCCTCTGATCCGTTTAGCCGAGTGTTTAAGGTAGTGTTACCTTAGCTTCAGGTTCATTCGTGTCACGGTGGGAAGGTTACCTCGCGGTGGATCCTCTAGCAAACCTCAGATCTGAACTTGTGAGTCCCGGTAGAATGTGTTTAGTTAAATCGTTTGCATGCATGGTTAGATCCGAGTGTTTTGATTGCATGCATGGTTAGATCTAAGTGTTGTGATTGCATGCATGGTTAGATCTGAATGTTGTGATTGTATGCATGGTTAGATCCGAGTGTTGTGAATGCAAGCATGGTTAGATCCGAGTGTTCGGATTGCATGCGAGTTATTTTTAAATCACTTTTGAGGTTCTTAGCATTTTATGTTTAAAAGTTGCTAAGTGTGAGTTGTGATTTATCGTTGCATGTTGAGGTTTGGTGATTGTTGTGCATTTACTTGTTGAAGTATATTATTGAATTGTTGATTGTGATAAATACTTAGTGAGAAGGATTTATGTTGTCTCAGGCGGAAGTTCAATGGAACTTAGCTTGAGTGAGATATTGTTGTGATTGTTGTTGTGTGGTTATAAGCATGTGATCGGGTAGATGCATGCATATATATATTATAACCTGTTAAGCGGTTCGACGGCCCGGGGAAGACGCAGGGGTTACTCCCGCACGCGGCAGGAACTTGGGTAGCTTCCAGGGCCGTGATACACGACGGTGTAATTGGAGTTCCAAGAGGGAACTCGAGTCTTGCTAGACTTTGTGTCTGCAATTCTCCGTTTGAGGGACCGGGACGGCTGACTGAACCGCATGGCCATATTGGATTGAAAATGAATTCAGGCATTTAGATGTTATCTTCATGTTCTTGCTTGTTGTGTGATTGTTGATGTTATCAGTAACGTGTTTTGGGATTGGGAGATGCTTAGTCCGTTAGAAGCCTGGATTCACTAAGTAATTTTAGATTACTTATGACTCTACTTGTTTTGCAGCTGACCTTAGCGGGTAGACCTCGAGAAGCACTTCATGGACTTAGGAAAACTAGCGGTAGTTTCCTTATGCTTTTTTGTAAAATATGTTGTGGTTGTTGTTTCTGTTAAACTGTTTTGGGCATATAGGCTCATGCCGGCCCGAAGACTTTGAATCGTAGCTTTTGAACTTAAGTATTTATGTATGGAAGTATTTTAGTATTCGCTTGAGTTTCAAATGGTACTAGTCTAGTCCGGACGAACTAACCATCTAACTTGGTTCGGGTTGGTAAGCCTTAGGACCACTTTAGATGGGTTAACGACTCTAGAACGGTTGGACGTAGGTTGCTAGATGGGTTATAGTAACCGAGTTCGAGTATTCCCACATGTGGTTAGTACCGCCTCGAGTTGCCTGGCTCGGCTCAGGTAACCCAAGGCGTTAAAACTGCCTTGCGGCGGTAACTCTACCATAGCTCTATTTTATGGTTTAATGATCGGTTAGTATAAGGCCTTTCAGTCTGCCAAGCTAATCCTCACATTTCGCTCACCAGCTCCCTTGGCAGGGTATAGCTAGCTGATGCATGACTTTATCAGATTCCTAAGCAAACTCATTCTTCCGGACTTCATAAACTATATGCGGTGCGACTCGGAGCTAGGCACAATCCTGCCATGGCTAGCCTTGACAAGGCGCCGAGAGAAGTAAGGCTGATCGATGATCAGTACGAGTGAGCCTCAGATCATTCCTCGATGGACGTATCAATGAGACAATCATCGGTACGGACATTCGACGATCAGACCATGCCAAGAGTGGCTATCAGGTAGTATCTATGATCGGACCATGTGGACGCGTCGATAGGCCCTAGGGGAGGCCTACGATCGATCTACCACTGGGCATCGGGGATAACTAAGCAGTCTGCAAGGGCATTCCGCGATGAGATCGCTGACTGGCATCGGTGAGCCTCGTACAGGCTTTGGTGTATCAGTACAATACCTTGTTCGTCCGTGATGAACAAACCGGTAATCATCGGTGAGAGCATCGATGATCGGAGAGAAAGTTAGACGGGCAGTGCCAACCACTGTACCGCAGACCGGTAAGGCCTTGATAGAGATCGATATGGCCTCGGTTCGGAATCACGCCCGGTAAGTAAAATCATGCTTGGCTTATCGATAGTGGCAGAGCATCCGGTCAGATCATGGCGATCTGGCTATGGACTCGCAGGTAGACAGTAGAGGAGCATGGCAAGGCTAACACAGCTTGCTAAGTAACTCGGCTATCCCAATGGATCTTGGCGAGGGTGCACGGACCAAGGAGTTCCGGCAGTGAGACTCAGCCTTGTATCTCGAGCAAACTTGGCTCGGCATAAGCTGGCCCAAAAGTGACTCGTTGTTTAGCAGACTAGAGGCTAGCCATGGTAGGATCATGCCTAGCTCTGAGTCACATCGTATATAGTTTAGGAAGTCAGGAAGAATGAGTTTGCTCAAGAATCCGATAGAGTCATGCATAGGCCAGCTATACCCTACCAAGGGAGCTGGTGGGCCAAATGTGTGGATTAGCTTGGCAGACTGAAAGGTCTGATACTAACCGATCAATAAACCACGAAATAGAGCTATGGTAAAGTTGCCTTACCGCCGCAAGGCAATGATGATACTCGATGGTTCGCTTGTTTGTTTGACTCGGCAGACTACTAGAGAATGTCGTAGGCCAGACAGGTAGTGTTCGGGCAACTCGATAGTTGTTCGGCCATGCCTTAGTCAACCTAATATAGAGTCTAGACGGTGTATGGCAACAAGAGAAGCGCTAAGGAGGCTAAGTAAACTCGTATGGCCGCATACGACTCCAGGGTTAGAGGCAAGGCCAGGTGAACGCTTAGGCCAGTAATGGTCAAGGCTGGATTGTGAGTCTTCCATAATTAACGGATAGTTTTATGTGTGTATTTGTGCAGGGACGGTCGCAGTATGGCCATAGATGTGTCATGGGTAACGTATTAGGATAGTCATGCTTACCTGGGGCCGACCATATGGGACAAAGGTATTGATTGAAATGCTTCGGCTATTGCTTGAGAACGTAGAGGTATAAAGTACTAGGATTAACCGGAGTAGATAACTTGATTGTGAACCTTAGGAGAGTATATTAGTTTTAGAGCATGTTAAACCGGATAGGATAATATGTTCACAATGCCAGTAGCTTAAAATACCGCACCCGTAGTATGTAGATACATACGCCCCGTTTGTTTGTGTTTGACCTAAAAAAGTGGCACGAAGACCTAGCGTTCAGTTGTTCACTGGATGACCCGATAGGAAGTCCGCCGACGGGCCGACTAGAGGAACTCAGCCGACGGGTTGACTAGAGAAAGGTACTAGGAGACGGTCAAGGAGCTGATAATCCCTAGTACCACATGAGGCGTCTAGGAGGGAGTCAGGCCGCTGATGATCTCTAGATGACGCCCCATGTAGTTAGCTCCATTTGCTGAGAGTCAGCCTTGGTTGCCCCGGTAGTATTGAGAAGTGTATGCTTTCCAAGAGTTCGAGTGCCTAGGATGCCAGGAGTTGGCCTAAGACTCACCCGAGGTTGAATGAGATGACTTGGACCGAGTTAGAATGTTCTAGTGGAGTAGGGTTAAACCGTTCGTGGAAGTTTGGGATTTGGGACTTCGCGTCTAATCCCATGTGATTTGTTCTCTTCCGAGGAGACCGGAAATGAGAACCTCACACCCTTAGGATTCGTAAAGATCTAGCCTTAGGATTCTTCAGATGTTCTTTGTGCCCAAAGATCTAGAATAGGATAACCCTTAACCCTCACGTGCAAGAAGCCGAGGAGTTCAAAGACGATGCCACAATGGCAGGCGCAGCCAGGCAGTAACTGCGGTGATTCGTATCAAGTAGCAAGGTGGTGTCAAGGTGGTGTCAAAAGGGTATCCATTCAAGGCAGGGTTACCCGGGGTGGTATCCGTCTATGGCGGCACAAGGTACTATCTGCATAAGTGCTACAAGTGTGGTGGCATGAGGAGGTGACCTTAGTCTTTACAAGGTGGTAGGTGGTATCCTTGCAAGGCAGTGTCAGCCAAGATGGTATAGTGTGAAATGGTAGCGTAAACCCCTGCGAGGCACTACAAGGCGGTATCAGTTGGAATCCACCCAGTTGAAGTCGTGCGAGGTGGTGCCCATGCAATGAAGTACAAGTTGACATCCACAAGGCGGACGACTCAAGAAGATTGGTGACCAAGAAACCCTTAGTTAGGAATTCCTTGAAGAGCAGAAGCGCAAGGGTAGGCTGGGTAGCAACTTAGGAAGGGGTAGCGCGATGGTGAGTCGAGTGGTATGGAGCCCACTCGAAGGACTCAATCGGGGATTAGAAACCTGACCATCTAAGTTCAGCGGAATCGCTGGGGGAAGACGATTTCTGCGGGGTGCGCAACTTTCAAATGGTATCAGGATCGGCTTTCTTAAAAGTCATGACCAGGCCAAGTAGGTGCTCTATATTAGGACTCGTTAGCTCTTAGGTTAAGTCCTATAAGTGAGGCGAGTGTCTGATGCGACTCTGGTGGAGTTGTTTTGTTTGGCCTAAGCCATGTGTAGTTGGAAGACTTCCATCGCAAGGGTCAGACCAGATCAGACCAAATGATGAAAGGATGGGAGAAATTTCATCATGAGGAACCAGGAATTTGACCATGTGATGGGAGGAAGGAAACCTTCAAACGGAGGTATAAGGATAGACCAAGTGGTGGAAGGAAGGGAAACCTTCATCACGAGGCATGAAGTTTGACCAGGTGATGGGAGGGTTGGAGGACTCTCATCACTAAGGAATCAAGCATGGCCATGTGGGAAAGTTAGGATCGCTTGGGATCCCTAGCGTGGAGAATTCAGGGCGAATTTTTATAAGGGGGAGAGAGTGTAACTGTAACATCCCAACACTTAGCAGGAGAAACCTGAGGTACTTAGGAGAAAACTAGCAGAGGTTCAGCAGAAGATTGATGGTCGCAAAGGCACCTATAGGTACTAGGTTAGGTCGGACATAGGATAGGTTAGATATAGGTTGGGTCGGGTATAGGGTAGGACATTAGAAAAATTAGGAAAATAGTGGAGGACCTGTTAGGCCGTAACGCAAGAGTAAGGGCAAAAAGGAGAAAAGGCAAAGAAAACGTGGAGGAGAGGGAAAGGGAATGGGCTTTCGGTCCATGTAGTAAGGAGGTGGAGAAAAATAAGGAAAGTGGATATTCTCCTTAGGGTTTTTGGTTTAGTATAAATAGGGAGCTAGATAGCTCATTATTTACACACCAAAACATTTCTCTTCTCTCTAGAGCCAAAGATAAACGCTTAAGAGGAACAGAAAAGGAGGAGCTCGAGAAGGAACTCGGCACCCCACCCTAAGAAGCACCCCACCTTAGGCGCGATCCGTACCTAATACTCCCTTTCTATTGTTTTCCTTAGGTGGACCATAGGACGGCAAGGCAGGAGGGAGCAGCAGGCAATGGAGGAAGACTTTCCCAAGGCGTTGTGAATCTAGTACCCACGCTTCCTTCTCTGCCCACGCTTATGGCCATCACTGGTAAGTTAGGAATAGTAACCTTAGAGATGTCCTTTTCAGATGACTACCAGAAGAAGAAACGCCGCCATAACTGCAGGAGTAGAAAATTCACTAGCAAATGAGGAACACGTACTCCTAAACCCAGTACCAACAGTTCAGCCAACGCCTCCCGTTCAACCCACCCCGCTTGTCCAGCCAGTGCCCCCTGTCCAGCCGGTGCCACCGGTTCAGCCTGTATCCCCTGCTAACCCCGTTCCGCCAGTGGACCCCGTACCTCCGGCACAACCTGGTAACCCAAACCCACCCCCACCTAACCCCGCGGCGCCCGAGGAGCCTGATGCACCAGCTATCAACCAAACCGCGATCAATGCGGCTCTGTTACATGGACTCCAGGAACCATGAACCCTCCTCGGAAATGTCATCCAGCAAGGAGGCCCAAGGAATCCAGCAAACCCACCTCCACCGAACCCGCCATTAATCGACGTGGGCGAACCTGTGATGGTAGACGCGCACCCGATGGAAAGGGTGCCCACATACTGGGAGATCCATCGAGTGGTGAGGGATATGGATATGGGAACGTTCCTCGGTAACCGAGCTAAGCCAGTCGAGGCGGATGCCTGGCTCAAGTTGCTTGAAAGAAATTTTAAGTCAGGTCGATGTCCAGCCGGGTACAAAAAGGACCTGGCGGTCAACTACCTAAAGGAGGATGCACAACTATGGTGGGAAGGGGTTATCCAAGGGTGGGGTAACCCACACTGCACCTGGGACTTATTCAGGGAAGAATTCATCAAGAAGTATTTCCCCGAGGAATCCATCGATCGATTGAAAGGAAAAAATTTGGAATTGCGTCTGAATACCCGCAGAGTAAGGGAGTACGAGGTGGAGTTCAATCGCCTATAAAGATTCCCAGGGTACAACATGACCGCAGGGCAGGTCATCAAGAAATTCCTCCGAGGACTACGAGTGGAGATACGAACCCGGTTGGAGATCCTTACCTTCCACACCATGACCGAGCTAGTGGAAATGGCCACCATGGTAGAACTAGGAGTGGAGGAAGAGAGCAAGCAGTACCACTCCGTCACCAGGACAAGGGGAAATGACAGCGGGAAGCAAAAGACGGACGATAGGGCGGGAGGCCGAAACGTGGGCTGTCCTAAGTGCGGAAAATCCCACACCGGACCTTGTAGGCCTAGGTGTGCACGTTTTGGAGAAGTCGGCCACTTGGCCTTAGCATGCCTGCAGCCACCTGGACCGGGCGTAGGTTGTTTCCGTTGTGGACGAACGGGCCACTTCGTGAGGGATTGCCCAGAAGCAGCGCCAGCAAACCCGGCAGGGAAACATGCCCTTCCACCGCCACCAAGACGACAAGATGTGTATCCCCGGTTGCACGTGTTAGGAGAACACAGGGAGAGAGAACCATAAGAAGCCCCTCGGCCACCCTAAGCAGATACCTATACCCTAGCCACATTCCTTTCAGCCTTCCAGTTGCCTCCTTTTTTTTTCTTTCTTTTTCTTTCTCTTTCCTCGCAAAATTCCGACTTCTTTCGTTTTGTAAACTTTATATGGGGTGGCCTTCTTAATAAAACAGTGTTCGCTTCATCATGACTTCTTACCCAAACCTTCCCTGGCTTGATACCAGCAATGTTCCACCTACCTTTCCTTCATTCGGCTTCCCTTAGAGCTTAAAACCCCGCCTTGGATCCGAGGACGGCTCCATTTCAAGGGAGGGAGAGTTTGTAACATCTCAACACTTAGCAGGAGAAACCCAAGGTACTTAGGAGAAAACTCGCAGAGGTTCAGAAGAAGATTGATGGTCGCAAAGGCACCTATAGGTACTAGGTTAGGTCGGACATAGGATAGGTTAGATATAGGTTGGGTCGGGTATAGGGTAGGACGTTAGAAAAATTAGGAAATTAGTGGCGGACCTGTTAGGCAGTAACGCAAGAGTAAAGGCAAAAAGGAGAAAAAGGCAAAGAAAACGTGGAGGAGAGGGAAAGGGAATGGGCTTTCGACCCATGTAGTAATGAGGTGGAGAAAAATAAGGAAAGTGGATATTCTCCTTAAGGTTTTTGGTTTAGTATAAATAGGGAGCTAGGGAGCTCATTATTTACACACCAAATCATTTCTCTTCTCTCTAGAACCAAAGATAAACGCTTAAGAGGAAGAGAAAAGGAGGAGCTCGAGAAGGAACTCGGCACCCCACCCTAAGGAGCACCCCACCTTAGGCGCGATCCGTACCTAATACTCCCTTTCTATTCTTTTCCTTTATAGCTTTCATCTGATAGTCTTAGTAGCATGGGTTAGGGTTAGTTGTAGTAGTAGTAGTAGTAGCTGCCTTGTACGGATAAAGGATTCGTACATTAACCGGTAGTAGTAGCATCCGTGGATGGATCAGGTATCCGTACATGGACCGGCAGAGTCGGTAACGCCTAGGGCTGGCATCGGTATGGCCTCGGGGTGCCTCGATGATAGTACGCCAGGGTACCGACGATAGGCCTCGGTGACGCCTCGAGAGGGCATCGGAGACGCCTCAACAGGACATTAGTACAGGGGTACTGGTGACGCCTCGAGAGGGCATAATGACGCTTCGACAGGGCCCGGGTAACCTAGAGGAACGTGCCTCGGGGAGGTATGTGAGGAAGTAGGGCTGATCAACGATCAGGACGAGAGAGCCTCGGTTCATTCCTCGGTGAACATATCGGTGACACGATCATCGGTACGCACACTCGACGATCAGACCAGGCCGAGAGTGGCTATCAGGTTGTATTCGCGATAGGACCATGGGGACGCGTTGATAGGCCATCGAGGAGGCCTACGATCGATCTACCATTGGCCATCGGGAATAACTGAGCAGTCCGCAAGGGTAGTCCGCAATGTGATCGCTGACTAGCATCGGCAGGCCTCACGTAGGCCTCGGTGTATCGGTACGATACCTTGTCATCCGCGATGAACGAACCGGTAATCATCGGTGAAGGCGTCGGTGAACGGAGAGGAAGCTAACGGGCATTGCCAACCACTGTGATGCGGACCGGTACGGCCTCGATAGTGATCGATACGTCCTCGGTTTGGAATTTATGCCCGGTAAGCAAAAGCATGCTTGGCTTACCGACAGTGGCAGAGCATCCTGTCAGATCATGGCGATCTAGCTATGGACTCGTAGGTGAGACAGTAGAGGAGCATGTCAAGTCAACCACAGCTTGCTAAGTAACTCGGCTATCAATATGGATCTTGTTAGGGTACACAGACCTCAGTCTCCGGTCGTGGGACTCAACCTTGTATCTCGAGGAAACTTGGCTCGGCATAAGCTGGCCCAAGAGTGACTCGTTGTTTGGCGTACTGGAGGCTAGTCATGGCAGGATCATGCCTAACTCCGACATGCACCGCATGTAATATAGGAAGTTAGATAGAGTCATGCATAGGCCGGCTATACTCTGCGAAAGGGAGCTGGTGGGCCAAATGTGAGCATTAGCGTGGCAGACTGAAAGTTCTGATACTAACTGATCATTAAACCACAAAATAGAGCTATGGTAGAGTTACCGATGTAAGGCCGTGATAATACTCAATGGTTCGCTTGTTTGTTGGATTCGGCAGACCAGTAGAGAATGCCATATGCCGGACAGGTAGTGATCGGGCAGCTCGATAGTTATTCGGGCACACCTTAGTCAACGTGATATAGAGTCCAGGGGTTGTAAGCCTATAAGAAAAGCGCTAAGGAGGCTTAGCAAACTCGTACGGCCGCATACAACTCCAGGGTTAGAGGCTAGGCCACGGGAACGTTTAGGCTAGTGATGGCCGAAGCTGGATCGTGAGTCTTCCACAATTAACGGTTAGTTTTATGTGTGTATTTCTGTAGGGACAGTCGCCGTATGGCCATAGATGTGTCATGGGTAACGTATTGGGATAGCCATGCGTACTTGGGGCCGACCATACGGGGCAAAGGTATCGTTTGAAATGCTTTGGCTATTGTTTGAGAACGTAGAGGTATAAAGGACTAGGATTAAAATGAAGTAGATAGCTTGATTGTGAACCATAAGAGAGTCTAGTAGATTAGGTCATGATAAACCGATTGGATAGAAGGTTCACAATGCCACCAATTTAAATACCACATATGGCGCATGTATGGGCATGCGTTCCGCCTTGTTTGTGTTTGGCCTGAAAGAGGGCACGAAGACCCAGCGTTCAGTTGTTCGCTGGAAGAACCGGTAGGAGTCAGTCGACGGGCTGACTAGAGCATGGTACTAGGAGACGGTCAGAGAGCTGATAATCCCTAGTACCAACCGCATGCATCTAGGAGGGAGTCGGGGCACCGATGATCTCTAGATGCCACCCCGCATAGTTAGCGCCATGTGCTGAAAGGCAGCCTTGGTGGCTATGGTAGTAGCAGTAAGAAGATGCTTACCAAGAGCTTGAGTGCCTAAGGAGCCAAGGGGCTGGCTTAGGACTCACCGCAGTAAGAATGCCTAGGGAGCCAGGAGCTGGCCTAAAGGTTTGCCAAAGTAGTGGTTAGAAGTATAATCGACCCGCGGTACAAGGCGTGCCGTGTGGAGGTTGTAAAGGGGTAGAATAGCTAGGTAGTGTTAGGTGGAGAGACGGAGTAGACCATCTTACTGGGTATTCAATACTCACCTGTAACGCCCCCAATCAGTCGTGGAACCAAGCCGGGAAAAGTCGAGACCAAAACTCGGAAACAAATTCCAAGTCTTAGCACGACCGGCCCGATGCGTTTATCCTAAACCAAACTGTTCCTAAGGCTTTTCAACCCGGAACAGAATAGTTAGTTAGTGCGGTTCGGACTAGACACACATCAATTACACTTGCAAAATCTTTAGCAAACGTTTCTCGCTTATTTAACATATATATCATATTCATATCCTTAGAAAACTATATACGTCGGATCCGAGGTTTGAAAATCCATACATATTAAATAATATGATTTTACAAGATCAACGGAAATCACCTACTCTGATTTTGTATCGTCCAATGCGTCCTGCTAAGGTTTCCCGACTAGGGTTACCTACAACAAAAGAGTGGGATGAGTAATCTAAAATTACCCAGGGAGAAGAGCCGGACTAACAATTAGTGAAACTCGCCCAAAAACTCAAAATCACAAGCAACAAGCAGCAATCAAGTTAACAAGAGAAATCACGCAAGGAACTACACAAGTTCCACAGAAAACTCAAGTTCTAAATGAATGCAATTCGTTTTATCTTAATTAAGGCCTTGCGGTCTAGTCAGCCATCCCAGTCCCTCAAACGGAGAATTACAGACACAAAGTCTAGCAAGACTCGAGTTCCCTCTTGGAACTCCAATTCCACCGTCGTGTATCACGGCCCTGGGAGCTACCCAAGTTCCTGCAGTGTGCGCGAGTAACCCCTCACAACTTCCCCGGGCCGTCAGACCGCCTAACAGGTTATAATATATATGCATGCATCTACCCGATCACATGCTTATAACCACACAACAACCAAAACCCCACAAATCATAAGTCTCTTCCTGAGCAAGACTACTGCAAGCTCGAGACAACAAAAATACTTTTCACTAAGCATTCGCTAATCAGTTCATGAATCAAGTTCGATTTACAATCAACGATTCTCAAGCACCACAATGAACCAAGGAAAGCAACCAACAAGTTGTTCACGGCAGAAACACACATGCAAGATTGCCTAGGAAAACAATGAGTTCTCCAATGGAAGATTGCGAGTAACTACCGAGAATTATCAAGCTCAACCGAGACACAATGAGTCACCGAGACTAGATCTATGCAAGAATGATGCATGCAACACAATCCTAGAATAACAAGTACCACCGCATGCATAACTCGAGTCACCTAGACTAGATCTATGCGAGAATGATGCATGCAACACAATCTGAGAATAACAAGTACCACCGCATGCATAACTCGAGTCACCGAGACTAGATCTATGCGAGAATGATGCATGCAACACAATTTAAGAATAACAGAAACTTAACCCGCGGGGATTCGACTCATCAATCCCCGCGGCCTAACTCACATATTTAGGGTCGAGGCTTGCTAGAGAAACCACCGCGAGCTAACCTTCCCACCACGACACGAATGAACTTGAAGCTAAGGTAACACTACCTTAAACACTCGGCTAAACGGATCAGAGGGAAAGCTAAAGGGAAAGAGCTAACTTACTGAAATCTACTCGAAAATTCCTTTCCCGCGAGCTGAAACTCGAGCTAAGACCTTAGAATCTCATAGTAGAGAAATTTGGGTAGAATTTAGCTAAGGGATTCGGAAAGTGGTGGAAAAACTAAAGGAAAGGCGGGTTTAAATAGAGAAATCCGACCAGAAACTATCTCCGCCACCTGCCGTGCATGCTGCTGCATGGGTGACACATGGCACCTCGGGTCTGCCCTCCACTCAGCGCCCAGCCACATTTCGCAGATGCACCCGCATGTTAGACACGCGGTGGATCCGCCCTGCGCACCAGCGAGCAACCAGCTCCCCACACGCGCCTGATGGACTGGTTCCGCGACTGCACCGATCAAACCTTCATGCGGTACATAACTTCTCGGTCGCGGTACGTGCGGAACAGACCAATATCACCTAAGTCCGTCCACAACCCATTTTTACTCGGGCAAAATCAACTATTTCTCGGCCACAATCCATTTGATCACTTCCTCTAACTTTTCTAAGTCAAAACTCCTTGAAGCCGGATACTTGGAAATTTACGTTTCCTTGGATCATCCTAAGGCATCGTCAACTACCACGGAGGCCGTCGACTCTCTGAATCAGATCATTCCCTTGATCAATGTGCTAAGGAATGTGACCTTGCCTCGCAAGATTTCTCTGGATAGGACACGAGTACTTGAACTGTTCCCTTAGTCATTGCCGATCCGGTGTCGATACCCTTCACTTCTTTATCATCTCCTTTTCGTAGGGTCCTTTATGAGTTCTTCCTTAGCCGATCCTTTGTTTTCTGACTTGATCCTTACTCTTTGCCGAGGGCGGCCGTCCGGCCGTCCTAGATTTTATCAGGGTTATGACACCCTCTCCCCCTTATTAGAATCCTCGAATTCTCTAAGGGTAAGAGTAACTCCCCCAATCCTGCTAGGACGCATCGACTCGTCTTACTGCCTCTTAGTTATGTTTTACTTACTTGTTCATTCATGCGTCTTACGAGAAGACTCCATTGGTTTTGGTAGTTTGTGATCATCTTATACACCTTGCCTCTTTGGTCTTCGGTCCTGCCTTGACATCGTTACTTATGCGTCTTGTAGTCTCTTTCGCTTCCTCTTAGGTACGTTATTGTCCTTGAGCATGGCGAGAGTTTCCATTCCTCTGTACCAGCTCATCCTCCTCTAGTATCATCGTCTCATGGTTCTTTTGTTGTTTGTCCTCTCGTCCTTCACTGGTGATTAAGATTTCTGTGTCTGGATCCATTCCATGTCGTTGTACACTGCTCTTTGGTCGTTCAAAGGCCTTGATTCTTTGTGGTTTTAACTTAGAATTAAGAACCTCCGAGTTTTAGTCATTCCTTTAACCGGCCTAATACTTCTTGATTCTTTTTCCATCTTTGACATCCTAATAAGACTTAGTCTTTCCTTACTTCCTAGAAACACTTAGTCTTTCACTGAATGATCGCCTTGAACCTCTACTGCATTGTTTTCATATTTCAAAATATGAATGCTGACTTGCTTTTACTACTAATTCAACGTTCTTCCAACTTTCCTTAGTCATAAGTTCGGTTCCAACTTATGCTTCAACTGATTCCTTCCTTAAACAAAAACTCTTCTTCTGATCAAACCTTTCTTTATTTAACTTGGCAATCCCAGCAGAAGGTTAAGGTAAGGTTTAACTTAAAGTTGTAGATCAAACCAACACTTAGACCTTTCGAAGCCTAATTCTAGAATTTAGGGATTCTTTTCCAAATACTTACCTTAGATCCCACACTTCTTTGAACAAAGAAGTTACTTAGCATACTAGCTCTAAAGATTCACAACTCTTTGGCAAAACTAACCGACCTTAACAAATGCAATGCTTTCTTACGCACAAATGCTTAAAATCAAACCACACTTAGCCTATAACAAGATGATGCAATGCAATGGAATAACCAGAAACAAACATTCATTTCAAAACATAATATTCCAAAACACTTAGCCGAAAACACAACAAGTTCCAAACATAATCAAGCCACAAAGGCATACATCAAGACAAGATAGCCTTGGATCATTCCTCGATGGACGTATCGATAAAACGATCATCGGTACGGACACTCGACGATCCGACTAGGCCAAGAGTGGCTGTCAGGTAGTATTCACGATCGGACCATTGGGACGCGTCGATAGGCCCTCGGGGAGGCCTACGATCGATCTACCACTGGCCATCAGGGATAACTGAGCAATCCGCAAGGGCAGTCCGCAATGTGATCACTTACTGGCATCGGTAAGCCTAGTGTAGGCATCGATGTATCGGTACGGTACCTTGTTCGTCCGCGATGGACAAACCGGTAGTCATCGGTGAAGGCATCGGTGATCGGAGAGGAAGCTGACGGGCAGTGCCAACAACTGTACCGCAGACTGATACGGCCTCGATGGTGATCGATATGGCCTCGGTTCGGAATCACGCCCCGTAAGCAAAAGCATGCTTGGCTTACCGATAGTGGCAGAGCATCTGGTCCGATCATAGGGATCTGGCTATAGACTCGTAGGTGAGATACTAGAGGAGCATGGCAAGGCTAACACAGCTTATTAAGTAACTCAGCTATCACAATGGATCTTGGTGAGGGTACACGAACCTAGAGGTACCGGTCGTGGGACTCAACCTTGTATCTCGGGGAAACTTGGCTCGGCATAAGCTGGCCCAAGTGTGACTCGTTGTTTGGCGGACTGGCAGCTAGCCATGGCAGGATCATGCCTAGCTCGGACTCGTACCGCATGTAGTTTAGGAAGTTAGATAGAGTCATGCATAGGCCGGCTATAGTCTGCAAAGGGAGCTGGTGGGCGAGATGTGAGGATTAGCATGGCAGGCTGAAAGGTCTGTTACTAACCGATCATTAAACCACAAAATAGAGCTATGGTAGAGTTACCGCCACAAGGTAGTGATGATACTCGATGGTTCACTTGCTTGATGGACTCGGCAGACTACTAGAGAATGTCGTAGGCCAGACAGGTAGTGATCGGGCAACTAGATAGTTGTACGGGCACGGCTTAGTCAACCTGATATAGAGTCTAGACGATGTATGCCAATAAGAGAAACGCTAAAGGATGCTTAGCAAACTCGTACGGCCGCATACGACTCCAGGGTTAGAGGCAAGGCCATGGGAACGCTTAGGCGAGTGATGGGCAAGGCTGGATCGTGAGTCTTCCACAATTAAGGGTTAGTTTTATGTGTGTATTTCTGCAGGGACGGTCGCCGTATAGCCGTAGATGTGTCATGGGTAACGTATTGGGATAGCCATGCTTACCTGAGGCTGACCATACGGGGCAAAGGTATTGTTTGAAATGCTTCAGCTATTGCTTGAGAACGTAGAGGTATAATAGACTAGGATTAAAATGAGTAGATAGCTTGATTGTGAACCTTAGGAGAGTCTAGTAGTGTAGAACATGTTAAACATGCCACTAATTTAAATATTGCATAGGGCGCATGTATGGGCATGCGTTCCGCCTTGTTTGTGTTTGGCCTGAAAGATGGTACAAAGACCTAGCGTTCTGCTGCACGCTAGAAGGGTCGTGAGTGCTAGAACTCAGAAAGTCCGTCGACGGGCCGACTAAAAGCAAGGGCTGCCATGGTGCCCGAAATGGTTAAGTGCTGCCAGCGTGCCCGGCGAGAGTTGACGAATTGCATCACCGCCAAAGGGTTGGCCGTGAGACACAGTACCTGGCAAGTAGTGCTAAAGGTGTTGTGTGGGGTTATAGGGGTTTAGAATAGCTAAGTAGTGTTAGGTGGTGAGACGGAGTAGACCGTCTTACTGAGTATTCAATACTCACCCCTTACTAGTGTACATGATAGGACATCCGGTCAGGTAGACCATAGAACGGCAAGGCATGAGGGAGCAACAGGCAATGGAGGAAGACTTTCCCAAGGCGTTGTGAATCTAGTACCCATATGTTGTAATTTACCGCACAATGTAAACGAGAAATATTAGAGTAATGAAGTTACCGATTTTGTCTAACACTTGGGTCAGTATTCATAGTCCGAGATGCGGGTGTTACACTCAGCCTTGTATTTTGAAGAAACTTGGCTCGGCATAAGCTGACCCAAGAGTGACTCGTTGTTTGGCGGACTAAAGGCTAGCCATGGCAGGATCATGCCTAGCTCCGACACGCACCGCATATGGTTTAGGAAGTCAGGAGGAATTAGTTTGCTTAGGAATCCGATAGAGTCATGCATAAGCCAGCTATACTCTGCCAAGGGAGCTGGTGGGCCAAATGTGAGGATTAGCTTGGCAGACTGAAAGGTCTGATACTAACCGATCATTGAACAACAAAAATAGAGTTATGGTAGAGTTACCGCCGCAAGGCAGTCACGATACTCGAGGGTTCGCTTGTTTGTTGGACTTGGCAGTCTACTAGAGAATGTCGTAGGCCAGACAGGTGGTGATCGTGCAACTCGATAATTGCTCAGCCGTGACTTAGTAAACCTGATATAGAGTCTAGACGGTGTATGCCATCAAGAGAAGCGCTAAGCACATGAGTCCAGGGTTAGAGGCAAGGCCAAGTGAACGCTTAGGCTAGTAATGGTCAAGGCTGGATCGTGAGTCTTCCACAATTAAGGGATAGTTTTATGTGTGTATTTCTGCAGGGACGGTCGCCGTATGGCCATAGATGTGTCATGGGTAACGTATTGGGATAGCCATGCTTACCTGGGGCCGACCATACGGGACAAAGGTACTGATTGAATTGCTTTGGCTATTCCTTGAGAACGTTGAGGTATATAGGACTAGGATTAACCGGAGTAGATAACTTGATTGTGAAACTTAGGAGAGTCTAGTAGTTTTAGAGTATGTTAAACCGGATAAGATAGTAGGTTCACAATGCCAGTAGCTTTACATACCGCATCAGCCTTATGTACATACATACGACCCGTTGTTTGTGCTTGGCCTGAAAAAGTGGCATGAAGACCTAGCGTTCAGTTGTCCGCTAGGAGGGCCAGAGTGTCAAAACATGAAAGTCCGCCGACGGGCTGACTAGGAGGATTGGCTGCCAGCGTGCCAAGCATATCAGTTTACAGGTGAAACCGGCGAAAGAACAACCAGCTCGAGGCAGCTGATACTCAAGTGTGGAGCCTCGGCCAGCAACGCGCCACCTCTCTCGAACAAGAGAGGAAGCGCCGGTCGGCACACCGATGGAGTAGGATCCACATCCCCGGATCTTCGAGATGGCCCCACAAGCGGCGGGTGGTGCTAGTGCAAAACCGTCAGCAACCCCCAGGTTGCAAGTCAAAAGGCGGGTCGGGTTCCCGATCCACCGGGACTGGCCGATAGGGTTTGAATCCGAGCCACGAATCCCAAAGGCTGAACCACCGACGCCATGGGCAGCAGAACATGCCACTGTAACCTTCCATCCCGTTGAAAGAGTCTTAGCAAACTGGCAGGAACGGTTCGATACAATCACACAAGGCGACAAGACCGTGGAAGAGTACTTCAAGGAGGTCATGCTACTAAAGATCGCCACCAAGTGCACTCAAGACCCGGATGCAGTTCTACTTCGGTTTTTTAGTGGCTTACGGAGAAATTCCATGTGGCCCTTAGTGGGAGCACTTACCACACCGCTGCTCGGTTGGCCGACGATGCCGCCATGCTTGAGAAGATGGGAAGAGATAAGGAACCATGAAAGGAACAAGGGATGTTCAGGGACCTAGGAAATCCCGTACCAGTTCCACCAACGGCAGCAGCTTACAAGGATCGACGCATCCCCATGCCAACAGAATGGCCATACTTCCGGAACGCGTATAGGACACACGCTGATCTACGCATCAACCCAAGCCCTGGTAAGGAAGCAGGGAGAGGAACAAACGGGTGGCTAGAATAATCGGAAGACGAGTCCGACATATGGAGCGAGGTCGAGCAAGAATGGAAGCGTTACTGGGAAAGCCCGCCATCAGCAACAAACCCTGGCAAAACTAAGAGTGGCTAAGGGATAGAAGAATGTTGAAGAGCTAGTTGGAGTTAAGTTAAGATTTTCGTTTAGTTGTGTTTTTTTTATGTTTTTGTTCAATTATTCTTAACTAGCTTAAAGCGTGTTGTCTTTCCCCATTTTACTCAATAAAGAATTCGATATTTATTATGAACTAAGTTTAGGATAAGCATTGGAATTAGTGAAATACTAGAAAGACAATACTTAGCTAGGCCCCCATTGAGGATCGATAAGGTCGATACTCGTCTTGGATCCGAGGACGGCTCCATTTCAAGGGGGGAGAATTTGTAACATCCCAAACCGGAGAGGTGACACTTGGGGGAAAACTTAGAAGGAAAACAAGTGACGCGGACCTTAGGAATGGTAACTAAGGCACACGAGGCAAAAGAGAAAGTTAGGAATGGAATGAAAGGAGGAGAAATGGGCTTTCGGCCCATATAGTAAGGAGGTGGAGAAAAATAAGGAAAGTGAATATTATCCTTAGGGATTTTGGTTTAGTATAATTAGGGAGCTAGGGAGCTCATTATTTACACACCAAAACATTCTCTTCTCCCCAGAGCCAAAGATAAACGCTTAGGATAGAAAGAATAAGAGGAGCTCGAGAAGGAACTCGGCAGCCCACCCTAAGGAGCAGTGGTATAAGGTAAGGCGCGATCCGTACCTAATACTCCCTTTCTATTCTTCTCCTTTATAGCTTTCCTGCAGTAGTCTTAGTAGTATGGGTTAGGGTATAGTAGTTTAGTGGTAGTATAGTAGTAGGGTCTTGTGCGGAGAGTGATCCGTACACGACCAGTAGTCTTGGTAGCACCAAAGGTTGGCATCAGTATGGCCTCGGGGTGCCTTGATGACAACACGACTGGGTACCAACGGTAGGCCTCGGTAGCGCCAAGGGTTGGCATCGGACAGATACCGGTGACAACACGACTGGGTACCGAGTGTCCTAGAGTTGAGGATGCCTCGATAAGGCATCGGTGACGCCTGGAGAGGGCATCAATGCGAGTCATTGGTGGCACCTCGACAGGGCCAGGTGACGCCTTGACAAGGCACCGCAAGTAGTAAGGCTGATCGATGATTAGGACGAGTGAGCCTCGGATCATTCCTCGATGGACGTATCAATGAGAAATTGGTACGGACACTCGACGATCCGACAGTGCCAAAAGTGGCTATCAGGTAATATCCACGGTCGGACCATGGGGACGCGTCGATAGGCCCTCGGGGAGGCCTACGATCGATATACCACTGGCCATCGGGGATAACTGAGCAGTCTGCAAGGGCAGTCCGCGGTGTGATCGCTTGCTGGCATCGGTAAGCCTCGTGTAGGCATCGGTGTATCGGTATGATAACTTATTCGTCCGCAGTGAACCAACCAGTAATCATCGGTGAAGGCATCAATGATCGGAGAGAGAGCTAGACGGGCAGTGCCAACCACTGTGTCGCGAACCGGTAAGGCCTCGAGAGTGATCGATATGGCCTCGGTTCAGAATCACGCCCGGTAAGCAAAAACATGCTTGGCTTACCGAAAGTGGCAGAGCATCCGGTCAGATCATGGCGATCTGGCTATGGACTCGTAGGTGAGGCAGTAGAGGAGCATGGCAAGGCTAACGTATCTTGTTAGGTAACTCGGCTATCACGATGGATCTTGGTGAGGGTACACGAACCTAGGGGATACTGGTCGTGGGACTCAACCTTGTATCTCGAGGAAACTTGGCTTGGCATAAGCTGGCCCAAGAGTGACTCGTTGTTTGGCGGACTGGAGGCTAGTCATGGAAGGATCATGCCTAGCTCCGACTCGCACCGCATGTAGTTAGGAAGTTAGATAGAGTCATGCATAGGCCGGCTATACTCTGAAAGGAGAGCTGGTGGGCCAAATGTGAGGATTAGCGTGGCAGACTGAGAAGTCTGATACTAACCAATCATTGAACCAGAAAATAGAGCTATGGTAGAGTTACCGCCGCAAAGTAGTGAGGATACTCGATGGTTCGCTTGTTTGTTCGACTTGGCAGACTACTAGAGAATGTCGTAGGCCAGACGGGTAGTGGTCGGGCAACTAGATAGTTGTACGGGCACGCCTTAGTCAACCTGGTAGATAGTCTAGATGGTGCATGCCAACAAGAGGAGAGCTAAGGAGGCTTAGCAAACTCGTACGGCTGCATACGACTCCAGGGTTAGAAGCAAGGCCACGGGAACGCTTAGGCCAGTGATGGGCAAGGCTGGACCGTCAGTCTTCCACAATTAACGGATAGTTTTATGTTTGTATTTCAGCAGGGACGGTCACCGTATGGCCATAGATGTGTAATGGGTAACGTATTGGGATAACCATGCTTACCTGGGGCCGACTATACAGGGCAAAAGGTATTGCTTGAAATGCTTTGGCTATTGCTTGAGAACGTAGAGGTATAATGGACTAGGTTAAACCGGAGTAGATAGCTTGATAGTGAACCTTAGGAGAGTCTAGTAGTTTAGGACATGTTAAACTGGTAGGATAGTAGGTTCACAATGCCACCAATTTAAATATTGCATAGGGCGCATGAGTGAGCATGGGTTCCGCCTTGTTTGTGTTTGGTCTGAAAGAGGACACGAAGACCTAGAGTTCCGCTGCTCGCTAGAAGAGGCCAGTGAGTGCCCAGTACATGATGGTCCGCCAACGGGCCGACCTGAGAGGAGTAGTTACCAGTTTTACTGGCCTGGTTACCAGCTTGCTGGTGTAGAGTAAAGGGGCTGCAAGAGTACCCGATATGAGGTTGAGGTTAAGGTTGAGGAGTATTGTATCACCACCTAAGGGTTGGCCGTGAGACATAGTACCTGGTAAGTAGTGCTAAGGGTGTTGTGTGGGGTTATAGGGTTTAGAATAGCTAGGTAGTGTAAGGTGGTGAGACGGAGTAGACCGTCTTACTGAGTATTCAATACTCACCCCCTTACCAGTGTACAGGATAAGGCATCCAGTCAGGTGGACCATAGGACGGCAAGGTAGGAGGAAGCGGCAAGCAATGGAGGAAGACTTTCCCAAGGCGTTGTGATTATAGTACCCATATGTTGTAATTTATCGTACAATGTAACCGAAATTTTTTAGAGTAATGAAGATACCGATTTTGACTAACACTTGGGTCTGGATTCATAATCCGGGATGCGGGTGTTACATTAAAACCCAACTTACCTTGGCTCGAACCTGTTCGGCGATCTAGACCTAGGGCGGCTACACTGGGAACATAGCCCATCATCTAAAGGTGAGCTAAGGGTCCTAAAGTCATGAGCATCGTGAGAGACAGGACTCCGCAAAGAGGAGGCACCGTGAGAGAGTAGATGAGATGCATAACAGGCAATCGCAAAATGATCCAAGGATCCACATATAATACAACCACGAGATCCAGCCACATCATAATAAATAGGAGCGGTGCGCTGAGGTGCGAAAGGACAAGTGGCCATCATGTGGTTATGCTGGCTGCAATACCAACAGTGGTGTAGGACCGGTGAGGGAGCTCGACCTCGACCTCTACCTCGGCGTTCTCCATGACCCCTTAACATAGCATGTCCTCGTCCTTGGCCTTTTGTAACAGCCTGAGTCACTTGCATCCCTGCCCCAAATCTCTCGTACTGCTCTGGTGGATATCTCGCAGCGGGGCTCACCATCGCTGACACCTCATGGCAGACCTGGCTGTAAAAGCTTTGGCTATAAAAGCTCTGGCCTCTGTCCCTCGAGGTGGATGCACCATCTCCCCATGGCATCGCAGTTAGAACCTCTCCACTCGCAGCACGCAATCTTCCTGCGGAACTCTCCTTAGCAAGAAACTCCTCAATTTCCTGAGCGGCTCGGGTAGTAGATGGCCTAATAGTGCTGGGAGTCGGACCAAGAGTCATAGTTAAGTTAAGCCCAGGAGCACGAGGAGGACTCCGCTGCTGCAAAATCTCCAAGTTCCAGCGGGCTCGATAACACTCGGTCCGTGGTACTTCTGCCGCCATCCGTACCCAGTAAGCCTCCCAGTTTGCTATAGTGGCCAGAATAACATTTGGGGAGTCACGACTGACTGCAGGGAATATCCGAAAATCTCTATGGACTCCTGGTCTTGGAGGAACCGGAAGTGAAGGTGCTGTAGGAGTAGGAGTATCACTGCGCTCGACAGACACGGTATCATCATAAGAGATATCAATAAGTACCGGAGAGAGTGGAGCGGGAATGGCTATAGGGTCTGGTGTTACGTCGGGCTCAGCAACTGGATCCTCCTCGGGATCCTCCTAAGGGTCTTCCTCAGACTCGGACTCCGTGGCCCTAGCAGAGGAACCACTCGATCCAGGCCGAGGTACATCACCACGCAGCCCCAAGCCAATCCTCCATCGTTGAGCGAATATCTCATTATTCGCGCGCGCACGAGCGTCAACCTGCTCGCTGAATTGGGCTATGGCCTGACCTGCCGAACTCACAAATGACATAACCGTGCTACCATCATCATCATCCCCAACCTGGAGGCCTGGAACCTCCTTAGTCAAATCCTCACTCTGCGAGGGATCCATCTCTCAATCAAGCACTCCTCAACGAGTCTTAAATCTTGAATCTAAAACAAAGAGGGTAAGCTTCTAAAATACTACCTAAAGCACACATGTTGTTATACAATGATGTTCTTGTGACTCTTTTTGACTCGATAAAACATTGAAAACATCAGGTGCTTGAGCATGGCAAAAACCACGCTCTGATACCACCTTGTAACGCCCGGGTTCGTCAACGCCGGCCAGCCAGCTGAACCCGTGTGAGCACCCGAGGTCATGCATCAAAACGCGATTCAACACTCAATCCCAGCCGTCCGGGAGCGTTACTTCCCAACCGACCTGATTCTAAGGCTTTGCAACCACGAGCCAAGTCGGCCGGTTGGTTTGTCCCGGACTGGGCCATGCATCATTATCACTTGATAATAGTTTTTAGTTCAAACACTTGATTTGTATGCATATAGTTTTACAGTCAAACATTTACAAACATATACTTTACGGATCCGCTTTTCAAAACAAACATAATACAATCTAGTCTTTGCAAGAACATCGAAATACTCACTGTCTGACTAGCCTAAACGTCCAGCGAAATCTAAAGGCTCGACTATGGTTACCTGCAACAAATAGAGTGGGATGAGTAATCTAGCATTACTCAGTGAGTTAGACCTACTATATAGGTACTAGAGAGAACCCTCCCTAAATACCCTAAACCATTTCATATTGTCGTGGATTCATACAAGCAACACAGAACACAGAAAGGAAGAAGCAATTTACATGAATGATGCACATGTTCTAATGCAAGTCCTAACTGCAAATGACCTGACCGGCGCGTCACTTGTAAGGCCTATTGTTCCATCGACCGTTCTCAGGAACCCGCGGTCCACTGTCACCACACAGGCCTACGATTTCCCCAGCCCCCCGTTGGGCCCATACGCCGTCGCGTATGCACGGCCAAGGGAGTTACCCCAGTACCATCCGTGCTTTCATGATTAGCCCTAAGTTTGAGCGTCGGACTAACCATGTTCCATCTGAGAGCGTTGAACCGTCCACAATAACAACATCTAATGAATGCATGCTTATGATTTATTCTAATGCAACACAAAGACAATCAAATTCCCGATGCAGACTATGGCTAACTCATCTCCAAGTCCTTTACTTAGCAAACCTCACCACGTTTTACCAAGCATCCCGGTACCTAAGCCCTAGTGTAATTAAGAAGCCCTTCCCATCCCCGATCACACAGACGCGGTTATGCATTCCATTTTTATCATCTTACTCTTTGTTCCTTATCACTACATGTACCGAGTCCTATCCCACCATGGATATAACTTGATCTGCAAGCTACTACCCACATAAGACTTACTGAGTATCACAACCTATAACCGCATCCTAATGCACAATGATTCCAATGAACCTAACCATTCTATCATCAATCAAGAGTTTCAATCAATCACCATGCAAGCAATACGAAAAACAAGTATGGATCACACAAGAATATCCCACGGGCCGTATTAGGTACCCGTGCACAACCATGAGAACAACAACCAAGTTCCATCATACAACATACCAACGCGACTCATCCTAACCCGTGGCCCAATCACAACACATCATGCAATTATTTGACTCATCAATACTTGCGATCCAACTCACCTTGAGAGAGAGAAGACAAATTGGTAGCGGCGGAGATGAGAAGACGAAAAGACTTGACCTTGGAAGAACCTTGCACTAAGAGGAAAACGAAAAGTCACACATTAATCACGAGATCCAAACACAATGAACTCTCGGATCCTTATGGCCAATTGATCCAATAGGCAAAAACACTAATCTAAGGAATACGACGGGTCACGAAGACTTACCGATGGTACTAGAAGAAGAAGAAGAAAGAAATAGAAGACTATGACAACAGGAGAAGAAAAGAGGAAAAGAAATCCACCGGAAAAGCTTGTCGGAAGATGAAAGGTCACAGTTGCTAACCACCGGAATCTTCACCGGAAAGTGAAGACTCATGGCCAGCAATGGCCGGATTTACTAGAACTTACCGGAAAGCAAATCGGAAGATGAAGAGACACGGGGGTCCTTCACCAGAATCTTCACCCGGATTTGAAAGGTCACGACTAGAACTAGTCAGATCTAAATGAATCTCACCGGAAAAGAAAGGAGAAGAAAAGACAACCGCCAGAATCTACACGGGAGAGAAAGAGGCACGGCGGAGCTTACCGGAAAAGCTCGCCGGAAAAGAGAAGGCTCACCGGAGTTCTTGGGAGAATTCCAGCATAATTTCGGTGTGAAAAGAGAGAGAATGAGAGATTATGAGAGTGAAGGGTTGTATTTATAGGAATGTGTAGGAATGCGAAAAGTCACGAACGTGTGCATAAGTGACACGTGTCACTGCCGCCCATTTGGAAACTCGCGCACACAGCAGTCGACGTCTCGTGTCAGACGCAACACGGACAACGAGCCAACCGATGCATCTCGGTTCAAGCACGGTCCGTGGCTCAATACGTGCCGTCAGACGCAACATCGACGATCGAGGCGCGTCAGTCTCGGTTCAAGGAACATGAGCGCATGACTGCCACGTGGCACAGCCGCGACCATGGACCAGCCAGTGGCCCGTGTACTGTTCACGCGTCAAACCGGTTCTGCACCAGTCCGAGCCTGCGTTCGTCCCACGCGCTGACACCGATCCGAGAACCCTATCCTTGGCGCACGTTCATTTCACGCGCCGGCTCGGTCCGGTCATGGACCCTAGCCGCCCGGTTGGCTCACGTAACACTTCCTCTTCCCACGATCCTTCCCGTGATCATGTATTGATATGTACTGATCGTTCCCTGATATACTCTTACCGCGGTCCGTAACACTTCGGACGCGGTACGTGTTTTACCGATCAATCTCTGTAGCGGATCACACATGACTCGTACTTGACTGTACACGATCTCACTCACCCGGTCCGTGAATCTCACCGAATCGGATAAAGCCCTTGGTATCACACGGGGACTTGATTCTCCTATCCTGAACCGATTCCTCCTAAGGAACAGACGTGATTTGGCTTGCCTTGCCCTGTCTCTAGGGAATTTCTAAGGATTGTGAAACTTAGGTTTCTTAGCGTTGACCACGGATCGCTAGATCACGTCAGGGATTGTTACACTAACTCACTGAGTAATGCTAGATTACTCATCCCACTCTATTTGTTGCAGGTAACCATAGTCGAGCCTTTAGCATTCGTCGGATGTTTAGGCCAGTCAGACAATGAGTATTTCGATGTTCTTGCAAAGACTAGATTGTATTATGTATGTTTTGAAAAGCGGATCCGTAAAGTGTAGGTTTGTAAATGTTTGACTCTAAACTATATATATATATATATATATAAATCAAGTATTTGAAGTAAAAACTATTATCAAGTGATAATGATGCATGGCCTAGTCTGGGACAAACTAACCGGCCGACTTGGCTCGTGGTTGCAAAGCCTTAGAATCAGGTCGATTGGGAACTAACGCTCCCGGGCAGCTGGGATTGGCTATTAAATTGCGTTTTGATGCATGACCCTGGCTGCCCACACGGGTTCGGCTGGGTGGCTGGCGTTGACCGGTCTGGCAAAGTGAACTTGGGCGTTACAATCAGACCGAAAGTCATAGTCAAGTTAAGCCCAGAAGCACGAAGAGGACTTTGCTGCTGCGAAATCTCCAAGTTCCAGCGGGCTTGATAAGACTCGGTCTGCGGTACTCCTGTTGACATCCGTATCCAGTAAGCCTCCCAGTTAGCCATAGTGGCCACAACAACATCTGGGGAGTCACGACTGACTGCAGGGAATATCGGAAAGTCTCTATGGACTCCTTGTCCTGGAGGAACTTGAAGAGAAGGTGCTGCGGGAGTAGGATTATTACTATGCTCGAGAGACACGGTATCGTCATAAGAGATATCAATAAGTACCGAAGAGTGGAGCGGGAATGGCTACAGGGTCTGGTGTTACATCGGCCCAGCAACCGGATCCTCCTTGGGATCCTCCTCAGGGTCTTCCTCGGACTCGGACTCAAACTCCGTTGCCCTAGTAGAGGAACGACTCGGTCCAGGCCAAGGTACATAGCCACGCAGCCCCAAGCCAACCCTCCATCGTTGAGCAAATATCTCATTATTCACGCGCGCACGAGCGTCAATATACTCGCTGAACTGGGTTATGGCCTGGCCTGCCGAACTCACAAATGACATAACCGTGCTACCATCATCATCATCATCAACTTTGAAGCCTGCAACCTACTCAGAAAAATCCTCACTCTCAGAGGGATCCATCTCTCAATCAAGCACTCCTCAACAAGTCCTGAATCCTGAATCCAAAGCAAAAAGAGTAAGCTTCTAAAATACTACCTAAAGCACAAACGTTGTCAGACAATGATGTTTTTGCGACTCTTTTGACTCGAAAAAAACATTGAAAACATCAAGTGCTTGAGCATGGCAAAAACCACGCCCTGATACCACCTTGTAATGACCGGATTCACTTTGCCGGACCGGTCAACGCCGACCAGCCAGCCGAACCCGTGTGGGCAGCCGGGGCCATGCATCAAAATGCGATTCAACACTCAATCCCAGCCGCCCGGGAGCGTTAGTTCCCAACCGACCTGATTCTAAGGATTTGCAACCACGAGCCAAGTCGGCCGATTGGTTTGTCCCGGATTGGGCCATGCATCATTACGACTTGATAATAGTTTTTAGTTCAAACACTTGATTTATATATACATATAGCTTAAGAGTCAAACATTTACAAACATATACTTTACGGATCCGCTTTTCAAAACATATATAATACAATCTAGTCTTTGCAAGAACATTAAAATACTCACTGTGTGACAGGCCTAAACGTCCGGCGAATGCTAAAGGCTCGACTATGGTTACCTGCAACAAATAGAGTGGGAAGAGTAATCTAGCATTACTCTATGAGTTAGACCTACTAAATAAGTACTAGACAGAACCCTCCCCAAATACCCCAAATTTTAATATTCTCGTGGATTCATGCAAGCAATACAGAACACAGAATGCAAGAAGCAATTTACATGAATAATGCACATGTTCTAATACAAGTCCTAAATGCAAATGACCTGACCGGTACGTCACTTGTAAGGCCCACAGTTCTATCGACCGTTCTCAGGCAACCCGTGGACAACCGCAGCCCCTCAGGCACACGATTATTCCCAGCCCAACCGTCAGACTCATACGCCGTCGCGTATGCATGGCCAAGGGCGCTACCCCAGTACCCTCCGTGCTTTCACGATTATCCCATAATACCAAAGTACCATGTAACCGTGTTCTAGCTTAGAGCGTTGAACCGTCCACAATAACAGCATCTACATGAATGCATGCTTATGACCTATCCTAATGCACATAGAGACAATCAATTCCCGATGCATACCAAGGCTAACTCATCTCCAAGTCCTTTACTTAGCAAACCTAACCACGTTCTACCAAGCATCCCGATACCCAAGCCCTAGTGTAATTAAGAAGCCCTTCCTATCCCAAATCACACAGACGCGGTTATGCATACCATTTCTATCATCTTACTCTAGGCTCCTTGTTACTACATGTACCGAGTCCCAACCCACCGTGAATATAACTTGATCTGCGAGCTACTACCCACATATGATTTAATGAGTTTCACAACCTATAGCCGCATCCTAATGCACAATTATTCCAATGAACCTAACCATTCTAACACCAATAAAGAGGTTCAATCAATCACCATGCAAGCAACACAAACAACAAGTATGCATCACACGGGCCATATTAGGTACCCGTGCACAACCATGAGAACAACAACCAAGTTCCCAACAACAATGAGGTTCCACCATACAACATGCCAACGAGACTCATCCTAGCACGTGGACCAATCAGAACACATCATGCAAATATTCGACTCATCAATACTTGCAATCCAACTCACCTTGAGAGAGAGAAGACGAATCGACGGCGGGAGATGGGAAGACGAAAAGACTTGACCTCGGAAGGTCACAACTAGAACTTGTCGGAACTAAGCGAATCTCACCGAAAAAGAAAGGAGAAGAAGAGACAACCACCAGAATCTACACGGGAGAGAAAGAGGCACGCCGGAGCTTACTGGAAAACCTCACTGGAAAGGAGTAGGCTGACCGGAGTTCTTGAGAGAATTTCGACAGAGTTTCAGTGTGAAAAGAGAGAATGAGAGGTTATGAGAGTGAAGGGGTGTATTTATAGGAAAGAGGAGGAATGCAAAACGGCGCGAACGTGTGCATGCATGACACATAGCAACTACCGCTCATTTGGGAACTCGCGCACACGGCGGCCGAGGTCTCGTTTCAGACGCGACACGGACAACGAGCCAACCGGTGCGTCTCAGTTCAGGCTTGGCCAGCGGTTCCACGCGAGTCGTTAGATGCAACCCTAGGATCGAGGCGTGTCAGTCTCGGGCCTCGGGCCAGACGAACCCAAGAGTATGACTGCCATGTGGCATCTGGCCGCAGCCTTGCCCATCCGGTCCTCGAGTACTGTTCACGCGCCTACCTTGGAGTGAACCAGTCCGAGCCCGCGTCCAGATTGCACGCTGACACCGATCCGAGAACCCTATCCCTGGTGCACGTCCGTTCCACGCGCCGCCTTGGTCCGGTCATGGGCCCTAACCGTGCGTCTGGATCATGCAACACTTCCTCTTCCCACGATCCTTCCCGCGATCACGTACCGATACGTATCGATCGTTCCTCGACATTCTCTTACCGCTGTCCGTAACACTGCGGACGCGGTACATGTTTTACCGATCAATCTCCATACTGGATCACACATGACCCATACTTGACCGTACACGATCTCACTCACCCGGTCCGTGAACCTCACCGAACTGGATCAAACCCTTGGTATCACACGGGGACTTGATTCTCCTAACCTCAAATCGATTTCTCCTAAGGAACACACGAGATTTGGCTTGCCTTGCCTTGTGTCTAAGGAATTACCAAGGATTGTGACACTTAGGTTTCTTAGCGTTGACCGCGGATCGCTAGATCACGTCAGGGATGTTAAAGAGTAGTCTCAGCAGCAGTAGGTCCACCTACCTCGCTCACCTGCTCCACCTGAATAAGAGAGATGTCTCTTCATCTTTCTCTCTCAACACTAGAGGCTCGCTAATCAAATGAAGATGAAGAAGGCGACGACAGTGATGCATCAGCATAACCAGCTGAGAGCCCTGGATCCTCATCGCCAAAAATCCTAGTCAGATCGAGACCATGGGGGTTCGTCGAACCACCGATCAGCACATCGGGTACCCTGGTCGTCGTTGACATGTCGATGCTCGTCTGTCCCACCAAGATGTCAGTACCTGAAGTCCCTACTACGTCAACAACACTTGAAGACCTCATCGCGACACGGGTACCCATGGTCTCAATTGGGTCATCGGTACCCGATGACCTCACCGTGGTATCAACGCTTGAGGACTCCGTCGCGACCTCGGTACCCAAGACGCCTATCATGACATCGGTGACCCTGATGTGCCCTAGTCCGTGATGTGATCGCTGACTAGCATTGGCAAGCCTCGCGTACGCCTCGGTGTATCGGCATGATACTTTGTCGTCCGCGATGAACGAACCGGTAATCATCGGTGAAGGCATCGGTGATCGGAGAGGAAGCTAACGGGCAGTGCCAAACACTGTGCCGCGGACCGGTATGGCCTCGATAGTGATTCATACGGCCTTGGTTTGGAATCGTGCCCAGTAAGCAAAAGCGTGCTTGGCTTACCGACAGTGACAGAGCATCCGGTTAGATCATGGCTATCTGGCTATGGACTCGTAGGTGAGACAGTAGAGGAACATACCAAGGCTACCGCAGCTTGCTAAGTAACTCGGCTATCACAATGGATCTTGGTTAGGGTACACAGACCTCGGTCTCCGGTCGTGGGATTCAACCTTGTATCTCGAGGAAACTTGGCTCGACATAAGCTGGCCCAAGAGTGACTCGTTGTTTGGCGTACTGGAGGCTAGTCATGGCAGGATCATGCCTAGCTCCGACTCGCATAACATATAGGAAGTTAGATAGAGTCATGCATAGGCCGGCTATACTCTGCGAAAGGGAGCTGGTGGGCCAAATGTGAGGATTAGCGTGGCAGACTGAAAGGTCTGATACTAACCGATTATTAAACCACAAAATAGAGCTATGGTAGAGTTACCGTTGTAAGGTTGTGACAATACTCGATGGTTCGCTTGTTTGTTGGATTCGGCAGACTACTAGAGAATGCCGTATGCCAGACAAGTAGTGATCGGGCAGCTCGATAGTTGTTTGGGTACGCCTTAGTCAACCTAATATAGAGTCTAGACGGTGTATGCCAATAAGAGAAGCGCTAAGGAGGCTTAGCAAACTCGTACGGCCACATACGACTCCAGGGTTAGAGGCTAGGCCACGGTAACACTTAGGCTAGTGATGGCCGAAGCTGGATCTTGAGTCTTCCATAATTTATGGTTAGTCTTATGTGTGTATTTTTGCAGGGACGGTCGCTGTATGGCCATTGATGTGTTATGGGTAACGTATTGGGAAAGCCATGCTTATCTGGGGCCGACCATACAGGGCAATTGTATTGTTTGAAATGCTTCGGCTATTGTTTGAGAACGTAGAGATATAAACGACTAGGATAAAAATGAAGTAGATAGCTTGATTGTGAACCGTAGGAGAGTCTAGTAGATTAGGTCATGATAAACCGGTAGGATAGTAGGTTCACAATGCCACCAATTTAAATACCGCATAGGGCGCATGTATGGGCATGCATTCCGCCTTGTTTGTGTTTGGCCTGAAAGAGGGCACGAAGACCCAGCGTTCAATTGTTCGCAAGAAGACCCGGTAGGAGTCAATCGACGGGCTGACTAGAGCATGGTACTAGGAGACAGTTAGAGAGCTGATAATCCCTAGTACCAACCTCAGGCATCTAGGAGGGAGTCGGGGCGTCGATGATCTCTAGATGCCACCCCGCATAGTTAGCGCCATGTGCTCAAAGGCAGCCTTGGTGGCTATGGTAGTAGCGGTAAGCAGATGCTTGCGAAGAGCTCGAGTGCCTAAGGAGCCGAGGGGCTGGCTTAGGACTCACCGCAGTAAGAATGCCTAGAGAGCCAGGAGCTGGCCTAGGGTTCGCCAGAGTAGAGGTTAGGAGTACAATAGACCCGCGGTACAAGGGGTGCCGTGTGGAGGTTGTAAAGGGGTAAAATAGCTAGGTAGTGTTAGGTGGTGAGACAGAGTAGATCGTCTTACTGGCTATTCAATACTCACCCCCTTACTAGTGCGCAAAATAGGACATCCGGTTAGGTGGACCATAGGACGGCAAGGCAGGAGGGAGCAGCAGGCAATTGAGGAAGTTTTTTCCAAGGCGTTGTGAATCTAGTACCCATATGTTGTAAATTACCAAACAATGTAATTCAGAAATTTTAGAGTAATGAAGATACCAATATTTGTCTAACACTTAGGTCTGGATTCATAGTCCGGGATGCGGGTGTTACACGGTCGCCATATGGCCATAGATGTGTCATGGGTAACGTATTGGGATAGCCATGCTTACCTCGGGCCGACCATACGGGGCAAAGGTATTGTTTGAATTGCTTGAGAACGTAAAAGTATAAAGGACTAGGATTAACAGGAGTAAATATGGGGGCGTGAACCTGTACAGTTAAATTTGTCAAGGGTTGTAGAAGAGATGGAGATCTCTAGTAAGCGGAGTCACTTAGAACACAACAGATTGTAAAGAAAGTTCTCAGAAAACACTTAGCACAAGACATATGTATAAAAAGAGTTTTCTTTATTGCTGTTATGGCTTAAGCGTTATTACAAGAGAGTTTCTCAGATAAAAGTTATCCTCCCCCTTCTAGGTGAATACAATGAACTATATATAGTCTCACCAAGTAACCTAGGTCAATTAATAGAATGGGCTATGCCCATTAAGCAATATATTAAATTTAGGCCCATATTCTTATTAAGCCCATTTTACATATGAGTTTAATGTCATATTGGCCCTAGATTTCAACTGGGCCTTTGTAGGCTCGCTCTGATTCTGTCACTTTGAAGCTCAATTGATCTTGTCTTTATATCGATCTCATAGGGGTGAAATCCGACCCCTACAGTTAGCCCCCCAGCTTGGTAGTATCAAGTGATGATGATGCCAAGGTAGTCACTATTGAAGACTGAGATCGATATGAAGGACTGCACGTTTGCTAGGCGTGAACCTTTTGTCACCAAACTCTAGAAGTTTCAGTTATTCCATGTTGAGCTGGTGTCACCGTGTTTTCCTGGACTTTTGTGTGTTTTTTTAACTTAGTGGACTCTGATGAAGTTGATGGTTTTCTTTGGTTAACGGGCCTTGAGGCCTGCTGAAAAGTTTTTAGAACTTTTCCTAAACGCTGGATGGATTTTATTAAATCTCCTGGTATAATTAAGCTGCTTCCGTCTCATTGATTTTTATCAATTCATCTATACTTTCCGGAGTAAAAGGTAAAAAATATATTCTCTTCTTTCTCTCTCCCGCGTGTTTTTATTATTTTTCTTGGTTTTTTTTGTTTTGTCTTTTTCCCTATTTTGACTTTATATTTCTTTCGTCTTTTTGTGTCTTCTTCTTCCTCATGAGCCTTCATCGCCATTGATGAGCTTTGTCGAGCTTTTCTCCACGGCGATCCTCGCAGGGGTACTACAAGACTTCAGTAGAGAGAGATTTTCTTCCGCCGCTGTTCTTTTCCCATGCGATCCCGTGATGGCTTCGTCTTCTCCGTCGAGAGATATCAATCGATGGCGAGGCTCGGATCCGGTGAAGGTCGATATGTGATGGCAAGCGGAATGATGCGGGGGCAAGTTCAACGGCAACGGCAGAGCAGATCAGAGCAGAATCGGTGGGGTGAAAACGAGTTGACCGAGACCAGTTCAGGCTGGTCAACCGGGTTGTACCGGTTTGGCCGGTTTACCCTGGTCTAATCGGGTTTGATTGGTCTGATCCGGATTGACCTGGTCTGATCTGGTTTAACTAAGTCTTGAATTCTTATCGTAGCGGAGAAAGTGAACCGAAGAGAATGACTTTTAATTTTGTGGCTCGATTGCAAGCAAGAGGATGGTTCAGAAACTGTTTGGGACTTAAACGATTCCAGAGATATGTATGCAGACCCTTTTCTTCTCTCCAGGGGAATGTTTCTTTCTTCAGACTCTGACACTAGCAGTTCGATTAGATCAGCTTCTTGCAGTGCTCTGGATATAACAACCAAAGAAGATTCGAAGAGAGGCTCATGGATCTGTTTCGGTTCATTGCACGCGTGATGTGGCAAATCTCGATCAATTGTGAAGAGAACTAGCAATGGAACGAGGTTATCTTCGACGGTGAGGTGAGAGAGTGTTTCTAAGCCGGTGACTCCATGATAAGGTAAAACTTTGGAGAAGATATGGTGATACAACATCAACTAGGCGTGGATGAATAAGATCGGTTTGTTGAGGCCTTGTCGCGATTAAATGAAGCCTTGCGTGCACGAGCGAAGTCATTTTGGTGAAGCCTTCTCACGATCGATTGAAGCATTGCATGGGCAAGCGAAGTTGTTTTGGTTAGACGAAGTCTTAAAATATGATTGCGTGAGATTGATTTGATGCTTGATAAAAGTAAAGTTTAATAACCGACATGGTAGAGGTAGATGATTTGTGACTTTTTTTATTCTTGGTTATGCCTTCAATCCAACGCTGATGCTTTGGAGACGATGTGCATCTTGTGTTTCGTTCAAGAGGCGTTGAGACTAGTTTGCCTTACAGAGTTCTGACATAATGTGGTTTACAGGCAAGTCATTAGTGGCAAACTTCCTCTAACTATGTTGTCATTGTAAGTTTGAACGATGATCGACCTAGTTTGCGGGACTACCGTTGTTGAACGTTCCGCTCTTATAGACGAACACATTGTGTTGTTGCAACCAGAGATGTGTTAGCTATATTTGTAGATGATCCTCTTGGTTTGCGGGCGAGTCCGCATTGCCAAGAGTGAACACGTTATGTTGTTTGAGACCAGTGTTGAGTTAACTGGGTTCTCTAATGATCCTCTTGGCTTCTGGGCGATTTCGTGTTGCCAAAAGTGAACATGTTAAATTGTTTGAGACCAGTATTGAGTTAAGTGGTTTTTTTTATGATCATCTTGGTTTACAAGCAAGTCTGATCGACACACCCGCTCCAAAAATGACCATGCTATCGCGTAATGACCCACTCCCCCCCCCCTTTTTATGGAGGAGGGTAACTGAACTCATCTGAAGATGAGCTGCCTACGTACCCTTTGCAGGGATCAAGTCGCCTCGTAGTTCATGTTTTTGTGGAGCTCAAGTTACTCAAAGCTTTCCTCTATCTTGAATCTTCGAGACTAAAGTCACCTTTGAGTGTTCCGGCTACGAGGTTGGAAGCAAGTTTTTGTCCAAAGGTAGGCAGTTTGTTGTGTAATGTCAGGGGGTACATTGGTATTCACAAGAAGATGTTTCATCGTAGGTGCTTTGTCCTCCGGTACAAGGGTTGTAGCTTTCCACCTCTACTTGGTAGCTGTGAGCTCCTTCAAATTCGCCTTCGTGATGGGCGGAGCCAGAACTAGTGCTGTTCTTTTTTGCAGCATGAGGGTTATCGGTCTGGGGTGGGTTATTTGTCTGCTTGGATTTTACCCTTTTTTGCGATGCTCGTATCTCGTCCTCGCTCTTGGCGAAGTCGGTAGAACGATGAAGAGCATCTTGGATGGTTGATGGGGCGTTCACAGTCATTTCTTGTCGAAAGGGAGAGGGGCATAAAAAACCTCTTCTCAAATCGTCCACTGCGGAGACGTTGCTAATTCCTTCCACCTTGGAAAGTACTGTTTTAAAATTTTCCATGAAGGTTTGTAGACTTTCGTTTTCTTCATGTCGAATATTCCATAGATCTCCGTCGAAGATCTTTCGCTCCAAGAATATTCTGTAGTGTTGCACGAACATCCCAGAGAGTTGTCTGAAGTTATCGATTGAGTTCTTTTCTAATCTGTAGAACCATTGGAGGGCAGATTCCTTGAGGTGTTCGACAAACAACTTACATTACCCGGCCTTTCTTTCTTCTTATGTGAGGTTAACTCTATCCAACGCTACTTTGAATGACCAGGAGGTGATCTTTTGGGTTGGTTTTTCCTTCGTAAGGCTGGATCTTGATCCTTCCAAGGTCAGTAAATTTGGTCTTAGAGATCCGTTCAGTAAAGGGAGTGTTTTGCACCTCTTCAAGCACACGTTTGATTTCTGGAGCCCTACTAGTGACGCGGTGTACTTGGGATTGCACCATTTTTAAGTCAGAGGCGGCTCGTTCCATCTGTGCTCGCAGCTTTCTCATCTCTTCCTGTTGAGCCTGGTGTTGTACTCTACGCTCTTGCTCGAGTCTATCATGCTCGATCCAATAAGGATCTTCTTCCTCGTTGGCGAGGTCTTGTGTATGTCTCACGTCTGCGCCGCTTTGCTGAGTCTGTGTACAGCTCCTATATGTAGGTAGGTTGCGGTTTTCAGTGCGAGTCCCACGGAGGTTGACGTGCGTTGATCCTGAAGCTGGTGGGTTGACATGCGTTGCATCGTCAACTTGTTCTGGAGCATCATCCATTGTCTGTGGGGGTGGTGGTAGGTCATCTCTGGCTCTTCGTGCAGTGCGCGGTGTCAAGAAGCTGAGGGCATATGGCTTGAACCGTCCAATCAATCCTCGTGGTCCTCCCTTCTTGCGTGCTATCGTGAGAACCTTTAGCTTGCCCTTGAAGGCAGTGTTCAGCTTGTCCAGCTTTGCAGTCATCTTGAGGAGCGTCTTCGGCATTTCCTTCACCTCGGCCATGTTTGTTGAAGCTGTTGCGATGGTGTCCACGTCAGGGTGCGATGCTAAGGAGATCTTGTTGCTGCTAGTCATTGCGTTGGGTCTGATGCGTGTAGTGATTCCCAATTGTCAGAGAATTCTCCCTCCCCTTAGTCAGCGTAAAACTGTGGGGGCGTGAACCTGCACAGTTAAATTTGTCAAGGGTTGTAGAAGAGACGGAGATCTCTAGTAAGAGGAGTCACTTAGAACACAACATATTGTAAAGAAAGTTCTTAGAAAACACTTAACACAAGACAAATGTATAAAAATAGTTCTCTTTATTGCTGTTATGGCTTAAGCGTTATTACAAGAGAGTTTCTCTGATAAAAGTTGTCCTCCCCCTTCTAGGTGAATACAATGAACTATATGTAGTCTCACTAAGTAACCTAGGTCAACTAATAGAATTGGCCAGGCCCATTAAGTAATATGTTAAATTTAGGCCCATATTCTTATTAAGCCCATTTTACATATATGTTTAATCTCATTTTGGACCTAGATTTCAACTGGGCCTTTGTAGGCTCGCTCCGATTCTGTCACTTTGAAGCTGAATTCATCTTGTCATTAAATGGATCTCATAGGGGTGAAATCCGACCCCTACAGTAGATAATTTGATTGTGAACCTTAGGAGAGTCTAGTAGTTTTACAGCATGTTAAACCGGATAGGATAGTAGGTTCACAATGCCAGTAGCTTTAAATACCACATCAGTCGTATGTAGATACATACGACCCGTTGTTTGTGTTTGGCTTGAAAAAAATTGGCATGAAGACCTAGTGTTGAGTTGTCTGCTAGGAGCGCCAGAGTGCCAAAACATGAAAGTCCGCCGACGGGCCGACTAAGAAGATTGGCCGCCAGCGTGCCAGGCATACCAGTTTACTGGTAACGAGGTTGTAGGTAGCAGCTTGCTGGTGTTGAGGAAGGGCTGCCAGCGTGCCCGGCATACCAATTTACTGGTGAGGATGTTGTAGGTACCTGCTTGCTGCTGATGAGTTAAGGCTGCCAGCGTGCCGGCAAGAGTTGAGGAGTTGTATCACTACCAAAGGGTTGGCCGTGAGACATAGTACCTTGCACGTAGTGCTAAGGGTGATGTGTGGTGTTGTAGGGGTTTAGAATAGCTAGGTAGTGTTAGGTGGTGAGACGGAGAAGACCATCTTACTGAGTATTCAATACTCACTGTCATAACCCCGATAAATATCTAAGGGACGGCCAACGACCTCAATTTCCCAAGTATCCGGCTTCAGAGATTTTTGACTTAGAAAAGATAGAGGGAGTGATAAGTTGGGTTTTGGCCGAAGAAAAAGTGAGTTTGCTCGAGTAAAATGAATTTTAGATGGTTTTAGGAGTTATCAGTTCATTTTGCGAGTACCGCATCCGAGGATTGCATATCGCGGGAAAGTATTCCCGGTACAAGTCGCGGGATCAGTTTAATCAGGCGCGTGAGTCACGGGTTGCTTGTTCGTGCACGGGACGAGCCTCACCACGTGTATGACATGCGGATGCATGTGCGGAATGCGGATGGGCGCTGAGTGATGGGCAGACCCGTGCTGCCACATGTCACCCATCCGGCTGCATGCGGGGCAGATGGCGGAGAGAGTCTTAAACCCCATTCCCCATAGTTTTCTTCCTCATTTTCATTACCCTTAGCTAAACTCTTCCCAATTTCTCTAGTTCAAGATTCTAAGGTCTTAGCTTGAGTTTCGGTTTGCGGGAAAGAATTAGCGAGTAGATTTCCGCTTGAGGTTCATTCGTGTCGCGGTGGGAAGGTTAGCTCGCGGTGATCCTCTAGCAAGCCTCGACCCTAAGTCGGTGAGTTGGGCCACGGGGATTGATGAGTCGAATCCCCGTGGGTTAGATTTATGTCTTGTTCGTTGTCTGTTTGCTTGCATGTTTAGATTCGAGTGTTCTGTTTGCTTGCATGTTAGATCTGAGTGTTCTGTTTTCTTGCATGTTTAGATCCGAGTGTTTTGTTTGCATGCATGGTTAGATCCGAGTGTTCTGTTTGCATGCATGGTTAGATCCGAGTGTTCTGTTTGCATGCATGGTTAGACCCGAGTGTTTTGTTTGCTTGCATGTTTAGATCCGAGTGTTCTGTTTGCATGCATGGTTAGATCCGAGTGTTTTGTTGCATGTTTAGACCCGAATGTTCTGATTGCTTGCATGTTGTTAGTGAATCATTCCTGAGGTTCTTAGCATTTTATGTTTAAAAGTTGTTAAGTGTGATTTGTGATTTATCGTTGTGCATTTGCTTGATAAGTATATTGTTGAATTGTTGATTATTGTATTGTGTGTGTGCGGATTCTCTAGCCTATGTCTTGGTTAAGCATAGGTAATGATGAGATCGCTTGGTTGTTGTGTGTATTGGTATTGTATACTTTTAGAAGTATTGTTGCTTACGGTTAAGCATGTTGTTTGTGTGTTGAATACTTAGTGAGAAGTATTCTTGTTTTGTCTCAAGCGTAAGTTGGTGAACTTAGCTTAGAAGGAGACATTGTTGTGTAGGTTTTGCATGTCATCGGTTAGATACATGCATATTATAACCTGTTAAGCGGTTCGACGGCCCGAGGAAGACGCGAGGGGTAACTCGCGCACACGGCAGGAACTTGGGTAGCACCCAGGGCCGTGATACACGACGGTGTATGAGAGTTCCAAGAGGGAACTCTGTAGTGGGTTCCAAGAGGGAACTCTGTAGTGGGTTCCAAGAGGGAACTCTGTAGTGGGTTCCAAGAGGGAACTCTGTAGTGGGTTCTAAGAGGGAGCTTCGGGGTTCCGAGGAGGGAACTCCGGTTTTGTTGGACATGGTGTCTACAATTCCACTTGATGGACCGGGACGGCTGACTGAACCGCATGGCCATATTGGACTTGAAATGAATTCATGCATTTAGTGTACTCTTGATGTTCTTGATTGTTCTTTGATTGTTGTGTTATTATTGTGATTGTTGTTGTGTGGTTATAAGCATGTGATCGGGTAGATGCATGCATATTAGTATAACCTGTTTAGGCGGTCTTACAGCCCGGGGAAAACGCGAGGGATTACTCGCGCATGCGGCAGGAACTTGGGTAGCTCCCAGGGTATTGGAGTTCCAAGAGGGAACTCGAGTCTTGCTAGACTTTGTGTCTGCAATTCTCCATTTGAGGGACCGGGACGGCTGACTAGACCGCATGGCCATTTTAAGATAGAACGAATTGCATTCATTTAGAACTTGAGTGTCGTGGAACTTGTGTAGTTCCTTGCGTGTTTTTTCTTGTTCACTTGATTGCTGCTTGTTGCTTGTGATTTTGGGATTTTGGGGTGGGTTTCACTAATTGTTAGTCTGGCTCTTCTCGCTGAGTAATATTAGATTACTCATCCTACTCTTTTGTTGCAGGTAACCAGTAGTTGGGGAAAGCCTTAATGGGGAAATCGGACGTTAGGCCTCAGTGTAGTTTGCGTTGCAATTGTAAAATAGTATAGTATTTAATATGTATGATTTTGACTTGGGATATCCCACACGATATGGTTTTGTAAACATTTGAATAACATGTATATTAAGTAACAAGAAAGGTTTTTCCCCAAGGTTTACGAGTGTCCATGGTATTTGTCTTGTCCAGACGAACTAACCATCTAACTTGGTTCGGGTTGAAAAGCCTTGGGACCACTTTAGATGGGTAAACCACTCGAGAACGGTTGGACGTAGGTTGCTAGATGCGTTCTAGTGACCTGGTCCGACTATTTTCGCTTGTGGTAAGTACCGCCTCGGGTCGCGGGGCTCGGCTCAAGTGACCCAGGGCGTTACACTCACCCCTTACCAGTACGCAGGATAGGACATCCAGTTAGGTGGACCATAGGACGGCAAGGCATGAGGGGGCAGCAGGTAATGGAGGAAGACTTTCCCAATGCGTTGTGAATCTAGTACCCATACGTTGTAATTATACCGAACAATGTATTGAGAAATTTTATAGTAATGAAGATACCAATTTTTGTCTAACACTTGGGTCTGGATTCGTAGTCCGAGATGCGGGTGTTATAGATTTGGTATCAGAGCTCGGCTGTCACTCAAGTTCTGACCTGGAGGGCGACTTCAAAAATATCTCTCGTGACTAGGCTAAAGGAAAGACCGGTTGCCTTGGTGCGGAACTCGACGCCTCCTATGAGACTGATAAGAACCAAGTACACTAGGTACGCGGTCCCGGATAACATTTAAGGAAAATAGAGTTACTCTATTAACCTTTGGAAACAGAAATGGTTCCACCGTTTTTCTTTATATATATAGCTATATCTAGCAAGTTTTTGGGGTTTAGGCTTTTTTTACATTTAGGCGGGCCTTCGGAAAGCCTTGCCTAAAGCTCTAAATCTTTGGAAGCCCTAATAAGGCTCCACAAAACCCTAGGAACCCGCGGCTAAGGAGAAGGGAGCCGTGGGGCCGCCGGGAAGTGAATATTTACCCATTTAGAGAAAATCGGGGAAAAAGGAAAGCGTAATTATCAGCAATGGAAACTGATAATTATCACGAAATCTTTCGTGATTATCCAACAAGGAAAATAAATATTTCCCTGCTTGGTGGAGAGGGAAATCTGACGCTATATAAAGAGAAGAGGATCCTCCTCATTTCTCATTCACTTCTCAATTCTCATCTTAAGAGCAAAAATACTAAAGAGCACAATGCTTGCAAGAATCGTCCGGGCTGAAGGCAACAAGCTTTGGATTCGAACAAAAGAGGAACTGGCGGAAGAACAACCAGCTCGAGGCAGTCGAGCCTCAAGCGTGGAGTCTCGGCCAGCAACGCGCCACCTCTCTCGGACAAGATAGGAAGCACCGGTCGGCACACCGATGGAGCAGGATCCACATCCCGGATCTTCGAGATGGCCCCACAAGCGGCGGGTGGTGCTAAGGCAAAACCGTCAGCAACCCCACGGTTGCAAGTCAAAAGGCGAGCCGGGTTCCCGATCCAACGGGACTGGCCGATAGGGTTCGAATCCGAGCCACGAATCCCAAAGGCTGAACAACCGACGCCACGGGCAGCAGAACATGCCACGGTAACCTTCCATCCCGTTGAAAGAGTCTTAGCAAACGGGCAGCAACGGTTCGATACATTCACACAAGGCGACAAGACCGTGGAAGAGTACTTCAAGGAGTTCATGCTACTAAAGACCGCCACCAAGTGCACTCAAGACCCGGACGCAGTTCTACTTCGGTTTTGGAATGGCCTACGGACGGAATTCGATGTGGCCCTTAGTAGGAGCACTTACAACACCGCTACTCGGTTGGATAATGATGCCGCAATTCTTGAGAAAATGGGAAGAGATAAGGAACCAGGAAAGGAACAAGGGATGTTTGGGGACCTAGGAAATCATGTACCAGTTCCGCCAACGGCAGCAGCTTACGAGGATCGGGCATCCCGATGCCAACCGAATGGCCATACTTCCTGAACGCGTATAGGACACACGCTGATCTACGCATCAACCCGAGCCCAGATAAGGAAGCAGGGAGAGGAACAAACAGGTGGCTAGAGGAGTCGGAAGACGAGTCCGACATATGGAGCAAGGTCGAGCCAGAATGGAAGCGTTACTTGGACAGCCCGCCATTAGTAATAAGCCCCGGCAAAACTAAGAGTGGCTAAGGGATAGAAGAATGTTGAAGAGCTAGTTGGAGTTTTGTTAAGATTTCCGTTTGGTTGTGTTTTTCTAAGTTTTTGTTCAATTATTCTCAACTAGCTTGAAGTGTTTTGGCTTTCCTTATTTTACACAATAAAGAAATTCAATATTTATTCTAGAGTAAGTTTAGGATAAGCATTGAAATGAGTAAAAGATTCGAAAGACAATACCTAGCTAGGCTCCCATTGAGGATCGATAAATGATCGGTACTCGTCTTGGATCCGAGGAAGGCTCCATTTCAAGGGGGGGGGGAGAATTAGTAACATCCCAAAACTGGTGTGGATGATTTTGGGGAAAACTTAGAGGAAAAAGGAGAGGATGCGGTACTTAGGAGTAGGTAACTAAGGCGTATGTTTGAGAAGTTAGTAAGGAGGGGCAAAAATGGAAAGGAGAAAACGTGGAGGAGAGGAGTAGAATGGGCTTTCGGCCCATGTAGTAAGGAAGTGAAAAAGAATAAGGAAAGTGGATATTCTCTTTAGGGTTATTGGTTTAGTATAAATAGGGAGGTAGGGAGCTCATTATTTACACACCAAACATTTATCTTCTCTCTGGAGCCAAAGATAAACGCTTAAGAGGAAGAGAAAAGGAGGAGCTCGAGAAGGAACTCGGCACCCCACCCTAAGGAGCAGCAGTACGAGGTAAGGCGTGATCCGTACCTAATACTCCCTTTCTATTCTTTTCTCATAAAGCTTTCATACGGTAGTCTTAGTAGTACGCCATCGGTAAGCCTCGTGTAGGCTTCGGTGTATCTGTACGATACCTTGTTCATCCGCGATGAACAAACTGGTAATCATCGGTGAAGGCATTGATGATCAGAGAGAAAGCTAGACGGGCAGTGCCAACAACTGTACCGCGGACCGGTAAGGCCTCGATAGAGATCGATACAGCCTCGGTTCGGAATCACACCCGGTAAGCAAAAGCATGCTTGGCTTATCGACAGTGGCAGAGCATCTGGTCAGATCATGGCGATCAAGTTATGGACTCGTAGGTGAGACAGTAGAGGAGAATGGCAAGGCTAACACAGCTTGTTAAGTAACTCGGCTATCATGATGGATCTTGGCGAGGGTACACGGACCTAGGCGTACCGGCTGTGGGACTCAGCCAAGTATCTCCAGGAAACTTGACTTGGCATAAGCTGGCCCAAGCGCAAGAGTGACTCGTTGTTTGGCGGACTGGAGGCTAGCCATGGCGGGATCATGCCTAGCTCTGACTCGCACCGCTTATAGTTTAGGAAGTTAGGAGGAATGAGTTTGCTCAAGAATCCGATAGGGTCATGCATCGGCCAGCTATACCCTGCCAAGGGAGCTGGTGGGCCAAATGTGAGGATTAGCTTAGCAGACTGAAAGGTCTGATACTAACAAATCATTAAACCACAAAATAGAGCTATGGTAGATTTACTGCCGCAAGGTAGTGATGATACTCGATGGTTCGCTTGTTTGTTGGACTCGGCAGACTACTAGAGAATGTCGTAGGCCAAACAGGTTGCGATCGGGCAACTCAATAGTTGTTCGGCCATGCCTTTGTCAACCTGATATAGAGTCTAGACGGTGTATGCCAACACGAGAAGCGCTAAGGAGGCTTAGCAAACTCGTACGGCCGCATACGACTCCAGGGTTAGAGGCAAGGCCAGGTGAACGCTTAGGCCAGTAATGGTCAAGGCTGGATCGTGAGTCTTCCACAATTAACGGATAGTTTTATGTGTGTATTTCCAGGGACGGTCGCCGTATGGCCATAGATGTGTTATGGGTAACGTTTTGGGATAGCCATGCTTACCTGGGGCCGACCATACGGGGCAAAGGTATTGTTAATAATGCTTCGGCTATTGCTTGAGAACGTAGAGGTATAAAGGACTAGGATTAACCGCATCTGTAACACCCGCATCTCGGACTATGAATCCAGACCCAAGTGTTAGAAAAAATTTGATATCTTCCTTACTCTAAAATTTCTCAATACATTGTTCGGTAAAATTACAACGTATGGGTACGAGATTCACAGCGCCTTGGGAAAGTCTTCCTCTATTGCTCCCCGAGGGCCTATTGATGCGTCCCCATGGTCCGATCCTAGATACTACCTGATAGCCATTCTTGGCACGGTCGAATCGTCGAGTGTCTGTACCAATGATCATCTCACCGGTACGTCCATCGAGGAATGATCTGAGGCTCTCTCATCCGGATCATCGATCAGCCTTACTTCCTCACGATACCTCCTTGAGGCACGTCCTCTAGTTTACCTGGGCCGTGTCGAAGTGTCATCGTGCCCTCTCGAGGCGTCACCAGTACCTCGTACCGATGCCCTGTCGAACCGTCTCCGATGCTCTCTCGACGCGTCACCAAGGCCTACTGTCGATACCCTATCGTACTGTCATCGAGGCACTCCGAGGCCATACCAATGCCAGCACTAGGCATTACCGAACCTGTCGGGCCATGTACGGATCTCTATCCGTCCAAGGCTGCTATTACTACTACTACTACCCTAACCCGTACTACTAAGACTACCGTATGAAAGCTTTATGAGAAAATAATATAAAGGGAGTACTAGGTACGGATCACGCCTTACCTTATACCGCTGCTGAGTTCCTCCTTTTCTCTTCCTATTAAGCGTTTATCTTTAGCTCTAGAGAGAAGAGAAATGTTTGGTGTGTAAATAATGAGCTCCCTTGCCCTCTATTTATACTAATCCAAAAACACTAAGGAGAATATTCCCTTTCCTTCCTTTCCTTTTGCCGTCCTCCTAGATCCGTGGGCCATGGCCCAATTATCTAGGTTACCATTCCCTAAATAATTACGAAGTGATCTCTGATTTGTAGTAATAACGAATTCCTCTCTATTTATTCTGTTAAGTTACAATTCTAAACCTCCCGTTGGTTTCGGGATGTTACAAATCCTCCCCCCCCTTGAATTAGAGCCGTCCTCGGGTACTACTGCTCTCCTTTTTCAGGAGGAAACAACTCTGGGTAATCATGCCTGGTTTGCCACTCGTCCTCCCAAGTAATTTCTTCCATGCCGTCTTTCTCCCATCGTACCTTGATCTGCCGTGACTTGTTGTTCCTTCCCCTCCGGGTTTCCTATGGAAAGACTTCGACAGGCTTTCTAATAATCGTGAGGTCCGAACGGAGGTCCTCGGGTAGGCTGGAGAATTCTAGGTCGGGGGAAGGTACCACTCTGCGTAGGCGAAAAACGTGGAACACGTTGTGGAAGGCCTTTAACTTTGCTGGCAATTCCAACATGTATGCCACCTCCCTATGTCTCTTCTTAATCCGATAAGGTCCCATGTACCTGATTGAGAGCTTCCCAAGTTTCTCTACCCTACGTACCCTCTTAAAGTTCAGGGCTTTCAGGTACACGTTTTCCCCAACTTTGAATTCCACTTCTCTCCGGTTCTAGTCGGCGTACTTCTTCTCGCGGTCGTGCGCAGCCTGTAAGCGGTCCTAGATAAGCCTGATCTGATCCGTAGTCTCCTGTACTATCTCAAGACCCAATTCCTATCGTTCCCCGATTTCCGTCAAGCATAGCGGGGTTCTACACGGCCGCCCGTATAAAGCCTCGTATGGGGACATCCCAATGTTGGCGTGGTAGTTGTTGTGTTAGGCGAATTCCGCTAATCTGAGGTGATCGTCCCAGTCTCCTTCCCACTCTAGTGCGCATGCTGTGAGTAGGTCCTCCAATGTTTGTATTGTTCGCTCCGACTGCCCATTTGTCTGCGGGTGGTAGGCGGTGCTGAAATGGAGTTTCATTCCCAATTCTTTCTGCAAGGCTAACTACAGGTTGGAGGTCAGTTTAGAGTCCCAATCCGAGACGATACTGACCGAGACTCCGTGTAACCTTACTATCTCCTTTACGTATAGCGCTGCCAGGATGTCAGGCATGTCATTCTTGTGTACTGCCAGGAAGTGTGCCGACTTGGTCAGTCGGTCCACGATGACCCATAGAATATGTCCCCTGCTTCATCTTTTGGAGTCCTGTAACGAAATCCATAGCGATCATCTCCCATTTCCACTCGGAAAGGGGGTAGTCGTTGAAGTAACCCACGCGGCACCTGCCGTTCTGCCTTAACCACCTGGCACACTAGGCACCCTGCCACCCATTTAGCAATACCGCGCTTCATTCCCGCCCAGTGGTAATACTGACGTAGGTCCATATACATCTTGGTAGAACCAAGGTGGATGGTTAGTGGGGAATTGTGTGAGTTTTCTTCGGACAGTCGTACGGAGTTCTGGGTCGTCCGGAACACAGATTCTACCGAGAAATAGTATAGTGTTGTTTTGGGTGACCTCGTATCCGCTGACTTCATCCTGTGATGATTTGACAAGAACCGCATCCTCCCCCTAAGGCTCCCGGATGCGCGTGAGTATGTCTGCCTGGTCCACGGCTCTTGCTCCAAGAGCATTTCCCTCCATTCTAATCACTGTGAGTTGGAGCGTGTTGAGTGTGGTAGCTAGTTCTTCTATTTCCTTTTCGAGAGATATTACGGTCCTCCTACAGCTCAGAGCGTCGGCCACTAAGTTCACCTTCCCTGGGTAGTAGTCTATCCCCATATCATAGTCGGCTATTAACTTCACCCATCATCTTTGCCGAAGGTTCAGCTCTGGTTGGGTGAACAAGTATTGTAGACTGCGATGATCTGTATATATTTGGATATTCTCCCCATAGAGGTACGATCTCCAGAGTTTGAGGGCAAATACTATTGCGGCCATCTCTAGGTCGTGAGTTGGGTACTTATCTTCTTGCTTCCGGAGTAGTCGCGATGCGTACGCAATGACCCTTCCTTCTTGCATCAAAGCACATCCCAGCCATGTTCTTGATGCGTCAGTGTATAGGTCATATGGAATGGTAGGATGTGGTAATGCCAAGATGAGGTTACTGACTAAACAAGCCTTCAGTCTATCAAAACTCTCCGAGCATGACTGGTTCCACTCGAATTTCACGTCCTTCCCGGTTAGGAGAAGATGCAGAAGGCAGCCGACAAGAACCATGTGCTTTTGACGCTCAAAGCGCGTCAGGCTCTTCCAAGACGGAGGTTGTGAAAGACACCTCGGAGTACACTAACTACTCTAGCGAAGAGCGGTATAGGAAGGAGAAAGAGCGTAGAGCGTTTAAACGATCTTACGCTGCAGAACTTGCTGAAGTAAAAGCTCACATGGAGCGAGTAACCTCTTATCTAAAGCGTACCCAATCGCAGATACACCATGGAACAAGGAAGGCTCTTGCCATCGAGCAGGTACTAGAAAAGGCAAGGAATACGCCTTTCGACGAACGGATCGTGAGAACTAAAATCTCCGATCCCGGGAGACTCAAGTTATCAATCTTTGAAGGGAGTACATTCCCTTCGAACCATCTGATGGAGTTCGAAGTGGCCCTAGGAAGTGCAAATTTCAAGGAAGCCAATAAAGACATCGTCTACTGCAAGCTGTTCGTAGAATGCCTCAAGGGGCCTATGTAACACCCGTATCTCGGACTACGAATCCAGACCCAAGTGTTAGACAAAATTGATATCTTCATTACTCTAAAATTTCTCTTGATACATTGTTTGGTAAATTACAACGTAGGGTACGAGATTCACAACGCCTTGAGAAAGTCCTCCTCGATTGGATGTTGCTCCCTCCTGCCTTGCCGTCCTATGGTCCACCTGACCGGATGTCCTATCCTTCGCGCTGGTAAGGTGGTGAGTATTTAATACTCAGTAAGACGGTCTACTCTGTCTCACAACCTAAACCCCTACAACCTTCACACGGCACCCCTCGTACTGTGAGTTGATTGTCCTCCTAACCTCTACTAAGGCGAACCCTAAGCCAGCTCCCGGCTCCCTAGGCATTCAACCGTGGTGAGCCCTAAGCCAGCTCCTGGCTCCTTAGGCACTCGAACTCTTGGAAAGCATCTGCTTATCACTCCTACCTCAGCCACCAAGGCTGACTCTCAGCACATAGTACCAACTAACCGGGGCGGCATCTAGAGATCATCGGCAGCCCGACTCCCTACTAGATGCCTCGGGTGGTACTAGGGATTATTAGCTCCCTGACCATTTCCTAGTACCGTGCTCTAGTCAGCCCGTCGTCTGACTTTCTCTAGTCGGCACGTCGGCGGACTTCCTCTAGTCGGCCCGTCGGCGGACTCCTACCGGGTCTTCTAGCAAACAACTGAATGTTGGGTCTTCGTGCCACTATTTCAGGCCAAACACAAACAACTACTCGCAAGTATCTACATACGACGGTAATTAAAGCTATTGGCATTATGAACCTACTATTCTACCGGTTTAATATGACCTAATCTACTAGACTCTCTTAGTGTTCACAATCAAGTTATCTACTCCGGTTAATCCTAGTCCTTTATACCTCTACGTTCTCAAGCAATAGCCGAAGCATTTCAAACAATACCTTTTGCCCCGTATGGTCGGCCCCAGGTAAGCATGGCTATCCCAATACTTTACCCAAGACACATCTATGGCCATACGGCGACCATCCCTGCAGAAATACAAACATAAAACTATCTGTTAATTGTGGAAGACTCACGATCCAGCCTGGACCATTACTGGCCTAAGCGTTCACATGGCCTTGCCTCTAACCCTGGAGTCGTATGCGGTAGTACGAGTTTGCTAAGCCTCCTTAGCGCTTCTCTTGTTTGCATACACCATCTAGACTCTATATCAGGTTCACTAAGGCGTACCCGAACAACTATCGAGTTGCCATATCACTACTTGTCTGGCCTACGACATTCTCTAGTAGTCTGCCGAGTCTAACAAACAAGCGAACCATCGAGTATCGTCACTGCCTTGTGGTGGTAACTCTACCATATCTCTATTTTGTGGTTTAATGATCGGTTAGTATCAGACCTTTCAGTCTGCCACGCTAATCCTCATATTTGGCCCACCAGCTCCCTTTGCAGAGTATAGCCGGCCTATGCATGACTCTATCAAACTTCCTAAACTACATGCGGTGCGAGTCGGAGCTAGGCATGATCCTGCCATCCAGTCCGCCAAACAACGAGTCACTCCTTGCCCAGCTTATGTTGAGCCAAGTTTCCTCGAGATACAAGGTTGAGTCCCACGACCGGAGTTCCGAGGTCTGTGTACCCTCACCAAGATCCATTGTGATAGCCGAGTTACTTAGGAAGCTGAGTTAGCCTTGCCATGCTCCTCTACTGTCTCACCTACGACTCCATAGCCATATCGCCATGATCTGACCGGATGCTCTACCACTGTCGGTAAACCAAGCATGCTTCAGACGATAGACACTTGACACAAGTCTCATAGACTTCATCAGTTACATCCTCTATGGATTATTTAAAGCCTTTTTCAAGCAAGTTCATCAGTTACATCCTCTTTGGATTATTCAAAGCCTTTTTCAAGCAAGTTCAATCCACAGTCGTTGCTGCTGGCCACAATAACAATGTGTGAACCTGAACACAATGACATCAATCATCGGATCCTAAGCGCGCTATATAATTTCTAATGTTCAGTTCCTGGGCTTTTGACTCCGGTTGTTCATTCAAAAAATCTAATGATCAGTTTTAGGGCTTTTTGATCCTGGCTGTTCATTCAAGAACCCAACAGCACCGTTGGTAAAAAGCAGCTGCCAATGATTACTTAGGTTTATACACTAAATAATCATTCTAAAAACCCAACAACGCGTTCGTCAAGTCAAAGGGTGTGATCGCTTATGAACTGACGTGTTCAGATAGCACCGCCATTCCAGAAAGCCTAACAACAACGTTGGTAGAAAAGGAGCGTAAACGCATTTGCAATTTTGTTACCCTACATTCCCAAACCCAACAACAAAGTTGGTAAAAATAGCCAAAGGCATTTCACGTATAAACGACCTCTAAACTATACTAAAGGCTTCGTCAACAAAACGAGTATCATTACTCTTCAAACTCCTATGATCTATCAAGAATGTAACAAGCAGCGCTCATAAGAGAGGCAAAAATCAAGGTACCGCTACAATGCGAAATAAACATAGTCATAATATGGATACAAACCATCCAACCGAGAAATCAGCGAAACATTATCCAAAAAATCCAAGGCAAAAGTCTAAGGCAATAAGCTAAGTCTGAAACAAACACTAAAAAATCACATGGCATCCTTGTATGTTTTCTCCTAAAAAACGACTTCCTCGACATCAATGTCTGCTCCATCCAAGGACTCTGGCGGAGTAGTCTCAGTAGCAGGAGGTCCAGCAACCTCACTGACCTGCTCTGCCTAAGCAACATAGATATCACCTAGGGCATCAGGAATCCCTAAACAACAAGTAGTTCCGTAAACACATCCCGCGCGTCGTAAATCGCATCTTGCTGCCCCCTTAAATGCTTGACTTCATCTTCAAGCTTTGGCACTTTCTTCCCTTGAAGGACCTTTTCAAGGTTCGCGTCGATCTCCGCGAGATCCATCATATCCTCTTGAGTTCTCCCGTCGAGCTCTGCAAGCAACTCTGCAACTCGGCTCACTCGCCCCTCAAATTTGAGGGACATCCCCTCTCTTCCTCGGGGCATCGGGGCAAGCTCTCCTTGTTCCAATTATGACGCACGCACAACAACCTCGATCCTAACAAACAGTCGGATCGACGCCGAGGACGTCGAGCCCCCGAAAATGTCATGTCGCGACGTCAGGTCCTCGGCAAACAACCCTGACGTCGTCATCGGCTTCGGGACCCCAACGTCATCGTCGGCCTCGGATCGAGTCATCAGGGCTTTCTCGACATCAGCTCCATCTTCGACATACCTCTCAGGTTTGGGTTGAAACGTCTCGTCTATGCTTTAGTCTCGCCAACAAGCCCAAGCCTACTTGGTTCCATGAACTTCAGTTCACCTACATCAAGATCTAAGTCAATGGGTTCTTCACATTCACCAATCAAAACCCTTTGGGATCCATAGCTCCAATCTTACCTACACAAATTAAAAGGCTTTTCAAAAGCAAAAGAAGGGTCCTCTCCGCACATGATGCCTTCTCTTCTTCCCTGTTAAACAGAAAAGGTCTTCTCCGCAGAAGAGGTTTTCTCCGCCTGTGAGACAAAGCCTTCTCCGCCTCCGCGGCGAAGCCTTCTCCACCTGCGAGGCGAAGCCTTCTCCGCCTCTGAGGCGAAGCCTTCTCCGCCTGCGAGGCGAAGCCTTCTCCGCCTACGAGCGAAGCCTTCTCCGCCGGCGAGACGAAGAATTCTCCACCTGCGAGGCGAAGCCTTCTCCGCCTGCGAGACAAAGAATTCTCCGCCTACGAGACAAAGACTTCTCCGCCTGCGAGATGAAGTCTTCTCCGCCTGCAAGGCGAAATCTTCTCTGCCTGCAAGGCGAAATCTTCTCCACCTGCGAGGTGAAGTCGTCTCCATTGACAAAGCTTCGACAAGCAGAGCGCGAAGTCTTAAAATCTTCGAAAGCAGAACGCTTACAATGTTATCAACATTAACAGCTCAAGCCTACAGCATCACGCTAACAATAACATCATAACTTTGAATAGCAAACATTGACACCCAATGGTCCTATGACGCCGATGTGCCTGAACGCCGATGTGCCTGGATGCCTATGTGTCTGGACGCCAAAGTGTCTGCTAAAGACTACAGAAGGTTCCTTGCACTAAAGGCCCAATCCAGTTCTGAAGCCCTCAGAGGCGCAACCGACGTAAAGGAAAGAAAATCCGCGAAGACTTAGGAAATTTAGCATTATCTTTATGGAAAGACTTAGCCGACTTAGGGAGCTGTATATATCAATGTATAAGCCCTTGTAAAACGCATTCGCAACTTTATTCACAAAAACAATACACAGCAATAACAAACCCTATTTTCTCTTTGCTCGATGTTTTCTCTTTCGTAGCTTAACATAGACATCTCTGCTTCCTCTCGAAACCCTTATAAATCTAATTGTGCAATTTCCGGCATCCACACCCGATATCAATCCAACCTCTTGTGGATTCATCACTCTAGTCTCACCTACATCAAGTTAAAATTAAGACCTAAGACAAGGGCTTTTCACAACTAAAAACGAAGAGTTTTCTCCGCCTACGAGGAGTCTTCTCCATTGACGAAGGTGATCTTAAGTCTTCTCCACCAAAAGATTTACATCAACACTCAAAACATGAAGTCTTAAAATCTTCACAAAAGCATGAAATCTTAAAATCTTCACAAAAACAAGAAATCTTAAAATCTTCATAAAAACGCAAAGTCTTAAAATGTTCAGTGCAAAAACCACTATCAGCGACAAACACTATGAGCTTCTGCAAGTAGAACATGAAGTCTTAAAACCTTCGAAGGACGAAAGCATAATGCTTGTAGTGTTATCAACATTAACGGCTCAGGCCTACAGCATCACGCTAGCATCATAACTTTGAACATCGACTTTGATACCCAGCAATTCCTAAACTCGATACTGTTGGGGTCGGATTTCACCCACTGAAGTTCGACGTTCAAAGTTATGATAAGCAACGAGCATATTTCAACAAGTAGAGATAATATAGCCCCTAAGTCATTTCACCTACAAGAAAGGGTGAAGGGCTCTTAAAAACCCATAAGTCATTTCACCTACAAGAAAGGGTGAAGACCTCTTGAAAAACCCCTAAGTTCCTTGAACCTTCTACCTGATGAAAGAACCTTCGAAGATGTCTTCACCTCAAGAGAAGTCATGGGTGCAGCGTCGGAGAGGTCACAAAGCCAACAGAAGGCGCTGCAGAGACCAAGGCTGCCTGGCGTCGATGTCACTGAGCAGTGACACCGATGACAGGCAGTGGCACCGATGTCACTGCCCAGTGACACCGATGTGCTTGGCCTCATCGGTGTCCAGGCAGTTGACATCGGTGCCCAAGCCTTTCCCATCGGCTGCAGGTCCTTCGTCGCCCATCAGAACATCAACGAAGGTTCCAGAAGGTTCAACGCGTTAAAGCCCAGCAACGAAGCCCACATAGGCTCGACCCACATAGGCGAAAAAGGCAATCCGCGAAGGTTTAGGAAAAAGGCTTAGCCGACTTAGGGGGTTATATATAGGAATGCAAAAACACTTGTAAAGGGGGATTCACAATTTTTATCACACAAGCAATACAAAGCAATTACAAACCCTAATTTCTCTTTGCTCATCATTGTTCTTCATAGCTTATCTTCAGAAATCTCTGCTTCCTTTTGAAACCCTTACAAATCTAATTGTGCGAATTCCGGCTTCCACAATTTGGCGCCGACCAAGGGGAATTAGAGAATTTCTTACACAAAAAAAGCTACGTAACAACTCAAAGATGGTGAGTGGCGAAGAGAACACGTCCCGCAGAGACAACCGGGAAAGAGAACCTTCGATCGAGGCTACTGCTGCAAAAACCCCTGCTCATGGTGACCTAACCGAGGTGACGAAGATGCTAGCAGACTTCCTCACCGAGCAGAAGAAGCAAGCCAAGGTGATCGAGGAAAACTCGAAGGAACTGAAAGCTCTTTCGCGAAGGAAACGCGAAAGACCCAACACGGCAAGACTCAGAGCGCGCGTCGATCCTCAGCGCCTCGACTTCTCAGCGCCTCGCACTACTCGGGGAAACCCAGAAGATCTACCACCACCGCCTCCGCGTCGAGGAACGGACAAGTCTCCCGAACGCGTCGTCAACGTCTCTGACGAAGAGGAACCAGCCACCACAAAGCGTACACGGGCGGAAGGTGCAGAAGGAAACCGACAAGAACCACGCGCCCCTGACACCCAAAGCGCGTCGAATTCTTCCAAGACAGAGATTGTGGGAGACACCGCGGAATACTCCAACTACTCTAGCGAAGAGCGGTACAAGAAGGAGCAGGAGCGCAGAGCATTCAAACGCTCTTACGCTGCAATGCTCGCTGCAGTTAAAGCTCAGATGGATCGTGTGACCTCAGACCTAAAGCACACCCAATCGCAGATACACCACGGAACAGGGAAGGCTCCTGCCATCGCTTAGGTACTAGAAAAAGCAAGGAACACACCCTTCGACGAACAGATCGCGAGAACGAAAATCTCTGATCCCGGAAGAATCAAGTTACCAATCTACGAAGGAACCACAGACCCTTAGGATCATCTGATGGAATTCGAAGTGGCCTTGGGAAGAGCAAAGTTCAAGGAAGCGGAAAAAGACGTCGTCTACTGCAAGTTGTTCGTTGAAAGTCTCAAGGGGCCTGCCCTTCAATGGTTCTATAAGTTGGAGAAGAACTCAGTTCATACTTTTCTCCAGCTTTCTGAGTTATTCGTGCAGCATTACAACATCTTCATGGAACGGAAGATCTACGACTCGGAACTATGGAATAACAAACAAGGCGAGACCGAGAGTCTTCGGTCTTTCATGACAAGGTTCAAGAACACGCTGTCAAAGGTCGAAGGTATCAGCAACAAGTCAGCATTGGATGCTTTGCGAGGAGCACTTCAGTGTCCATCTCCATTCTGGCAAGAGATGAGCCTCAACACACCAACAACAATCCAAGACGCCCTCCACCGTGCTGCTGACTTCGCTCGAACGGAGGAAGAAGTCCAAGCCAGGAAGGGCGGAAAGACAAAACAGGCAAGTGAGCCAGCTCACGCTTCGAATCACGTCTACATCCAATACGAAGGAGGATCCAGAGGGGTCCATAACTACCAAGTGGAGTCATTGGGTTACGAAGGACCAAAGGAGTACGACGAGGAGTTATATTGCGACTTCCACAAGGCAAATGGGCACTCAACTGCAAAGTGTCGGGAGTTGGGGCAGCAGCTCATAGCCAAACTGACTGAAGGCACTTTGAAAGGCAACGTCAGCCTGTCAGACTTCAAACCCGAGGAGAAAGCTCCTGCCAACACCGAACAACAAGTGGATACTCCCAGGGGCCAACGTCGCGATTATGGCATGGAAAACGAGGACCAGCACGAAGTTATCAACATGATAATGGGAGGCTCGCAGTACTGTGCTGACAATGAGACTGCGATCGAAGCTTACCAACGCCGCGCTGACGTGTGCGCGAACATATTAGCACCTGCAAAGCCAAGGCTTTCCAGCGACCCTATTACCTTCGGCGAGCAAGACACTGAGGGTCTCGATCAACCACACAACGATCCTCTGGTAATCAACTTGACTGTTTACGACTTCAACGTCGCTCGCGTTCTCATTGATACAGGAAGCTCGGTGGATGTCATCTTCAAAAAGACGCTGGAGCGAATGAAGATTGATTTGTCCACAATCAAAGGGCAGCCTAAGCTTATAACATGTTTCTCCGGAGAGATAATCGTGACGATGGGAACGGTTCGCCTACCCGTCCAAGCTGGCAACGTTAAAAAGATGGTCGATTTTACAGTCTCGGATCACCCAACCATCTACAACATGATCATGGGAACTCCCTGGCTCAACCAGATGCGAGCGGTGCCTTCAACATACCATTTATGCCTCAAGTTTCCTACACCCATCGGCGTAAAAATGGTATGGGGCAACCAGAAGGAGTCACGTATGTGTTTCATGGCAGAGCACAAGCTGAGGAACACCGAGAAAAAGAAGGAGGGATCTTCACCTCAAGAATCACGAAAGAGGAGAAGGACCAGTTCCAAACATGTCAATGATTTGACCGACCTTCTATAGCAGTTACAGCTCGCAGAAGCTACTGAAAACGCAGAGCCAACGCGTTTGCAAGTAGCAAGGTCTGCAGCATATCACCACCGCGAGCCTACGTCACCGAAAAAAACCTCCCACACCACTCCCTAGTGGTTTGCAAGGCACTCGAAAGGTACTGCCACTAGTACCTCTTGAGGCCTCTGGAACGAACTACGAGGCGACTTGATCCCTGCAAAAGGGTACGTAGGCAGCTTGTCTCCGGACGAGTTCAGTTGCCCTCCTCCGTAAAAGGAGGGGGGGAATGGGGTACGTATACTCGTATACTCCCATCCTTTACTTCCACCATGCTGAAAACATCAAACATCCTTTTCTGAATTTATTAGACAAGTCTCGAGCACTTCGTCTACGTCCTTCTCAGGATTCACTTGACACAAGTCTCATAGACTTCATCACTTACATCCTCTATGGATTATTCAAAGCCTTTTTCAAGCAATTTCATCAGCTACATCCTCTATGGATTGTTCAAAGCCTTTTTCAAGCAAGTTCAATCCACTGTCGTTGCTGTTGGCCACAGCAACAATGTGTGAACGTGAACACATTGACATCCATCATCGGATCCTAAGCGCGCTATATAAGTTATAACGATCAGTTTCAGGGCTTTTGACCCCGGCTGATTCTAATGTTCAGATCCTGGGCTGTTGACCCTGGACGTTCATTCAAAAACCCAACAACAGCGTTGGTAAAAAGCAGCTGCCAATGATTACTTAGGTTTATACACCGAATAATCATTCAGAAAACTCAACAACACGTTGGTCAAGTCAAAAGGTGTGATCGCTTCTGAACAGACGTGTTCGGAAAGCACCGCCATTCTACAAAACCCAACAACAACGTTGGTAAAAATGGAAACCCAACAACAAGCGTTGGTAGGAAAGGAGCACAAGCGCACTTGTGATTTTGCTACTCTACAATCAAAAACCCAACAACAACGTTGGTACAAACAGCCAAAGGCGTTTCAAGTGTAAACGACCATCAACTTATACTAAAGGCTTGGTCAGCAAAACAATTATCATTACTCTTATGATCTATCAAAGACAAAACAAAAAAGGCATAAAACGAGAAAGTCAATCAGTCATCGAATTCCTCGTCACCATCCTCATCGTCGTCTGCCTCGATGTCTTCGTCGTCTTCCTCGACGTCATTGTCGTCTTCCTCGACGTCGTCTTCCTCGACGTCGTCGTCATCTGCCTCGATGTCGTCGTCGTCGTCTGCCTCGACGTCGTCGTCGTCGTCTGCCTCGACGTCGTCGTCGTCTGTCTCGACGTCGTCGTCGTCTGTCTCGACGTCGTCGTCGTCTTCCTCGACGTCGTCGTCATCGTCTTCCTCGACGTCGTCGTCAACTGCCCCGACGTCGTCATCGTCTGCCTCGACGTCGTCGTCGTCTTCCTCGACGTCATCGTCATCGTCTTCCTCGACGTCGTCGTCGTCTGCCTCGATGTCGTCCTCGTCTGCCTCGACGTCGTCGTCGTCTGCCTCGTCGAGATTGTCGTCGTCTTCCTCGACGTCGTCGTCGTCTTCCTCGACGTCGTCGTCGTCTGCCTCGACGTCGTCGTCGTCTGCCTCGACGTCGTCGTCGTCTGCCTCGACGTCGTCGTCATCGTCTTCCTCGACGTCGTCGTCATCGTCTTCCTCGACGTCGTCGTCATCGTCTTTCTCGACGTCGTCGTCGTCTGCCTCGTCGACGTCGTCGTCGCCTGCCTCGTCGACGTCGTAGTCGCCTGCTTCGTCGACATCGTCGTCGTCTTCCTCGACGTCGTCGTCGTCTGTCTCGACGTCGTCGTCGTCTTCCTCGACGTCGTCGTCGTCTGGCTCGACGTCGTCGTCGTCTGCCTCGACGTCATCGTCGTCTTCCTCGACGTCGTCGTCATCGTCTTCCTCGACGTCGTCGTAGTCTGCCTCGACGTCGTCATTGTCTGCCTCGACCTCGTCGTCGTCTGTCTTGTCGTCGTCGTCTGCCTCGTCGTCGTCGTCTGCCTCGACGTCGTCATCATCTGCCTCGACATCTTCATCATCTCTCTCAACCTCAAGAGTGTCCTCGTCATCACTAGAATCTCGTAAGTCTGACGAAGAAGAGGAAGACGATGCTTCTGCATAGCCAAACAGAAGGTTGGGAACCCCATCGTTCAGTGGAATCACGCCGCCAATGGATGAAGTTGGGGTCCGAGGATCTCTCACTCGTTAGCTCGGACATGCCACACCTTCTTCATCGACGACCAAGCTCCTCGGGTCGAGGGTGCCACGGACTCCCTCAAGGTCTACGGTTCCTCGCTGCTGGATCATCACGTCGGGGTCATCGGGGACGTCAATGATGGGGTAATAAGACACGTCGGGTCCACGCTCGACGAAGCTTGGGTCATCGGTACCCGAGGTGCCTATGTTTACAACATCGGGTCCGCGCTCGACAAAGCTTGGGTCATCGGGACCTGAGGTGTCGATGTCAACAGCATCGGGTCCGCGGTCACCGAGGGCAGGGTCCTCGGGACCAGGATCATCGAGACCAGTTTTCCCGAGGTCGACGTCATCGAGACGAGTCGAGTCGTCGACGCCGCTGCCGGACCCGGAACCGTCGGGGCCACTCCCTTTTGGATTTATCACCACAATTCGACCTACATCAAGTCAATACAAAGATCTAAGTCATCGATCTTCCACATTCATCAAACAAAAAACCAAGACCTAAAACAAGGAGAAGTCTTCTCCGCCTATGAGACAAAGACTTAATCCGCCTGCGAGACGAAGTCTTCTCTGCCTACGAGGTGAAGTCTTCTCCGCCATGAGACAAAGACTTCTCCGCCCATGGGGAGTCTTCTACGGTTACAAAGCTTTGACAAGCGGAGCGAGAAGTCTTAAAATCTTCAGAAAAACATGAAGTCTTAAAATCTTCAGAAAAACATGAAGTCTTAAAATCATCAGAAAAACGTGAAGTCTTAAAATCTGCATCATGTACTTCGACAAGCGAAGCGCGAAGTTTTTAAATCTTCAGCGAGGTCTTAAAATCCTTAAGCATAAAAACCATTGTCAATAGAAAATGCTATCAGCTCTCGCAAACAGAACACGAAGTCTTAAAACCTTCGAAAAACGAAAAATAACGTTTACAGTGTTATCAACACTAAAGGCTTAAGCCTACAGCATCACGCTAACAAATAGCATCATAACTTTGAACGGCTAAACTTCAACACCGAATGGTCATAAACTTGGTACTATTATCACTAACACTACCGAGCTGGGGGGCTAACTGTTGGGGTCGGATTTCACCCACTGAAGTTCGACGTTCAAAGTTATGATAAGCAACGAGCATATTTCAACAAGTAGAGATAATATAGCCCCTAAGTCATTTCACCTACAAGAAAGGGTGAAGGGCTCTTAAAAACCCATAAGTCATTTCACCTACAAGAAAGGGTGAAGACCTCTTGAAAAACCCCTAAGTTCCTTGAACCTTCTACCTGATGAAAGAACCTTCGAAGATGTCTTCACCTCAAGAGAAGTCATGGGTGCAGCGTCGGAGAGGTCACAAAGCCAACAGAAGGCGCTGCAGAGACCAAGGCTGCCTGGCGTCGATGTCACTGAGCAGTGACACCGATGACAGGCAGTGGCACCGATGTCACTGCCCAGTGACACCGATGTGCTTGGCCTCATCGGTGTCCAGGCAGTTGACATCGGTGCCCAAGCCTTTCCCATCGGCTGCAGGTCCTTCGTCGCCCATCAGAACATCAACGAAGGTTCCAGAAGGTTCAACGCGTTAAAGCCCAGCAACGAAGCCCACATAGGCTCGACCCACATAGGCGAAAAAGGCAATCCGCGAAGGTTTAGGAAAAAGGCTTAGCCGACTTAGGGGGTTATATATAGGAATGCAAAAACACTTGTAAAGGGGGATTCACAATTTTTATCACACAAGCAATACAAAGCAATTACAAACCCTAATTTCTCTTTGCTCATCATTGTTCTTCATAGCTTATCTTCAGAAATCTCTGCTTCCTTTTGAAACCCTTACAAATCTAATTGTGCGAATTCCGGCTTCCACAGATACCATTATCACTAACACTACCGAGCTGGGGAGCTAACTGTTGGGCTCGGATTTCACCCGCTCGACTATGGTGTTCAAAGGTATCAATGACAAATGAACACTAGCTTGCAGAGATTATATGACCCCTAAGTCATTTCCCAACAAGAAGATGAACTCTTCTTGGTTTCTCCTAAGTCCTCTCCATCTAAGGAGGGATCCTTCTGAGCTGTCTCTACTCTCAGCAGAAGTCATGAATGCAGTGTCAGAAAGATCACAAAACCAGCAGAAGACGCTGTGAAGATCACAAAGCCAGCAGAAGCCGTTGTAAAGATCACAGAGCCAGCAGAAGGAGTTGTTGTAACGCCCGGGTCCACTTTGCCAGACCGGTCCACGCCGATGTAATGACCCTCGCTTGAAGCTAAACCGCGCTTCAGGAAAGACTCGATCCAATGTGCAGATTAGTCCGATTAAGTTCTTTAGGTTTTGGCCGAAACCTAGCCAAGCACCTCGATGACTAAGCTGTGTGCTTGGGTGCTAGGTGAGTCACTAAGCTAACCTTAGGACGACGAAACGTCCAAGTAGGAGCTGCCTAAGAAACCCTTGGCCGAAGCAATGACAAGCAGCTGCAAAGCTTGTCCTATCCACGTGTCACGACCATAATTGTTTTGGTGGCTGACCTTACCCTTGGGCGAAGTTATGACAAGTAGCTGCTCAGTCTTAGAATCCACGTGTCGCGCCTAGAATCAGTCTCGGTGGCTGGGTAAAGCCATCTGTCGAGCTGCTTCACCAGCCTGCTAGGCTGCTTGCCTTCAGCCTATATAAGCAAGGCTTTGTCCTTGTCCTTAACCCATAATCGAAACCAAGAACACTCTGAAAAATCCTAGCAAATCAGTTCCATATTTTCAGTGACCGCGAACCTTTGTTCCGATCAGTCTAAACTACCGCGAGCAGATATCCACTTAGAAAACTTGTCCGATTACTTCGATCCGATCAGTTTCTCCGAGTGTTACTCTGTCCGATCAGTCCATAATCTTTAACCACCACGAAACCTTGTCCGATCACTTCGATCAGACCAGTTTATCCAATGGATACTCTGTCCGATCATCTAGTCCACCGCGATCAATCATTGCTCTGTCCGTTCATCAGTCTGTTGGCTAATCACCGCGAACCGTTCTAGAGCAAATTGCGGAAACTTAGGGTAAGTTTCTTGATCCAATTCTTGTCTTGTCCGACTTGATTTTTCATGTTGATCTTGAATCTAACCTTAGTTTCTTGATCCGATGGAAATCCACGATCAAGTTCTATTCCAATCTAGGTAATGTCCGAATGATTTCCATCTAAGTTTCCTTAAGAAAAAACTAAGTGTTGCCTTAGTAATTTTCGTGTGATCTAATGGAATAGATCATCACCCCAAAAGATCATCAGTCTGATCGTAAGGCAGCCGAGAGTAGGATTCGTTGAGTGAATCGAATCGCATACTTTCACCAAGTAATCGGTGAGTCTTTCGTTAGGTTTGTTGTTTTACTGTAAAATAATTGAGTGGGTTTCGTGTTGCTTGCTTGATCATATGGAATTATAATCGTAGAGGTTTATACACGAAATCTAGAATTTTGCTAAGTAATCTTGAATATTATTTGATTGAGGTTCATGCTGCGTTTGTTAAGAATTTGCCTAACTGCTGAAAACACTTAATGAATGCTAAGTATGAAATCGTATAAGTTTACTCGTAACTTAAGTGTTAGTAAAACATATAAAAATTATTGAACGTGGAAAGATATTCCCTTGAGGTCGTGTCTTGGCCGATAAAGATTTCGGTTAAGTATACGAAGACACGGAGAGACGGGATTGCAGCCTGGGGCCGTGTAATCCATGACGATGCATATTCCCGATGTAGTTTCCTTATGTTTAAGGCCACAGGAATGATTAAGGATCCTAAGTCTTTAGCCTTTGTGGTTATGGACCGAACGATGCCTTTGGTTACACGCGATGGGAATAGTCTACGCGTAGGCCTTAAGAAACTAAAAATGTTAATAACCGATCGTTGATTGTTTTGCTTGCTTGTGTGTTGATTGTTATTTTGGGTTTGGATGGCAAATGAAATTGTTTAGGGAAACCCTAGACTCATTGAGCAATTAGTGCTCACGACTCAACTTGTTTTGCAGGTAACCTTTAACGGGTAGATCTTTGGGGAGCACGCGAAGGAACGATAGGATAATCAGAGGTAGATTTCTTTGTCCTTGGGTAAATGATTAATATTTATTATATAAATGATCATTTTGGAGTATTAGACTCGTAATGTTTATACTTTGTAAGCCGTTGAAAATTCTATGTAAAAGATATATAAAAATAAGATTTTTAAAATAACTCGGGTTTCATAAGATATTAGTCTTTGTCCGGACGAACAAACCATCGGGTATGCCTCGGGTTGGCAAGCATTGAGGTGTATCCGACGGGGATAAACACTTAGAAATCTAGTTTAGAGATTTTGGATGTGTTTCGGGAACCTCTAATCGGATGCTTGAGCGTTCATCAATGGTGCCCCAGTAAAGATAATGAACCTGGGTGTTACAAAAGTAGTATCAGAGCATTGTTTTACAATGCTTGAATGGAACTTGGTTTTTAAACGTTTTATCGAGTCAAAATGTCGCTAAAAGGAAATTAGGATAAACTGATTATGTTCCTGTGCTATTGGGTTTATATAAGATGGGATAAGACTTACCTTGTTCTTTGTCGCAGATGGGTACTCCACGGTACCGTCACATTCCCGTGTATAGAGATTGGCCAGTGATGCCGCATATCGTTCCCGACGAGTGCTATCCAGAATGATACAATGGACCACCTATGTTGGGCTATATTACGGATTCGGAACCGTCAGAGGATGTGTCAGAATATATACCGGAGTATATACCGCGGATTCCGTACCGCGAATATACTGATGAAAACTCCCCACATTCCATGGCGGAGTTAGGACTTCGTGACATTAGTGATCTTGGACCTGAGGGATCACATGTTGGAGGATGGATATCCCCCTCACATGGTGGATGGATATCCTCTGAGTAGGACCAAGTAGGACGAGGCCCACTGGATTGAGACGCGAAGGGAGAGGTACCGAGGATCGTCTAATGAGTGTGATCCATGAATTGGCGGGACGTCTATGAGATCGGCGACGAACTCCTCGTGGACATCAAGAGGATCCTCCACCATCACCACTAGATTTTCTAAAAATGGTGATGATGATAAAGAACCTAGGAACAAGAGGGTTCTTTGGTAATATGGATCCATTTGATGCGAACTCATGGATGCAGCATATCGAGAGGAATTTTGCAGCGATCCGATGTCCAGATGATTTCAAATCAGACGTAGCCGCACATTACTTGATGGCAGATGCGAGCAACTAGTGGAGTAGTGTGAAAGGTCACTTATGAGTGTGGAACTCTCATGGGATACTTTTCGACAAGAATTTGAAAGGAAGTATTTCCCACCAGAAGCTAAGGATAGATTGGAGAGGAAGTTCCTGGAGTTGAATCAGGGACAGCGTTTGGTGCGAGAGTATGAAGCTGAGTTTACTCGGCTTCGACGTTACGCACATTATGGTGTAGATAGTGAAGCGGCGGTTGTTAGGAAGTTTTTGCGTGGGTTGAGAACGGAAATTATAAACCGATTGTTGGCAGTAGAGTACCATAGTCTGTTTCAGCTTGTGGAGCGGGCAGTGAATATTGAGGAAGGCATTGAGATTGAGCGAGCCTTCTACGACAAACCACCAACACCGCAAGTACCGCAGCAGCAAGCACAGAGGTCGGGACCAAGTAACCAAGTGGCACGACCTGGAAATGCGGGCCGAGGGCAAGGTCGAGGTTTTGGAGCCTTTGGTCGGGGTCGCGGTAGGGGACCTGCTGGTAGAGGGACACCAGCGATAGAAACCCTACCGGAATGCTATAAGTGTGGCCGATGTGGCCATTACTCGAGAGCATGCCCCAACGAGGGAAAGCCACAGCCTGTGCCGGCTAATGTTGTATGTTTTACTTGCAACCAAGCCGGGCACTACTCAACCTCATGTCCTGTCAAGACCACCCGACCAGCGGCTTCACATGCGTTAAAGGTTCAGCCAGCAATCCAGTCACCACCCAAATGTCTAGCCATCGCAGGACGCGTGTATTCCTTAGATAAACTTGAACCATCTCGACCTTTTAAAGGTCCAATTTCAGGTAAATAGGGGTTTTAACTCGAAACTTTTTGTATTGTATAAAGTGATATAGTGTAAAACTTTGTTTAATATATATATGAAAGTTTTAGAACAAGAGTTTATTGCACTTATATCTAGGAACATTACGAGTTTGTGGTATTCCCACACACGTTTTGTTTGACATGGGAGTGACGCATAGTTTTGCATCACCCAAGGTCACGTCGCATTTTAAGAGGATCTTTACGATAGTAAAGGTTCATGTTCTTATCCTAACACTCGGTGATCAGATCCTTATAGCAACGAGTTGCTATATAGGAGTTCCGATTATCATTCAAAACCACACATTCCTAACCAATCTCTTAGTCACACCTTTAGATCATTCTGAGATCATTTTAGGAATGGACTGGTTATCAGCATACATGGCACATTTAGATTGTGGTCGAGGAAGGGTAACCTTTCAGATAGCTGGGAAACCTTCCTTTACCAACCACGGAATTCAAACCAATCCCACTGTATCCTTCGTAACGGCCTTAAGAGCAGAAAAGGACCTTGATGAAGGTGAAGTTTACCTTGCACCCTTAGCATCAAGAGTGATAGTGCATCGGAGGAACGTAAGCTAGAGGAGATTCCGGTAGTCCAAGGATACGATGATGTGTTCAAACCTCTAAAAGGGTTACCACCATCTCGTAATGATCCTCTTTCAATTTCTTTGGAACCGGGAGCAGCTCCAATAGCTAAGGCACCTTATCGGATGGCTCCAGCAGAACTAGCAGAATTAAAGAAACAGTTAGAGGATCTAATGGAAAAAGGATTCATTAGACCCAGTTCATCGCCGTGGGGAGCACCGTTGTTATTTGTTAAGAAGGATGGTAGCATGAGATTGTGTATAGATTATTAAGGAATCAACAACGTTACCATCAAGGATAAGTATCCATTGCCGAGGATAGACGAGTTGCTAGATTAACTACAAGGAGCTAGTTGGTTTTCGAAGATTGATTTAGCATCAGGCTATCATCAAATTCGAATTTCTAAGAAGGATGTCGTAAAGACCGCATTTAGGACACGATATGGCCATTATGAATTTGTGGTCATGCCGTTTGGCCTAACTAATGCTCCAGCAGCATTTATGCGGTTGATGAATGAAGTCTTTCGTGATTATCTAGATGAGTTTGTTATCATATTCATCGATGACATACTTATCTACTCTAAGAGCGCTGAGGAGCATGAAATACACCTAAGGAAAGTATTATAGCGCTTAAGGAGTCAAAAGCTCTTTGCTAAGTTTAGCAAGTGTAGCTTTTGGAAACGGGAGATAGGATTCTTAAGACATCGGGTATCGGAACAAGGAGTTTCGGTCGACCCAGAGAAGATTGTTGTTATACAAGATTGGCCACAACTGATAAACGCTACAGAGGTCCGCAGTTTCTTAGGACTCGCGGGATATTACAGAAAATTTGTAAAAGGATTTTCTAGCATATCCAAGCCAATGACTCGTCTGACCGGAAAGGGCGTAGTCTTTGTGTGGACTGAAGAAGTGGAGAAGGCGTTTAATCTGTTAAAGAAGGCTTTGACCACCGCACCGGTCTTAGCCTTACCTGAGCAAAACCAGCCATATACAGTTTATGCGGATGCATGTGGAACAGGATTAGGATATGTTTTGATGCAAGGCAAGAAGGTCATTGCCTATGCGTCACGGCAGTTAAGGAAACACGAGGAGAACTACCGCGTACATGATTTGGAATTGGTTGCAGTTGTACAAGGTTGAGTCCCATGACCGGAGTTCCGAGGTCTGTGTACCCTCACCAAGATCCATTGTGATAGTCGAGTTACTTAGCAAGCTGTGTTAGCCTTGCCATGCTCCTCTACTGTCTCACCAACGAGTCCATAGCCAGATCGCCATGATCTAACCGGATGCTCTGCCACTGTCGGTAAACCAAGCATGCTTTTACTTACCAGGCGTGATTCCGAACAGAGGCCGTATCAATCACTATCGAGGCCTTACCGGTCCGCGGCACAGCGACTAGCACTGCCCATCTAGCTTCCTCTCTGATCATCGATGCCTTCACCGATGAGTACCGGTTCGTTCTTCGCGGACAAACAAGGTATCGTACCGATACACCAAGGCCTATGCGAGGCTTACCGATGCTAGTCAGCGATCACATCGCAGACTGCTCAGTTATCCCCGACAGCCAGTGGTAGATGGATCGTAGGCGGCCCCGAGGGCCTATCGACGCGTCCCCACGGTCCGATCGTGAATGCTACCTGATAGCCTTTCTTGGCCCGGTCGCATCGTCGAGTATTTGTACGGATGATCGTCTCACCGATACGTCCATCAAGGAATGATCCGAGGTTCTCTCGTCCTTATCATCGATCAGCCCTGCTCCTCATGATACCTCCTTGAAGCACATCCTCTAGGTTACCCGGGCCCTGTCGAAGCGTCAGCGTGCCCTCTACAGGCATCACCGATACCTCATACCGATGCCCTCTCGAGGCGTCACCGACGCCTACCGTCGGCACCGTGGCGTACTATCATCGAGGCACCCAGAGGCCATTTCGATGCCAGCCTTAGGCGTTACCGACCCTGCCGGTACCATGTACGGATCTCTATCTGTCCACGGCTGCTACTGCTAGCGGTGCCATGTACGGATCTCTATCCGTGCAAGGCAGCTACTACTACAGCTCCTACTACTACTACTACTACCTCTACTACTACCCTACTACTACCCTAACCCGCTCTACTAAGACTACCGTATGAAAGCTATAAAGGAAAAGAATAGAAAGGGAGTATTAGGTACGGATCGCGCCTTACCTTAGACCGCTGCTCCTTAGGGTGGGTGCCGAGTTCCTTCTCGAGCTCCTCCTTTTCTCTTTCTCTTAAGCGTGTATCTTTGGCTCTAGAGAGAAAAGAAATGTTTTGGTGTGTAAATAATGAGCTCCCTACCTCCCTATTTATACTAACCAAAAACCCTAAGGAGAATATCCACTTTCCTTATTCTTCTCCACCTCCTTACTACATGGGCCGAAAGCCCATTCTATTTCTCCTCCTCTCCACGTTTTTCCTCTTTCCTTTTTCACCCCTCCTTACTACTTCTTCACCGACGCGTCTTTTTACCTATTCCTAAGACCCGCGTCTCTCCGTTTCTTCTAAGTTTTTCCCAAAAGCTACCACTCCGGTTTTGGGATATTACAAATCCCCCCCCCTTGAAATGGAGCCTTCCTCGGATCCAAGACGAGTACCGATCTTTTATCGATCCTCAATAGGGGCCTAGCTAGGTATTGTGTTTCGAGTATTTTACTCATTTTAATGCTTATCCTAAACTTAGTGTATAATAAATATTGAATCCTTTATTGAGTAAAATAGGGAAAGCCAACACACTTCAACCTAGTTGAGGATAATTGAACAAGGAAAACTTTGAACAAAAAAAAAAAAACCAAATGACTATCTTCATGGAACGGAAAATCTACAATTCCGAACTATGGAACAATAAGCAAGGTGAGACCGAGAATCTTCAGTCTTTCATGACAAAGTTCAAGAACACGTTGTCAAAGGTTGAAGGTATCAACAATAAATCAGCCTCGAGGCCTTACGAGGAGCGCTTTGGTGTCCGTCTCAGTTCTGACAAGAGATGAGTCTCAACACGCAAACAACGATCCAAGACGCTCTACACCATGCTGCTGAATTCGCTCGAACCGAAGAAGAAGTCCGTGCTAGGAATGTTGGGAAGGTAAAACAGGCAAGTGAGCCAGCTCACGCTGCGAATCCTGCCTACATCGAAGGAGGATCCGGAGGGGTCCATAACTACCAAGTGGAATCATCGGGTTACGAAGAACCGAAGGAGTATGACGAGGAACCATACTGCGACTTCCACAAGGTAAATGGACACTCAACTGCAAAGTGTCGGGAGTTGGGGCGGCAGCTCATAGCCAAACTGACTGAAGGCACTTTAAAAGGCAACGTCAGCCTGTCAGACTTCAAGCCCGAGGAGAAAGCTCCTGCTAACACCGAACAGCATGAGGAGAACCCCAGGCGCCAATGCGCGATGATGATGTTGAAAACGGAGACCAGTATGAAAGTATCAACATGATAATGTGGGGATCGCAATACTGTGCTGACAACGTCCCTGCAATCAAAGCATATCAACGACGCGCTGACGTCTGCGCGAACATAACAGCACCTACAAAGCCAAGGCTTTCCAGCGACCTATCACCTTTGACGAGCAAGACACTAAGGGTCTCGATCAACCACACAACGATCCCCTGGTAATCAACTTCACTGTTTACGACTTCAACATCGCTCGCGTTCTCATTGATACAAGAAGCTCAGTGGATGTCATCTTCAAAAAGACGTTGGAGCGAATGAAGATTTATTTGTCCACAATCAAAGGGCGGCCTAAACCCATAACAGGCTTCTCTAGAGAGACAACCATGATAATTGGGAACAATTCGCCTACCCTTCCAAACTCGCAACGTTAAGAAGATGGTCGATTTCACAGTCTCCGATCATCTAGCAATCTACATTATGATCATGGGGACCCCTTGGCTCAATCAGATGTGAGTTGTGCCTTCAACATACCACATGTGCCTCAAGTTTCCTACAACTATCGGTGTAAAAACGATATAGGGGAACCAGAAGGAGTCTCGTACGTGTTTCATGACAGAGCACAAGCTGAGGAACACTGAAATCTCGAAAGAGAACAAGGACCACCTCGGAACTGGTCAAAGACTTGACTAACCTCTTATAGCAATTACAGCTTGCAGAAGGTGCTGAAAATATAGAGCCGACACGTCTGCAAGTAGCAAAGTATGCAGCCAATCATAACCGCGAACCACCTGAACCTGCTTCCCCGATGTCATTGGGCCCGACGTCTCTCAACCACGCCAACACCGACGTCGTCGGTTATGCCTACACCGATTTTGTCGTTGTCTCTGCCTCACCGATGTTAAAAAAGATCCACCACACCACTCCCTAGTGGCATGCAAGGCACTAGAACGGTACTATCACTAGTATCTCTAGAGGCCTCTGGAATGAACTACGAGGCGACATGAACCCTGTAAAAGGGTACGTAGGCAGCTTGTTTCCAGACGAGTTCAGTTGCCCTCCTCCGTCAAAAGGGGGGGGAGTGGGGGTATGTATACTCGTATACTCCCATTTTTTATCACGCTCTTCGCTTCAGACGATAGACACTTGACACAAGTCTCATAGACTTCATCAGTTACATCCTCTATGGATTATTTAAAGCCTTTTTCAAGCAAGTTCATCAGTTACATCCTCTTTGGATTATTCAAAGCCTTTTTCAAGCAAGTTCAATCCACAGTCGTTGCTGCTGGCCACAATAACAATGTGTGAACCTAAACACAATGACATCAATCATCGGATCCTAAGCGCGCTATATAATTTCTAATGTTCAGTTCCTGGGCTTTTGACTCCGGCTGTTCATTCAAAAAATCTAATGATCAGTTTTAGGGCTTTTTGATCCTGGCTGTTCATTCAAGAACCCAACAGCACCGTTGGTAAAAAGCAGCTGCCAATGATTACTTAGGTTTATACACTGAATAATCATTCTAAAAACCCAACAACGCGTTCGTCAAGTCAAAGGGTGTGATCGCTTATGAACTGACGTGTTCAGATAGCACCGCCATTCCAGAAAGCCTAACAACAACGTTGGTAGAAAAGGAGCGTAAACGCATTTGCAATTTTGTTACCCTACATTCCCAAACCCAACAACAAAGTTGGTAAAAATAGCCAAAGGCATTTCACGTATAAACGACCTCTAAACTATACTAAAGGCTTCGTCAACAAAACGAGTATCATTACTCTTCAAACTCCTATGATCTATCAAGAATGTAACAAGCAGCGCTCATAAGAGAGGCAAAAATCAAGGTACCGCTACAATGCGAAGTAAACATAGTCATAATATGGATATAAACCATCCAACCGAGAAATCAGCGAAACACTATCCAAAAAATCCAAGGCAAAAGTCTAGGCAATAAGCTAAGTCTGAAATAAAGACTAAACAATCACATGGCATCCTTGTATGTTTTCTCCTAAAAAACGACTTCCTCGACATCAATGTCTGCTCCATCCAAGGACTCTGGCGGAGTAGTCTCAGTAGCAGGAGGTCCAGCAACCTCACTGACCTGCTCTGCCTAAGCAACAGAGATATCACCTAGGGCATCAGGAATCCCTAAACAACAAGTAGTTCCGTAAACACATCCCGCGCATCGTAAATCGCATCTTGCTGCCCCCTTAAATGCTTGACTTCATCTTCAAGCTTTGGCACTTTCTTCCCTTGAAGGACCTTTTCAAGGTTCGCGTCGATCTCCGCGAGATCCATCATATCCTCTTGAGTTCTCCCGTCGAGCTCTGCAAGCAACTCTGCAACTCGGCTCACTCGCCCCTCAAATTTGAGGGACATCCCCTCTCTTCCTCGGGGCATCGGGGCAAGCTCTCCTTGTTCCAATTATGACGCACGCACAACAACCTCGATCCTAACAAACAGTCGGATCGACGCCGAGGACGTCGAGCCCCCGAAAATGTCATGTCGCGACGTCGGGTCCTCGGCAAACAACCCTGACGTCGTCATCGGCTTCGGGACCCCAACGTCATCGTCGGCCTCGGATCGAGTCATCAGGGCTTTCTCGACATCAGCTCCATCTTCGACATACCTCTCAGGTTTGGGTTGAAACGTCTCGTCTATGCTTTGGTCTCGCCAACAAGCCCAAGCCTACTTGGTTCCATGAACTTCAGTTCACCTACATCAAGATCTAAGTCAATGGGTTCTTCACATTCACCAATCAAAACCCTTTGGGATCCATAGCTCCAATCTTACCTACACAAATTAAAAGGCTTTTCAAAAGCAAAAGAAGGGTCCTCTCCGCATATGATGCCTTCTCTTCTTCCCTATTAAACAGAAAAGGTCTTCTCCGCAGAAGAGGTTTTCTCCGCCTGCGAGACAAAGCCTTCTCCGCCTCCGAGGCGAAGCCTTCTCCACCTGCGAGGCGAAGCCTTCTCCGCCTCTGAGGCGAAGCCTTCTCCGCCTGCGAGGCGAAGCCTTCTCCGGCTGCGAGGCGAAGCCTTCTCCGCCTACGAGCGAAGCCTTCTCCGCCGGCGAGACGAAGAATTCTCCACCTGCGAGGCGAAGCCTTCTCCGCCTGCGAGACAAAGAATTCTCCGCCTACGAGACAAAGACTTCTCCGCCTGCGAGATGAAGTCTTCTCCGCCTGCAAGGCGAAATCTTCTCTGCCTGCAAGGCGAAATCTTCTCCACCTGCGAGGTGAAGTCGTCTCCATTGACAAAGCTTCGACAAGCAGAGCGCGAAGTCTTAAAATCTTCGAAAGCAGAACGCTTACAATGTTATCAACATTAACAGCTCAAGCCTACAGCATCACGCTAACAATAACATCATAACTTTGAATAGCAAACATTGACACCCAATGGTCCTATGACGCCGATGTGCCTGAACGCCGATGTGCCTGGATGCCTATGTGTCTGGACGCCAAAGTGTCTGCTAAAGACTACAGAAGGTTCCTTGCACTAAAGGCCCAATCCAGTTCTGAATCCCTCAGAGGCGCAACCGACGTAAAGGAAAGAAAATCCGCGAAGACTTAGGAAATTTAGCATTATCTTTATGGAAAGACTTAGCCGACTTAGGGAGCTGTATATATCAATGTATAAGCCCTTGTAAAACGCATTCGCAACTTTATTCACAAAAACAATACACAGCAATAACAAACCCTATTTTCTCTTTGCTCGATGTTTTCTCTTTCGTAGCTTAACATAGACATCTCTGCTTCCTCTCGAAACCCTTATAAATCTAATTGTGCAATTTCCGGCATCCACACCCGATATCAATCCAACCTCTTGTGGATTCATCACTCTAGTCTCACCTACATCAAGTTAAAATTAAGACCTAAGACAAGGGCTTTTCACAACTAAAAACGAAGAGTTTTCTCCGCCTACGAGGAGTCTTCTCCATTGACGAAGGTGATCTTAAGTCTTCTCCACCAAAAGATTTACATCAACACTCAAAACATGAAGTCTTAAAATCTTCACAAAAGCATGAAATCTTAAAATCTTCACAAAAACAAGAAATCTTAAAATCTTCATAAAAACGCAAAGTCTTAAAATGTTCAGTGCAAAAACCACTATCAGCGACAAACACTATGAGCTCCTGCAAGTAGAACATGAAGTCTTAAAACCTTCGAAGGACGAAAGCATAATGCTTGTAGTGTTATCAACATTAACGGCTCAGGCCTACAGCATCACGCTAGCATCATAACTTTGAACATCGACTTTGATACCCAGCAATTCCTAAACTCGATACCATTATCACTAACACTACCGAGCTGGGGAGCTAACTGTTGGGCTCGGATTTCACCCGCTCGACTATGGTGTTCAAAGGTCTCAATGACAAATGAACACTAGCTTGCAGAGATTATATGACCCCTAAGTCATTTCCCAACAAGAAGATGAACTCTTCTTGGTTTCTCCTAAGTCCTCTCCATCTAAGGAGGGATCCTTCTGAGCTGTCTCTACTCTCAGCAGAAGTCATGAATGCAGTGTCAGAAAGATCACAAAACCAGCAGAAGACGCTGTGAAGATCACAAAGCCAGCAGAAGCCGTTGTAAAGATCACAGAGCCAGCAGAAGGAGTTGTTGTAACGCCCGGGTCCACTTTGCCAGACCGGTCCACGCCGATGTAATGACCCTCGCTTAGGGCTAAACCGCGCTTCAGGAAAGACTCGATCCAATGTGCGGATTAGTCCGATTAAGTTCTTTAGGTTTTGGCCGAAACCTAGCCAAGCACCTCGATGACTAAGCTGTGTGCTTGGGTGCTAGGTGAGTCACTAAGCTAACCTTAGGACGACGAAACGTCCAAGTAGGAGCTGCCTAAGAAACCCTTGGCCGAAGCAATGACAAGCAGCTGCAAAGCTTGTCCTATCCACGTGTCACGACCATAATTGTTTTGGTGGCTGACCTTACCCTTGGGCGAAGTTATGACAAGTAGCTGCTCAGTCTTAGAATCCACGTGTCGCGCCTAGAATCAGTCTCGGTGGCTGGGTAAAGCCATCTGTCGAGCTGCTTCACCAGCCTGCTAGGCTGCTTGCCTTCAGCCTATATAAGCAAGGCTTTGTCCTTGTCCTTAACCCATAATCGAAACCAAGAACACTCTGAAAAATCCTAGCAAATCAGTTCCATATTTTCAGTGACCGCGAACCTTTGTTCCGATCAGTCTAAACTACCGCGAGCAGATATCCACTTAGAAAACTTGTCCGATTACTTCGATCCGATCAGTTTCTCCGAGTGTTACTCTGTCCGATCAGTCCATAATCTTTAACCACCACGAAACCTTGTCCGATCACTTCGATCAGACCAGTTTATCCAATGGATACTCTGTCCGATCATCTAGTCCACCGCGATCAATCATTGCTCTGTCCGTTCATCAGTCTGTTGGCTAATCACCGCGAACCGTTCTAGAGCAAATTGAGGAAACTTAGGGTAAGTTTCTTGATCCAATTCTTGTCTTGTCCGACTTGATTTTTCATGTTGATCTTGAATCTAACCTTAGTTTCTTGATCCGATGGAAATCCACGATCAAGTTCTATTCCAATCTAGGTAATGTCCGAATGATTTCCATCTAAGTTTCCTTAAGAAAAAACTAAGTGTTGCCTTAGTAATTTTCGTGTGATCTAATGGAATAGATCATCACCCCAAAAGATCATCAGTCTGATCGTAAGGCAGCCGAGAGTAGGATTCGTTGAGTGAATCGAATCGCATACTTTCACCAAGTAATCGGTGAGTCTTTCGTTAGGTTTGTTGTTTTACTGCAAAACAATTGAGTGGGTTTCGTGTTGCTTGCTTGATCATATGGAATTATAATCGTAGAGGTTTATACACGAAATCTAGAATTTTGCTAAGTAATCTTGAATATTATTTGATTGAGGTTCATGCTGCGTTTGTTAAGAATTTGCCTAAGTGCTAAAAACACTTAATGAATGCTAAGTATGAAATCGTATAAGTTTACTCGTAACTTAAGTGTTAGTAAAACATATAAAAATTATTGAACGTGGAAAGATATTCCCTTGAGGTCGTGTCTAGACCGATAAAGATTTCGGTTAAGTACACGAAGACACGGAGAGACGGGATTGCAGCCTGGGGCCGTGTAATCCATGACGATGCATATTCCCGATGTAGTTTCCTTATGTTTAAGGCCACAGGAATGATTAAGGATCCTAAGTCTTTAGCCTTTGTGGTTATGGACCGAACGATGCCTTTGGTTACTTGCGATGGGAATAGTCTATGCGTAGGCCTTAAGAAACTAAAAATGTTAATAACCGATCGTTGATTGTTTTGCTTGCTTGTGTGTTGATTGTTATTTTGGGTTTGGATGGCAAATGAAATTGTTTAGGGAAACCCTAGACTCATTGAGCAATTAGTGCTCACTACTCAACTTGTTTTGCAGGTAACCTTTAGCGGGTAGATCTTTGGGGACCACGCGAAGGAACGATAGGATAATCAGAGGTAGATTTCTTTGTCCTTGGGTAAATGATTAATATTTATTATATAAATGATCATTTTGGAGTATTAGACTCGTAATGTTTATACTTTGTAAACCGTTGAAAATTCTATGTAAAAGATATATAAAAATAAGATTTTTAAAATAACTCGGGTTTCATAAGATATTAGTCTTTGTCCGGACGAACAAACCATCGGGTATGCCTCGGGTTGGCAAGCCTTGAGGTGTATCCGACGGGGATAAACACTTAGAAATCTAGTTTAGAGATTTTGGATGTGTTCCGGGAACCTCTAATCGGATGCTTGAGCGTTCATCAATGGCGCCCCAGGAAAGATAATGAACCTGGCGTTACAAAAGTGGTATCAGAGCATTGTTTTACAATGCTTGAATGGAACTTGGTTTTTAAACGTTTTATCGAGTCAAAATGTCGCTAAAAGGCAATTAGGATAAACTGATTATGTTCTTGTGCTATTGGGTTTATATAAGATGGGATAAGACTTACCTTGTTCTTTGTCGCAGATGGGTACTCCACGGTACCGTCACATTCCCGTGTATAGAGATTGGCCAGTGATGCCGCATATCGTTCCCGACGAGTGTTATCCAGAATGATACAATGGACCACCTATGTTGGGCTATATTACGGATTCGGAACCGTCAGAGGATGTGTCAGAATATATACCGGAGTATATACCGCGGATTCCGTACCGCGAATATACTGATGAAAACTCCCCACATTCCATGGCGGAGTTAGGACTTCGTGACATTAGTGATCCTGGACCTGAGGGATCACATGTTGGAGGATGGATATCCCCCTCACATGGTGGATGGATATCCTCTGAGTAGGACCAAGTAGGACGAGGCCCACTGGATCAAGACGCGAAGGGAGAGGCACCGAGGATCGTCTAATGAGTGTGATCCATGAATTGGCGGGACGTCTATGAGATCGGCGACGAACTCCTCGTGGACATCAATAGGATCCTCCACCATCACCACTAGATTTTCTAAAAATGGTGATGATGATAAAGAACCTAGGAACAAGAAGGTTCTTTGGTAATATGGATCCATTTGATGCGGACTCATGGATGCAGCATATCGAGAGGAATTTTGCAGCGATCCGATGTCCAGATGATTTCAAATCAGACGTAGCCGCACATTACTTGATGGCAGATGCGAGCAACTGGTGGAGTAGTGTGAAAGGTCACTTATGAGTGTGGAACTCTCATGGGATACTTTTCGACAAGAATTTGAAAGGAAGTATTTCCCACCAGAAGCTAAGGATAGATTGGAGAGGAAGTTCCTGGAGTTGAATCAGGGACAGCGTTTGGTGCGAGAGTATGAAGCTGAGTTTACTCGTCTTCGACGTTACGCACATTATGGTGTAGATAGTGAAGCGGCGGTTGTTAGGAAGTTTTTGCGTGGGTTGAGAACGGAAATTATAAACCGATTGTTGGCAGTAGAGTACCATAGTCTGTTTCAGCTTGTGGAGCGGGCAGTGAATATTGAGGAAGGCATTGAGATTGAGCGAGCCTTCTACGACAAACCACCAACACCGCAAGTACCGCAGCAGCAAGCACAGAGGTCGGGACCAAGTAACCAAGTGGCACGACCTGGAAATGTGGGCCGAGGGCAAGGTCGAGGTTTTGGAGCCTTTGGTCGGGGTCGCGGTAGGGGACTTGCTGGTAGAGGGACAACAGCGATAGAAACCCTACCGGAATGCTATAAGTGTGGCCGACGTGGCCATTACTCGAGAGCATGCCCCAACGAGGGAAAGCCACAGCCTGTGCCGGCTAATGTTGTATGTTTTACTTGCAACCAAGCCGGGCACTACTCAACCTCATGTCCTGTCAAGACCACCCGACCAGCGGCTGCACATGCGTTAAAGGTTCAGCCAGCAATCCAGTCACCACCCAAATGTCTAGCCATCGCAGGACGCGTGTATTCCTTAGATAAACTTGAACCATTTCGACCTTTTAAAGGTCCAATTTCAGGTAAATAGGGGTTTTAACTCGAAACTTTTTGTATTGTATAAAGTGATATAGTGTAAAACTTTGTTTAATATATATATGAAAGTTTTAGAACAAGAGTTTATTGCACTTATATCTAGGAACATTACGAGTTTGTGGTATTCCCACACACGTTTTGTTTGACATGGGAGTGACGCATAGTTTTGCATCACCCAAGGTCACGTCGCATTTTAAGAGGATCTTTACGATAGTAAAGGTTCATGTTCTTATCCTAACACCCGGTGATCAGATCCTTATAGCAACGAGTTGCTATATAGGAGTTCCGATTATCATTCAAAACCACACATTCCTAACCAATCTCTTAGTCACACCTTTAGATCATTCTGAGATCATTTTAGGAATGGACTGGTTATCAGCATACATGGCACATTTAGATTGTGGTCGAGGAAGGGTAACCTTTCAGATAGCTGGGAAACCTTCCTTAACCAACCACGGAATTCAAACCAATCCCACTGTATCCTTCGTAACGGCCTTAAGAGCAGAAAAGGACCTTGATGAAGGTGAAGTTTACCTTGTCACCCTTAGCATCAAGAGTGATAGTGCATCGGAGGAACGTAAGGTAGAGGAGATTCCGGTAGTCCAAGGATACGATGATGTGTTCAAACCTCTAAAAGGGTTACCACCATCTCGTAATGATCCTCTTTCAATTTCTTTGGAACCGGGAGCAGCTCCAATAGCTAAGGCACCTTATCGGATGGCTCCAGCAGAACTAGCAGAATTAAAGAAACAGTTAGAGGATCTAATGGAAAAAGGATTCATTAGACCCAGTTCATCGCCGTGGGGAGCACCGTTGTTATTTGTTAAGAAGAAGGATGGTAGCATGAAATTGTGTATAGATTATTAAGGAATCAACAACGTTACCATCAAGGATAAGTATCCATTGCCGAGGATAGACGAGTTGCTAGATCAACTACAAGGAGCTAGTTGGTTTTCGAAGATTGATTTAGCATCAGGCTATCATCAAATTCGAATTTCTAAGAAGGATGTCGTAAAGACCGCATTTAGGACACGATATGGCCATTATGAATTTGTGGTCATGCCGTTTGGCCTAACTAATGCTCCAGCAGCATTTATGCGGTTGATGAATGAAGTCTTTCGTGATTATCTAGATGAGTTTGTTATCATATTCATCGATGACATACTTATCTACTCTAAGAGCGCTGAGGAGCATGAAATACACCTAAGGAAAGTATTATAACGCTTAAGGAGTCAAAAGCTCTTTGCTAAGTTTAGCAAGTGTAGCTTTTGGAAACGGGAGATAGGATTCTTAGGACATCGGGTATCGGAACAAGGAGTTTCGGTCGACCCAGAGAAGATTGTTGTTATACAAGATTGGCCACAACTGATAAACGCTACAGAGGTCCGCAGTTTCTTAGGACTCGCGGGATATTACAGAAAATTTGTAAAAGGATTTTCTAGCATATCCAAGCCAATGACTCGTCTGACCGGAAAGGGCGTAGTCTTTGTGTGGACTGAAGAAGTGGAGAAGGCGTTTAATCTGTTAAAGAAGGCTTTGACCACCGCACCGGTCTTAGCCTTACCTGAGCAAAACCAGCCATATACAGTTTATGCGGATGCATGTGGAACAGGATTAGGATATGTTTTGATGCAAGGCAAGAAGGTCATTGCCTATGCGTCACGGCAGTTAAGGAAACACGAGGAGAACTACCGCGTACATGATTTGGAATTGGTTGCAGTTGTACAAGGTTGAGTCCCATGACCGGAGTTCCGAGGTCTGTGTACCCTCACCAAGATCCATTGTGATAGTCGAGTTACTTAGCAAGCTGTGTTAGCCTTGCCATGCTCCTCTACTGTCTCACCAACGAGTCCATAGCCAGATCGCCAAAGCTTAAAATATTTATACACCCAACCTGATCTTAATGTAAGATAGAGAAGGTGGATGGAATTTATAGCGGATTTTAATATGAAATTTGCTTACCATCCGGGAAAGGCAAATGTGGTTGCAGATGACTTGAGCCGCCGTAGGGTAAAGATTGATGTTGAGAAGGACTTGATGAGCCTAAACGCAAAACTCAAAATGGTTAGCTTATCGACCTTAGAGGGTGAGAGTAGTGAACCGTTAGGTTTACAGGCGGTAAGCCAAGCGGCTTTACTACAACGTATTCAACAAGAGCAAAGAGAGGATGAGAACCTGAAGAAGATTATCGAGGAGTTGGATAATCGTGAAGAGTCGAACGCAAGCGATTACCATTTGGCCGCAGATGGTACCCTGCTTCAGAACAACATGATAACCGTGCCGAAGGGACAAGGCTTACGGGATGAGATTTTGAAAACAGCCCATCATTCCTTTCTTAGTATTCATCCAGGGAGTACTAAGATGTACCGAGACATTCACCAGTACTATCATTGGCCGGGAATGAAGCGGTCTGTTGCAAAGTGGGTTGCGCAGTGCCAAACCTGTCAACAAATATAGATAGAGCATCAAGTGCCAGCAGGATTCCTACAGAGCTTACCAATCCCAGAATGGAAATAGGATGCGATAGCTATGGACTTTGTTACAGGATTACCGGTAACCCCAGGACGGGGAAACGATTCAATTTGGGTAATCGTGGATCGTTTAACCAAGAGTGCTCACTTTTTGCCAATAAGACTTGACGATAATATAGAAACGTTGGCTAAGCAATACTTGAATGAGATTGTGAAGCTTCATGGGGTTCCAACCAATATAGTGTCCGATCGTGATTCCAGATTTGCGTCTAGACTTTGGCAAGGTTTACAAAAAGCACTTGGGACCGATCTGTTTATGAGTACAGCATTTCATCCTGAGACGGATAGTCAGACAGAGCGACCATCACGACTCTCGAGGATTTACTTCGAATGTGTATGTTAGATTGGAAAAAGACTTGGGATGTCCACTTACCGTTAGTGGAATTTGCATACAATAATAGCTACCATGCTAGTATTTGTATGTCGCCGTATGAAGCCTTATACGGACGCCCTTGTCAATCACCTATGTGCTGGACCGAATTAGGAGAAGGAAGAGAAACTGGGCTAGCCTTAGTAAAAGAAACCACAGAGAAAATTAATCTTGTTCGGGCTAATATGAAGAGATCCCAAGATCGACAAAAGACGTATGCCGACCAACATAGGAGACATGTTATTTATGAGGTTGATGATTGGGTATGGTTACAAGCGGCTGCTGAGAAAGGGAAGGATAGATTTGCTAAGCCTAGTAAGTTAAACCCGCGGAATATGGGTCCTTATCGCATTAAGTGGAGAGTAGGAGAGGTAGCCTATGAGGTAGATCTTCCAGCTAATAAGGGATTACATAATGTTTTCCACGTATCTATGTTGCGGAAGTATGTCCGTGGACCAGATGTACCACAGCCAGAAAGGCTACCCGATTACATAACCGAACCCAGACCTCCTTCTCCTGAACCAATAAGGATCGGTGAGAGACGATCTAGATTTTTGAAGGCACGAGAAATCTTCCAGATTAAGGTTATTAGGAGAAAACAACATAGAGATGTTGTTACTTGGGAAGATGAAGCCAGACTCTGGAAGTCTAACCCAGAACTCTTCCTAGAAACTGATAGAACTCAGGAAGCCCGACCATCTAACCCTTCAGAATTCAGGACGAATTCTTTTAAGGGGCAGAGAATGTAATGACCCTCGCTTAGGGCTAAACCGCGCTTCATGAAAGACTCGATGCAATGTCAGGATTCGTCCGATTAAGTTCCTTAGGTTTTGGCCGAAACCTAGCCAAGCACATCGATGACTAAGCTGTGTGCTTGGGTGCTTGGTAAGTCACTAAGCTAACCTTTGGAAGACGAAACGTCCAAGTAGGAGCTGCCTACGAAACCCTTGGCCGAAGCAATGACAAGCAGCTGCAAAGCTTGTCCAATCCACGTGTCACGACCAGAATTGTTTCGGTGGCTGAGCTTACCCTTGGGCGAAGTTATGACAAGTAGCTGCTCAGCCTTAGAATCCATGTGTCGCGCCTAGAATCAGTCTCGGTGGCTGGGTAAAGCCATCTGCCGAGCTGCTTCACCAGCCTGCTAGGCTGCTTGCCTTCCGCCTATATAAGCAAGGCTTTGTCTTTGTCCTTAACCCATAATCGAAACCAAGAACACTCTGAAAAATCCTAGCAAATCAGTCCGATATTTTCAGTGTCCGCGAACCTTTGTTCCGATCAGTCTAAACTACCGCGAGCAGTTATCCACTTAGAAAACTTGTCTGATCACTTCGATCCGATCAGTTTCTCCGAGTGTTACTCTGTCCGATCAGTCCGTAATCTTTAACCACCGCGAAACCTTGTCCGATCACTTCCATCAGATCAGTTTATCCAAGGGATACTCTGTCCGATCATCTAGTCCATCGGGATCAATCGTTGCTCTGTCCGTTCATCAGTCTGTTGGCTAATCACAACGAACCATTCTAGAGCAATTTCGAGGAAACTTAGGGTAAGTTTCTTGATCCAATTCTTGTCTTGTCCGACTTGATTTTTCATGTTGATCTTGAATCTAACCTTAGTTTCTTGATCTGATGGCCGGATCCATCTCAAACTCGTAGGATCAGTTCCGGATAATTTCCTAAAGACCGAGGGAAATCCATGATCAAGTTCTATTCCGATATAGGTAATGTCCGAATGATTTCCATCTAAGTTTCCTTGAGAAAACTCTAAGTGTTGCCTTAGTAATTTTCGTGTGATCTAATGGAACAGATCATCACCTCGAAAGATCATCAGTCTGATCGTAAGGCAGCCGAGAGTAGGATTCATTGAGTGAATCGAATCGCATACTTTCACCAAGTAATCGGTGAGTCTTTCGTTAGGTTTGTTGTTTTACTGCAAAACAATTGAGTGGGTTTCGTGTTGCTTGCTTGATCATATGGAATTATAATCGTAGAGGTTTATACACGAAATCTAGAATTTTGCTAAGTAATCTTGAATATTATTTGATTGAGGTTCATGCTGCATTTGTTAAGAATTTGCCTAAGTGCTGAAAACACTTAATGAATGCTAAGTATGAAATCGTATAAGTTTACTCGTAACTTAAGTGTTAGTAAAACATATAAAAATTATTGAACGTGGAAAGATATTCCCTTGAGGTCGTGTCTTGACCGATAAAGATTTCGGTTAAGTACACGAAGACACGGAGAGACGGGATTGCAGCCTGGGGCCGTGTAATGCATGACGATGCATATTCCCGATATAGTTTCCTTATGTTTAAGGCCACAGGAATGATTAAGGATCCTAAGTCTTTAGCCTTTGTGGTTATGGACCGAACGATGCCTTTGGTTACACGCGATGGGAATAGTCTACGCGTAGGCCTTAAGAAACTAAAAACGTTAATAACCGATCGTTGATTGTTTTGCTTGCTTGTGTGTTGATTGTTATTTTGGGTTTGGATGGCAAATGAAATTGTTTAGGGAAACCCTAGACTCATTGAGCAATTAGTGCTCACGACTCAACTTGTTTTGCAGGTAACCTTTAGCGGGTAGACCTTTGGGAGCACGCGAAGGAACGATAGGATAATCAGTGGTAGATTTCTTTGCCTTTCGGTAAATGATTAATATTTATTATATAAATAATCATTTTGGAGTATTAGACTCGTAACGATTATACTTTGTAAACTGTTGAAAATTCTATGTAAAAGATATATAAAAATAAGATTTTAAAATAACTCGGGTTTCAAAAGATATTAGTCTTTGTCCGGACGAACAAACCATCGGGTATGTCTCGGGTTGGCAACCCTTGAGGTGTATCCGACAGTGATGAACAGTTAGAAATATAGTCTAGGGATTTTGGATGTGTTCCGGGAACCTCTGATCGAATGCCTGAGCGTTCATTAGTGGCGCCCCGCTTTAGATAATGAACCTGGGCGTTACAGCCGACCTGCCAGCCGGACCCGAATCGGACAGTCGGGGCCATCAGCCAAAAGCCTGTCAAACACTCAAACCTAGCCGCCCGAGAGCGTTAGTCCCAATCGACATGATCCTAAGGCTTTGCAACATCGTGCCAAGTCGGCCGGTTAGTTTTGTCCTGGACTGGTCCATGCATCATTATCACTTGATAATAGTTTTAATTCAAACACTTGCTTATACATACATATAGTTTTAGAGTCAAAACGTTTACAAAACATATACGGTACGGATTCGATTTTCAAAACATACATAATACAACCTAGTCTTTGCAAGAACATCGAAATACTCACTGTCTGACTGGCCTAAACGTCCGGCGGCCCACTAAAAGGTTTGCCCGACTATGGTTACTTACAACAAATAGAGTGGGATGAGTAATCTAGCATTACTCAGTGAGTTAGATCAACTAAACAAATACTAGATGGAAACCCTCCCCAAAATACCCCATATTCTCGTGGATCATACAAGCAACACAGAACACATAAAGCAAGAAGCAATTTACATTAATGATGCACATGATCTAATGCAAGTCCTAAATACAAATGAAATGACCGTATTAGGTACCCGTGCACAACCATGAGAACAACAACCAAGTTCCCAACAACAATGAGGTTCCATCATACAACATGCCAATGAGACTTATCTAACCCGTGGCCCAATCACAATACAACATGCAAGTATTCGACTCATCAATACTTGTGATCCAACCCACCTTGAGAGGGCAGACGAATCGGTGGCGGCGGAGATGAAAGACGAAGAGACCTTATCCTCGGAAGACCTTGCACTAAAAGGAAGAGGAAAAGGCACATTATATACCAGATTCATTAACACAAGAATCCAAGGATCCAAAGGACTATTCGGTCCGATTAGACAAACCTAGATCTAGGGAAGACCAAGGGTCAAGAAGACTTACCATTGCTACTACAGAGAAAAGAAGAAGAGATAGGAAACTATGACAATTGGAGAGAAAAGAGGAGAAGAAATTCACCGAAAAAGCTTGTCGGAAGACTAAAGGTCACGGTGGCTAGTCACCAAAATCTTCATTAGAAAGTGAAGAGTCACAGCGAGGTTATCGACGGATCTACTCGGTCTTACCGGAAAGCAAATCGGAAGATGAAGAGTCACGGCGCTCCTTCGCCGAAATCTTCACCGGAATCCCAAAGGTCACGGCTAGGACTAGCCGGATCTAAGCGAATCTCACCGGAAAAGAAGAAGGAGAAGAAAAGACACGTCAGAAAGACGCCGAAAACAAACGGAAGAAGAGGAGGCACGGCGGAGCTTAGCCGAAAAAGCTCACCGGAAAAGAGAAATGCTCGCCGGAGTTCTTGAGAGAATTCCGGCAGAGTTTCGGTGTGAAAAGAGAGAAATGAGAGAGAATGGGTAAAGGGTTGTATTTATAGGAAAGAGGAGGAATGCGAAAAGGCGCGAACGTGTGCATGCATGACACGTGTCACTACAGTCCACTTTGGGAACTCACGCACACAGTAGTCGAGGTCTCGTGTCAGACGCGACACGGACAACGGACAATGAGACAACCGGTGCATCTCGGTTTAGGCACGGTCCAAGGCTCAACACGAGCCATCTGACGCAACCTTAGGACCGAGGCGTGTCAGTCTCGGCTCAAACGAACCCGAGAGCATGACTGCCACGTGGCGTCTGGCCGCAGCCTTGCCCAGCTGGTGCTCAAGTACTGTTCACGTACCTGACTTGGCATGAACCAGTCCGAGCCCGCGTCCCGATCTCGGGGTGACACCGATCCGAGCATCCAATCCCCAAGGCATGTTCCGCTCACGCGCCGGCTCAGTCCGATCATGGACTCGAGCCATGCTTCCCGGTTCACGTGCCACACCTTTATTTTCACCATACATCCCATAATAACGTACTGATACGTACTGATTGTACCGAGCGTCCCCCAATGTTCCCTTACCGCGGTCCGTAACACTCAGATGCGGTACGTGTTTCACCGATCAATCCCCGTACAGGATCACACATGACCCGTACTTGACCATACATGATCTTACTCACCTGGTTCGTGATTCTCACCGAACCGGTAAAGTCTTCGATATCATCCAAGGACTTGATTCTCCTAGTCCAAAACCGATTTCTCGTAAGGAACACATGAGATTTGGCTTGCCTTGCTTTGTCTCTAACAAAATTCCAAGGATCGCGACACTTAAGTTTCCTAGCGTTGACCACGGATCGCTAGTTCACGTCAGGGATGTAACAGCTATGAAGATCACAGAGCCAGTAGAAGGCGCTGTGAAGACCACAACACAGGGCAGTGATGCTGATGTGTCTGGACACTTTTGTGTCTGCCAGAGTGCCACCGATGTCCACGCATTTTGGTGTCTGCCAGAGTGACGATGAAGGCTTCAGAAGGTTCCCTGCATGAAGGCCCAGTTATGAAGCCCACATAGGCGTGACTGATACAAAGAAAAGGCAATCCGCGAAGACTTAGGAAAGTTAACATTATCTTATAAGGAAAAGCTTTAGCCGACTTAGGGGGCTATGTATATCAATGTAAAAACCTTTGCAAAGGCATTCGCAACTTATATCACAAAAGCATTCATAGCAATAACAAACCCCTTTTTTTCTTTGCTCATCGTTTCTCTCTCGTAGCTTAGCCTAGAAATCTCTACTTCCTTTACGAACCCTTACAAATCTAATTGTGCGAGTTTTGGCTTCCACAAGTGTCAATTGATCATCCCGAACACTTCAACAATGATGATGATGATAGCGATCAAGAACTACACCAACAGGCTAAGGGCAACCTCAAGCCTTTAGACAATCCTTTCGCCTTCTAAAAATCCCAAGGAGTCGAGTTATAAAACTGTAAACAAACGCTTTATGAGAGGCAACCCATATTTTATTTTTATTTTTCTTTTGAGTCTATGAATTTGGTTTTGGATTTGGCTTTTGGTTTTGCAAATCTTATCTTTCACCTATTTATTCCATGGTTTTTCAGAAAAAAATATGAGTTTTTGGAAAAGAACATGCAAGTCCAAAGTTTGGTTGAGATATTGGCCAAAACTTTTGATCAGTATTAAACTAAGTAGTGTTTTTAGGCGAGAGAAACCCAGTATTGATCACCCATACCGACCCAAAAACACGACCGGCACCGGAGAGCACAAGCCGAGGAAGAAAATCAAAGAAAACGGACCAAGGAACCCCGGTATCAACCCGGGCTGTCGCCTGGTACGACAGATCGGTACCGGCACACCCCGACGCTACCCGTACCGATCATTCGTACCGATCGTGTTATACGATCAGTACCAAGCACCCGCGACCTGTGACCCCGGCCAATTCTGCCGCAGGTCGGTACCGGGAACGCGCATCGATCATCCTCAACCATCACCCAGTACTGATCGGGCACGATGACTGGTATCAAGGATCGGTACCGAGAGCGGAGACCATCCGCAAGAATCACCCGTACCAATCGTGTATGTCATCACGTCGGTCATCGTACCGACACGTACCAATCACCCAGCCACGTCCCTCGATCACTTCGCGCGTCCCAACTCTTACCGAACACCCACCCATCCCGAAGACTCATGTACCGCGTACCGACGCACCAACCATCCTGACACACCACCTCACCGATGCCCTGTACCGGCCTCCCTCACCTTTACCCGGCACCGATCGTATACCATGATTGTTACCGAACCGCCACCACCATCCACTCGATACATAGTCGCATACCTGACATGAACCGGTTCGAAGATCTTCGATCATCACCGATAATAAGCATCGATCACAACCACCATAACTCGACGATCTCACCCATCCCGCACCGATGATCACTGGCACCGTTCACCACCACGACTCGATGACCAATACTATCGATCACCATCCATCCGGACATAGTCGCATACCATGTCATATAACCAGTTTGAACATCTTCCATCACCATCGGTCATCACCACCCGACGTCACCACCTCCCATACCGAGTCGCATACCACGACCGATATTGGACCGCCTTCCACCAGTAGCCGACGATCATCGACGCAACACCACCCATTTGACCTTGAACGACTCGTTATGAACCAAGGCCGGCCATTCACCTAACCATAGGTCCACTAAGGTAAGTTTTCACACTTTTTTCAAACATTATTCACAAACAACTTTCACTTATCATTATACATCATGTAACCGATTCTTGAATTTTGAAATTGAATTTCTCTCAATTTGGTTACTGATAATTATCCTCCACTAATCTCACTTAGGTTGGCAACTATTAGAATTTTAGATTCATTCATAGATTTATTTTCTTTAAGACATTGTTTTTTCCTTCCTTGGACTTAGAACTCAATACATATGTGTTGAGGACTTTATTCCAAGTGATATTTAACAAGTGATTTTGCAAAGATATTAAGTACTCATACAGGATTTCCAGCACGAGTTTAGTTGTGAACGCATAACTCATTCCTCTTGCGAATAGTCCACCATTCAATATGTTGTGAGAAGAAGAAGAACTAAAAGGACCACGACCACCATTCCACCACACCCATGGGACAATTTAACACTACGCTTGATGACATACCTAGTTTGCTTGAGCTGAATTTCGGGTTTTATACTCTAGCTGGCGAACAGAGCAAGTTGAACACCTCTAAATATCATGAGCCCAACCGTTCGATCCAAATTCATGAGATTTCACCGGAAGCTTCGACATTTCCTATAATCCAGCGATCTCTCAACTCTGTGAGATAGCATTCATAAATTAAGAGTGACATACCATCACCATCATGAACTTTCATCGATCCATGGAGAGTGAGTTGTTGGCGGCTTGAGAAATATTGTTCCTAATCATCTTAGGCTACAATTGGCAGTCTCATACCCACTTTGTTTCGAGCCCATCACCACTGATCCATACAACCACCCAATTAGGCACTTTCTAACAAATTTTATGACTTTTGTTTACAATAAGGTAACTTCGTTCTTTCTCTATTTTTTAAACTTGTTCAAATTCGTTTCTTTTTAGCATGACACCCTTAATTTGATTTGATTTACATTGGGGATGGTGTAATTTAAGTCTAGGGGGATTATTTTTTATTAACTCGTTTGCTCATGTTTGTTTTTTTGTTTTTCAAAAAAATTATTTGTCAAAACTATAAAGACGTTTTATTGAGTCAAAATCAGTAGAGAATTATGACACTTTCCTAGGAACTAGCGTTTTAATTTCAAAGACCAAGTGACCATTGTCATAAGGAGAGTACACCTCAAGGAGAAAATTCTACTTGCTAGGTTTTAAATGGATACATTTTTGACTCTATATTTGGACTACTAACATAGGTTTTGATTATTTATAGTCAAGGATATTAGATCAAAGACAAAACACATTCATGACATCTTATTCTCTTTTTACCACTCTTTGTTGTCATGAATGGCCAGTTCATCTTTAGTTGGAACCCCACCTTAAACCTTTTAACCTTCTTTCAGACCCCATGCCTTCTTTCTTTTCGTTTCATATTTGCATATATGTATAAAAACGTCGGAGAGAATAGGGTCGACGCAATTTTCCAATCACTAAGAGATGCGTCAATGTGTTAAAGAGAAGTGGAGTACAAAGAGCAAAATTCAAAAGAGCTTGGTTGTTCCTTGGGCGTTTAAATAAGGTATTAATTTTGTGCCTATGATTCATTGTTCCAAAGAGAATCGTTTTCTCCCTTAGAGAAAATTAATAAAACAAAAAGAAAAAAGCTAAGGGAAAGGAAAATGATTGCTCAAGTGGATCATATACCAAAGAATATCCCAGGGAAGGACGTGATCAATAAAGAAGAAGAAGAGTAAAGGGGATTTTTCAGTGATTCCCGGACAACAATCTAAGTCTGGGGGAAGAAGAGCAACAACAAAGTGATTGGGGAATTGTGGACATCGATAGGTCCATTCTCTCTTGCGATTTTGCATAATGTCTCGCACCCGGATATTATGGTAACCCTAAACACTTTTAACCTCACCACCAAAATAAACATTCCCTTACACCTAGCCCTTATTCCTTGAATGATAGCCTTGATGAGAGTTTTCAATAGTCTGGTAGAGTAGAAGAGTCAATTGAGTTGAAGTTCAAATTTTTGTAGGGAGAAGATTTAGGATGTGGCTTACGAAACGATGACGGGAGAAGATGAAAGCATTTACGGACTAATCTTGTTTCATGTGGATTACAGGTTTAGACTTCGAGACAATGGATCCAAACGATATGTGAGTTCCAGTGTTTTCAAACCTGTTTTCTATTCTTGACTATTTGTTTGCTTGAGGACAAGCAAAGGTTAATTTTGGGGGAGTTGATATACCCTATATTTTACCTATTTTACTATCAGTTTTCATACTTATTTTATGGATTTTATTTCCCTTATCGACCAAAAGAGGTAGTTTTCTCGTATACAGAGGCTTTAAAGTCCCAATAGGTTAAACCATCAAAAAGGATTCAAAAAAGATAAAATGAGTATTCCTCATGTCATGGCCATCTAAGAAGCCAAATGAGCCAACCCAAGTCATCTTATCTTGAAGATAAGGCGTATTCCCAAACCGACAGATTACAGATCCCGAAAGTTTAGCGACGGACGGAGGAGCAAATGAGTTTGGAAACTCATGAAACTTGGATTGCATATATTCCTTTGAGTTAGCTTTCCAATGGAGTTGCATTCACATCATTTGGAATTGTACACAAGGATATATGACAAGAAGACTGAAGACATGTCAAACTGCCGAGAGGATGAAGAGCGCCCATCACCGACCGGCCACACCGGTCCGGCAACACGATCGGTGCCAAGACATGAAGCCCATAAAGACACGCCGACTTAGCCTTACCGACCCGGGATTCCGATCTGTATGGGTGGTCGGTGTGGAGCACTATCGAGCACTTTTGGCAATTTTCCTTTTTCTTAGAATTAAAAACCCTAACCGACTTAAGATCTTTTCTAGCCCTATATATACTTGCTTTTAGCCTCTCTAGGGAGAAAAGGCAGCCACAAATAAATACCTAATACATGTATTTTGTTTCTCTCTTTGTTCTTAATAATACATCTACTTTACTTGTGCTCAATGCTTGATCTGGTGTAGCTAACCAGAGATCGATTCCTAGGTTGATGTATCCACGAAAATGTTCTTAATACCTTATGATCTAGTATTTGATGAGTTAAGCGTCTTAACAATCGAACAAATTAGTTAAGGAGTTTAGTGAACTCTATCAGAACTCCAACCTTCTATACTCTATACCCTAATAGACTCAGCTATCGCATGGTTATTAAAAGGTAAGAAGATAAGTTCTGATAGAGTTCACTAAACTCCTTAACTAATTTTTCGATTGTTAAGGCGCTTAACTCATCAAATACTAGATCCGGAGGTATTAAGAACACTATCGTGGATACACCAACCTAAGATCGAATCACTAGATGCGCGGTAAAGCAATCAGCATTGAGAACAAGTAAAGATGAAGACTAGATTTATCCCTAAACGATCATCGGTTCTATTGAAACATAAAACTCATTGAAAACCCCAAATCCTAACTAGTGGATTACTCAAACATAGTGACCAAAAAACAGCAAGGTGATGATGAATAAACTTGACTAAAAGGGAAAGGGTTAGAAGATTCTTCTCTATAGCGAAGTACAAAGCGATATCTCCTCCTTAGAGCTCTTGAAACACAAATCTATGAAGAAACAATGATGGCTGCATTTTTGTGGTAAAATCTAGGTCTAATTTTGGGCACACACCTAACAATAGGATAAAATGAAGTATATATAAGTCTTGAGTCTTCTAGGGTTTCGATAAAAGGCGAAAACGTCAAACCAGTTGAAACTACTCCATATTGGGCCAGGCCGCTGATCATGAAGTTGGGTCAGTATGGGGAACTTCTGGCCTTGTCTTGGTGCGTCGTGTAGGCCTAGGTATCGATCGTAGGACTGGGTCGGTATGGGGGGACCGATTTCCTCCTGCTTCATCTTCTTGGCAGTCTGACATGTCTTAAGTCTTCTAGGTATAACTCTATCTACACAATTCCAAATTATGTGATTCCACCTCCGTTGGAAATTTTACTTAAAGGAATATCTTCACTCCAAGTTTCATCAGCGTCCAAGCTCATTTTCTCCTTTGTTTATCGCTAAACTTCTGGCATACGTAATCTGTCTAACTTGGTAGAATGTGTAAACTTTGGAATTCCTTAGCTCCATTGGGTTATTTGGCTCGCATGAGTTGATGTAGATTGGATTATACCTCATTATGCTCCTTTTGGTCTTTTTTTACTGATTTTCCTTATAAAGACTCTAAAACAATAAATACCAGAATACTACCTCTAAATATGGGACTTATCACTTACGTTAGCAAACTCTAGCCACTTCGAGGGTTTATTTGCTAGAGTTAATATGAGAACAAAGAGCTTACATAATGTACGTATTACGTTGCGCGTTGATAATCAGATCTCACGGAGATTGAGATTAAGACTGTGAAGTTAAACTTTAGGACCAACACATCTAATTCTGCTTATTTTCATTATTGTTAAGTTTGTCAACTGAAGTTAACATAAACATTATTGGAACTGTATAAACATTATTGGAACTGTATATTTTCCAAACTTATTTGCTCAAGCCCCAGACTTGATTTGCACCGTTTCAAATATATTATCGATGACGCCCATTGCATCGGGTAGGCTTTTCTATCTCTCTTGCAATATTTGTGTGTACAAAGCATATTCAAGTTTTGATTTGTTTGTGTGTTCTCCAACCATTGTCTCTCTTATACAAGAGAAGTGAAATCAGCGAAAGCTTACAAGAAATGGGCAAAGGAAATTTTAGAAACGGAACCTCCCGCGAGTCTCTTGAAGATGAGACATAAGTGATCTTCCGGAGCCGAATGAAAAAGAATTCATAGCTGCTCAAAGAAAAATTGAAAGCTAGAGATCATAGAAGAAGTGAAGAAGTAAGTTTCTCGGGTTTGCAAGCAAAGTAAGAAGTAGCAGTTTATGATCTAAAGGCAAAAACGTTTTCATTAATGCTTTTTGCTTCATTTGGCTAGCCCGCGTAAGAAGTTAGCCTCAAGGTTCTTCATTGCTCTTTTGATGAGGCATTTCTTTGATACGTATGGTTTCATAGTGGATCTCGGGTTACATAGAACTGTTGAAAACTTATATACTAAAGTTTTCAATCCTTCTAATGTTTTGCTTTGAACTCATCTCTAATTAACAAAGAAACTATAAAGAAATATACTTACAATATTTTCTTCTGGTGTAAGAAAATAGTGTAATATAGCCCATGTTTGTAATCCAAATTTTTTTAAAGTTTCCCTTATGTATATTTCGGCTTTTTAGACTTATTTGTTAGAATTAGAGGTCATGTGTTCGATTCTCCTTAGTGGTAAGTGGCGCATTTTTCCCCGCTTGTGGCCCTTGGTTTTTCAGGGTCGGTCTTAAGCAAAACCCAACACTATTTTAGTGTAAATACATTGGAGATGCTCTTATAAGGTTTTTTAGGATTTTAGAGGGACTCATCATATCCCTAACTCTAAAAACGCTTATTTTAACTCTCGTGCAAAAAGAATTCGAACATGTGGTTTGTTATTTCTCATGTAAGTAAGATTGAACCAGTATTGGTAGCTTCCAAAAACGATCACTATACCAGTCAAACTTGAAGTGATATGTGTGGAGATTGTTGACAAACAAAATAACTGTGTCGCCCTGTTCTTTTGCCAATCGCTGGCGACTGCGACCATCGATAGCGATTACTTGATCGCTATGTTGTTCGTTTTGCAGTCGATGCGATTGGTCGTTGCGACTGATCGCTATGTTGTTCGTTTTGTAGTCGCTGCGATTTGTTTTTAAATTCAAAATCTTAAATTTTTAAATATATATTCTATAAATTAAATTTTCAACGATAGCTAAATCATACCATCAATATTTGTAATTTTCTGGCATAAAAAAAATAGAACTAGAAAAATATAAGATTTTACAGAGGTTTCTGGTTTTGATATTTTTGGTTTTGATATTTAGAGTAAAACAAACAATTTTGGCGGTAAAACACGAATTTTGTGTTTTTGGGTGAAAATCATATTTTTACGGTTTCTACAATCATTTTACGAGGTTTTACCGAAAATGAATTTTTACAGTTTTTTTGGAGAAAAAATGTGATTTTGATATTTTTGGCGGAAAATCAAATTTTTAATGTTATGGCGCTAAACACTATTTTAAAATTTTATCGAGAAAACACATTTTTACAGTTTTGGTATAGCAAAACTTAAAACTTTTTCAAAAATTTTAATTTTATGTAATATATATTTTGAAAAAAAAAATAATTTCAAATAAATATATTTATTTTAATTTATATTTTTTTAAGTTAATTAATTAATTTATTTTATTTTGGTCGCAGCGATCAAATGTTGTTCGTTTCGGAGTCGCGCAACTTGTTTCAACGTTCAGTCGCTGGATTCGGTGATCAATCGCTGGAAAATCTAACGACCAAAAATTTTAGTCGCTGGTTGCTGCGATCAGTCGCCGCGATTGGTCGCGAGTTGCTGCGACTGCCAAACGAACAATATTTGATCGCAGTCGCTGGTCGCAGTCACCGGCGACTGCCAAACGAACAGGCCCATAATCATGTGGAAAATACAAATTTTTATATGGTTGTTTGTGTAGATGCAAAATCCGCATATTCCCGTTGAATAGATAAGATTAATGGTTAACTTTTCGGTATAGCAATGAAATCAAAATAGGGACCGATTCTGGTAGTAGCTGAAAGAAAATTGTAGGAAAAAAGGATATACATATGAAGAAATGAAATTATGAAAAATGTACATATATTGCCCTTGTTTTAGTCTTTTCATCCTAATCATCACGATCTCTATCAGTTAATCCAAATAAGCTTTATCCGTTTTTACTTTAACATATACATGGCCTTGTGAAGTGGCGGACACATTTAAAGTAAGTTGCGATGATTGTCCGATTCTTATGAAGTCCCCATGGCCATATCTGTGGTTTGTGTTTACAAAGTAAGAAGCATTGTGTTAGGTGTGGTTCTGAGGTTCCTCATATGGTTTATCAATACACATAGCTACACGTTGATGGCCCAAGGATGGCACAGGTATGGGCTGAATCAGTTTGTGGTTGCTTCTAGAAGATACCTGAAGGAGCCACGTCATGAAGGGATAACAATCAAGGATAACGACACTCTCTTTGCACATGGGAGTTTGTTAGAAGGCACATGGAAGTTGGTGTATAAAAGGAGCCTTTCCGTTATCAATTAGGATTACCAAGTTGTTTGATCATTTGGTTGTGAGTAGAGTAGAGAGATTCTTGCGAGATATCTCTCACAGCTTTGTAATCTTGGGTTTCTATGAATAAAGGGTATTATTCATTAGAGATTTGACAAGTTTACATAGTTTGGGATACTAAACCTTATCAATTGGTATCAGTAGCCTCTTTTCGATTCCTAAATCATGCGTTCCATAGCTAGAATTCTAATGGAACCTCCGGTTTTTCACGGCAAGCATGTGGAGAGCTGGATCTTAGGTGTTGAACAATACTTCGAGGGTGCAGATTTCTCTCAAATCCAGAAGTTGCAAGTGGTCTGTAGCTGCTTCTCCAATGCGGCTTTAGATTGGTATCGATGGGAACAGGATCGAAACCCATTCACCAACTAGGATAAGATGAAATACCGAGTGCGTACATAATTTGGGACCAAGGAGGAGAGGAGTGATAAGATCCAGATTCCGTCGCTTCTCTCCAATCCAAAGCTTTTTTCGATCACTGGAAAAATGTCTCCTGACATGTCTCCCGAGATGCAACAAACGATGAAAGACTTACAGAAGAATTTGGATGAGATGAAGAAGCAAGTGCTAGCATATGAATCGATGGTTAAGATGACGATATCGCTGGAGGAGAAGAAGGCGGTTCTTCCAGACTCGAACCAGATTGTGAGCCATGTCGGAGGTTCTCTGAAGAATCAACATCCGATTGTGGAGCAGAATCCACCAAATCTATCTGAGGAGAAGACAAATACGATTGAAATTCCTTTCCTTGTATCAACTCCGATACTCGATGCGGGTCTTTTCCAATAGCAGAGATGGAAACCCCCGGAGGAGAGAAGTGAGTCGATGACGAGGAGGTTAACTATCCCTGTCATCACCGGAGAAAACGCAGGAGGCTGTGTGTTGAGAATCGAACAATACTTTGAGCGGGGAAAGGTATCGGAATCAGAGAAATTACAGGCGGTGAAGATCTTTGGCCAAGATCTCATGGCTTTAGCCACCATCAGACCAGAGAAAGAAGAAAAGGGTTGGGAGAAGAACGTCATGATGGGGTTAAGAGTGAAGATGCGGTTAGGTATGAAGATTCTTGAGCCGATAAACCTCAAGAAGATGATGGGTATGGCTAGAGAGGTGGAGGAGTGGAACCGAGCGCCGAAGGAACAATCGGAAAGCTTGATGGGAGAGATGCATCTGATTGGTCAACTAACTCAACAAAGCGTATAGGACCAGATCTCTTACCCAGGCCACAACCTAATTTATGGGCCTCACAACAATTGGCCCAAGTCCAATTCTAATAAGGAGCAACAAGCGACGTCGTACCAAAGATTTGATATTCAAAGCCTTAGCACGGACGAATGTCTGAAAAGCTCCAATCAAGCCGTGCTCATGTCTATCACACTCTCATTTTGTCCAAAATACTCCTAATAGATGACATCCCGAAATTGTCCTTAATGAACGACCAATCAGGAAAATGAAAGAAATTGACTCAGTTGACTCGATTGTATCCGCATGACCGGGAATCGAACTCGGTACCGGACCACTCTCTCTCACGGACCTCCACTCCTCTCTCCACTCAATCTTTAAGCTCGGCTTTGGTCCCCGATAGGATATGATCTGATCTCGTTTGATCTTCATTCGGGACTCTCTTCATTCGTATCTGGTACAATATAATCCAGATTGTGAGCTCAAAATTGTGAGCTCGTTCTCATTTGTGAGCTCGCAATTGGGCTTCACTGAGCTCAACATTCGCGATTCAAGTTTGTCGTCATTGGTGGTTCTTGGAGCTTGCAATTGAAGCGTGAAGCTTGAAAATTGAGGTGAGTTGGTAGATTTGAAAGCTCGAGGAGCTTGAATTGGTTGAATTAGATTTTGATTTATTCATCGGGCATTTGATGATTTCTATGTATTTCCGTTTTGAGAAATTGTTATTTGGATTTAGTAGATTTGGGATTTGTTAAGGTTTGTTGTTTAAGTATATAGGAATGAATTAAGCTTGAATCAATTGATATTGGATTGAATTGATTGAATTGAAGGTTTTATTAAGCTTTGGTATTGAAGAGGATAGTTTTGTTTTTATGCAGGTACAATGAACAAAACAGTCATATATGCTGAATATGGAGGTAAATACGTCAGAAAATGAGATAAGATACGATGGGATTCAAAAGAAGCTACGGTCTATGGTTTAACGTTTAACGAAGATATAACATACGCAATGTTAGTGGATACATTAAGCATGAAGATTGTGGTAGATAAAGATCGGGAAAAAATGAAATTGAGTTACATTCCATTGCTGTTGAAACCTCCAAGGATTGTATATATTTTGGATGATGATGATGTCGATGGATACGTATGGACTACAAATAAAAATCAATGTAGAAGTTCTTTGAATGTGGAAGTAATTGTGTGCAAGGAGCGAGTTGTAACGGAAGGGAGTTCAGTTGGAGTTAATTATGGGGATTCAAATGGCAGAGTAACTGACAGGTCTGTGATTCCGATAGAAGCTACAGAGAGAAATGATGAGGTTGAGAGAAATGATGAGGCTGAGAGAAATGATGATGGGGGTGAGAGAAATGATGAGGCTGAGAGAAATGATGATGAGGGTGAGAGAAATGATGAAGCAGAGAGATATATTGACCATGGTGAGAATGTTGGATATATTGAGCTTCCTGATGAAGCAAGACAGCAAGGACATGAGTATGTTGAGGAATGGGAAGATGGTTTAGGATTTAGGGAAAGGCAAGAATTTGTGGCAAAGGAAGAAGTGTAAAACTTATTGTTGAGAGATGCATTTAAGGAATGCTATGATTATGATGTATTAAACTCGGATAGTTACAGATACATAGTTAGATGTAGTGCAGGAGGGTGTGATTGGTATTTACGGGTGTCAAGGCCTCGATATAAAACCAATGACATTTAGACGGTTAAAACATACAGGAAGATGCATTCATGCTCTCGTGCAAGTGCGAGTACAAGCAGCACTACAAAGAAAGGCACTCCACAGTTAGTTGCAGATGTTATACATGAAGAATTTTCAGGGGTAGTGGACATCTCATCTCCTAAACTTCTGGTGGATTTGGTTCTGTCCAAACCCGGAGTGAAGGTTTCATACGAAACCGCCTTGAGAGGGAAACACTTACTTGTATCAATTATACGTGGTAGTCCAGAAGATAGTTACAAGAAGTTGCGTGCTTATTTGTACATGTTAGAGAAGAGAAATGCTGGGACTATAATAAGTTTGTTGTTGGATAAAGACAATAGGTTCAAGTACATATTCATTGCATTGGGTGCTTGCATGAAAGGGTTTACAGCGATGAGGAAAGTTATTAGTGTGGATGCAACCTTCATGAAGTATGGTGGTGTTCTAGTTTTTTCCATGGCTCAAGATCCTAATCGTCACCATTATCCTATTGCATTTGGTGTCCTAGATGGTGAGAATGATGCAAGTTGGGACTGGTTTTTCAGGCAGATGTTGACAGTTGTACCAGATAAAGAAGATTTGGTTTTTGCTTCGGACAGGAATGCAAGCCTCATAAAGGCAATGGATGCGGTGTACAAGAAGGCTTTCCATTGTTATTGTGTGTTTCATTTGTCCCAAAATGTAAGAGAAAAAGTTGCTAGTGGAAGTAAAGAGTATGTAGGGAAAAAATTCAGAGAAATTGCGGGAATTTATACCAAGATGGAATTCGATAAGGAGTATGCTGATTTAGGAGAAGGTTTCCAAAAGTAGGAGAATATTTGGATAAGAGTGTAACCCTTGACAAATTGGTAAGGTGTTATTCTAAAGGAGAAAGGTACAACATCGAAACCACAAACATGTCTGAATCTATGAATAGTGTTTTTCAGAAAGCAAGAATGTACGCGTTACTGCCTATGTTTGATGCGATTGTTGGTAAAGTTTCATAGTGGTTTAACAAACACAGGGTTGTGTCGGGTAATATACCAATGAGCCACAAAATGGTACCCTTTGTGGAGAATGAATTGCACCGTAACTATAAGATAGGGGCAAAATTAAAGGTGACAGTTTTGAACACCTTTTTAAGGGAGTTTAGTGTGATTGGCATGGATGGTTTAAGCAACGAGGTGGACTTGAGGAGCTTTAGCTGCAGCTGCAAACGTTTCGATATAGACAAGTACCCTTGTGTTCATGTTATTGCCTCTGTTCTTGTGTACGGGAAGCTCCAAGAAAGAATAGTTGACTTAAATATCTATGATTTGTGCTCGGATTATTTTAAGTCAGAGACGTGGGTGTTGGCGTATTCTGAGACAATTTATACAGTCTCACATGAGTGTCACTGGACATGTCCAGATGACATACTTTCAAAGGTGTCATTAGCTCCGCAATATCCAAACAAAAGGGGAAGATATCAAGAAAACAGGTTTACTCATCCAGAAGAACATCGTAGGAAGAAGAAAAGGACAAACAACAAGTATGTGAAAGGGGGAAGCTTGGGAGAATGGATTGGACTTCCTAGTGTTGGTTGAATTTTATTGTATTCAAAGTTGTAATTGAGTATTTCTCTTTCTCTCTGGCTGGACAAACTACAAAAACTGGTCTAATTATGTATTGTTTTTGGTCTAAAAACCAATTTATTTATAAATGATTTTGAAAGATGGTTTAAATGAAGGACATGTGATATACAACAACTAATCGTGACTCTTTAACAAAAAAAACCATAACTTTATATTTGGTTTTAAATTTTCCAACATTTCTCATATAAAAACTTTAGTATTATTGCAACTTTGAAGCTCACTATCCACCATATCATTCGAAATATGTATACGATTTGTTTATAAACATTTGACAACACGAAAACGTTGGGGCAATGAAATAATGGCGATCTAATGAGTTAACAACTGAAAATTTCGTAATTATCATTGGTGTAACTACGGAAAAGTTAAAATCCGGAAAAGAACAACTGCTTGATGATTTTGTACAACCATAAACTAGATCCAACTGCTACCACTTATAACACATGTATAACACGTTTTTTTCTGTTCACGTGTTGGCAAGATATTTTTTTAAGTTTAAAAACTTATTTTCCCCCAATTTTGCATTTTTGTCGATAAAAACAACAAATCCTGTTTTCCTTTCTCACTTTCCTTTTTTTCACTTTGTTCCTTCCTTTTCGTATCACACGAACAAAGCCGCCGCTCACTCCGACTCACTCCAAGTTTAGGTTTTAATTTCGTATTGGGATTTAGGGATTCGACGATTAGGGTGTAATTTCTTTCCATTTATGGTTTAGGGTTCAACAAATTTGGGGTATCTAAGATTTGGGGTTTTAGGGTTCATCGAATTTGGAGATTTAGGGTTCATCAAATTTGGGGTTTTCGTGTTTTGTCAATTTGGGGTTTACATAATTTGGGAATTTAGTCAAATTATGCACTAACTCATTACATTGCATTCTCCTAAGCCGAGAACATGTCCTTCTTTGATGATTTCGATACTGGCTCCAACAACAGCAACTCGTCATCATCGGATGACGAAAACCCATTTATGGCAGCATTACTAGAAGAATTTAGGTAACGGTGTCATGGGATGGTAAAGGTATTCCGACCCATTGTTATTGTGGATCCAAGGCTGCGGTCTTTCACACGCGTGGTGTTCTCGACAATGAGCTAAAAGTCTATACATGTCATGGAAATAGGGAAGTAAGAACCATCATCTCTATAATCGTTATTTACTTTATTGTGGTGTTCATCATTTCGCCTTGTTGGTTTTTGGTTAGGACGGAAATGAACACATTTGGAAATTCTATGACAAGGCAGTCATCGAGGAGATTAATGCTATGAAGACCAAAGTAAGTGACCAACAAGCTCGACTCAAAACATCTACTAAGGAAGTCAGTGACCTCAAGAACGTGGTTGGTGTTCTTCAGTCTAAGGTTCTTCAGCTTCAGGCGAAGCTTATTCAACCTCGACGTTAAGACACCGGCTGCTTGGAGTGCAGCTGCTTGTTGTAATTTCTAATTTGTTGCTTTCTAATTTCAATTTCAATGAACTTGTGTTTCATGTTTGGAACTTCTTAAAACATGTTTGTCATGATATATTATGTTGCTTTTGTTTGTAATGATATTATGTTAAATACCTTTATCTTTTGCACACAAAAACTTCCTCAAGTAACAACTGCAAACATCCCAAACAAACATCATCAAATCAAACCATTACCCTTACACATTACAAAAAAAATCATGAAAATAAAGAAATTGTTTCACCACTAGTACCAGTTTACGAAAACAACAACAAAATAACCGAATCCAAATTGTTTGACCAGTAGTTCCTGTTATCGAAAACACATAAAAAAACGAAGTACAAGCTTGAAGATATTATACTCAACTTCATGGGTTCTTGCGGGAGCGCGTATTTGGCTTCTCAAAGTGGCCACTTACAAGGTTTGAGTAGTTTATCCTCCTCTTCTTCCCCTTGTTCTTCTCATTAACCTTCTTCTTCTTCTTCTCATTCACAGTAGATGGTTCACCACCGAGTTCTTCACCACCGAGTTCCTCACCACCTTCCACTTCCTTCTCCACACCAGTCCTCACTTCCTTATCCTTCACACTAGAGGGTTCACCACTTTCCACTACCTTCTCCATCGGTGGTACAAATTTCATGAAATACTTCACTTTTTTATCCAAGTCCGCAAGCTTCTCTGAGACCTCTAGTTCTAGGTTTGTCACCTTATCACCAAGTTCCTTCAATCCAGCTTCCATAAGATCCTTGAGGACCTCAAAGCAGTCACCACCACTCTCCTGCACCTTCCTTTTTCCTTTTGCCGTAGACACAGCCTTCATGTCAACTTTCCTACCTTCCACATCATCATTGAACATCTTTTTGAACCAAATATTCTTTTTTTCATCAAGCATATTCATCCAACCATCAACAATTGCATCATAATGATCATCATCCTCGAGAGCATCCATGATATCCTCCATAAGAGTTCCATGATACTATGGATATCCTATGATAAAGTTCAAATCAATTTCTTGTAATTAATCATCAAACCATACTCATTTACACTACAATCTAAGAATCTAATAGGTTTTCTCTAACCTTTGAGTTGCCAAATGCTTCATTCATATAAGACAGTGGATAACCTTTCATGTTGGTTATTTTGAATCTGCTCTTGCACATCCTAGGGCAATCATTTGTTTCTGCTTTAATTGGTTCTCTGAACTTCTCCATCAAAATAGGTATCGCCTAAAATGGTAGGAGCTACGCACAGTCAAAAAGCCACACAATAACATAAGAAAATACTCACATAATGAACAACGCATAAACTAAATTACGTAACCACATACCTCCAAAGGATTTATGAAAAATGGAAAGGTCCAATATGGTTTGGCGACTCCATTACACCTATCCAAAATATAGATTAACCTCTCCATAGTGTGATCAAAAGACAATCGACCCCATGGAAAGGTCTTGCACCACTCTAAATCAGTCACAGCTCTTCTAAAGATGTCTTCTACTGGAGGTGCTCCATCTCCAGCCTTAGCATTGCCAATGATGATACTCGATAAGAAGTACAATACCGCCATCTTTAATCTATCTCCACAACGTTTCATTGATAAAAACTTCTTCTCAATAGCACCATATGTTGGTTTTTCCTTCTTGAAATACTTATGAACAAACCTAAAATTTCCAAATGCTTTGTAGCCTGATGGATATGAATGATACTTCAAATCAGACAAAAGTCCATGTTCTCTCAAAGAGTATCTGATTGGAACCTCATTGACCACAAACCAAGCTTCTCTTTTCTTATCTGTTTTCGCCTTGCGGAGAAGAAGCATCCACATTCCCATGGTCATGTGATTTTTGTCCTTTGCCATGTGAAAAAAATGACAAAACTATGGGTTTTCAAGGAACCATTCTAACTCCTCCGAATCAAGCTTGCTTTGTAGATTCACAATTGCCTTGTCAACATAACACTTGGTCACGATTTTGACTGCCTTCCCATACTCACTATTAGGGAAACACATCTCCAAAGGCTGCATTGGTTCATATACTATCTATGTATCCTACAATTCAAATCACAATATCCACATATAATTTTACACAAGAGAAATAGCATTGAAATGTTTGAAGTACATGGAGATGTTCGAAATACATACCATTGCAACATGTGGTTCCACTGTCGTTGTTGGTTGCGAGTCATGCGCGGTTCCTCCAACTACTCCCTTATCAGGCCCCCCCATCGTCTTCCTTATCAGACGGACTCTTATCAGACCCACCATTGTTTTCCTCTTCTTCTTTCTCTCCATTATCAGACCCACCCCAAACATCGTCTTCCTCCAAGGATTCTTCTTCTTCTTCTTCTTCCTCTCCATCGTCTTCCTCTTCTTCTTCTTCTTCTTCTTCCTCTCCATCGTCTTCTTCTTCTTCCTCTCCATCTTCTTCTTCTTCTTCTTCTTCCTCTACATCGTCTTCTTCTCCCTTGTCAGACCCACCATCGTCATCCTCTCCCTTGTCAGACCCACCATCGTCTTTTTCAACTTCTTCTTCTTCCTTATCTTCCACCGGTGGGTTTTCCGGTGAGTTGGGTTCCGGTGATACTGTAGGAGGATCGACTGTCGGAATCGACTGTCGGAATCGATTTGTTCGACTTCTTCTTCGTCTTCTTCGGCGGTCTGATAGATGTCTTCACCATTGTATAGACCTTGATTTTTGTGACTCTTCAACGTAGTTACCCGAGTTATCCTTCAGTTTTGAACGTTTTGATATGACGAGGGAGATCGAAAGTTTCAAAATTGAGAGAAATTTGAAATTGTTAGGGATTTCAAAAGCAATTGGGGATTTTCTGTATTGAATTCGGATAGATCTGAATGGGTCGAAAAAGTCGGGTGGATAGGGTTGGTTGGGTCGTAATTACGTGACTTCGCCTTGGTCAAAGAGTAATTTACTCTGGAAACGGTCCGATTAAAATAATCACAATAAGAGGGGCGTATATGGGCCGTTGACTTACCTGAGGGAGCATTTGAGACATTAACTCCCTTAGCACACACAAGCCCTTGAAACCTCCGTTTCGAAAGCTAACAGCGGCGAAGACTCTACAGTGGAGGATCTACGGTCTAGGCTTCGGTGGTGATGGAAACTTTCATGGCCATCACCATTATACCACGAAGGAACTTCAGCTACTATGGGTCCAGGAGGATTTTACAGAGCATGAGTGGGACGGTGAATCAGAGGAGAGGATCCAGAGGACTGTGTACGAGACATCGGCGTTGGCTGCAATCTCATCTCCTCGTTCCTTGAAGCTCACAAGGACGTTACAGAATGAGCGAGTGGTGGTGCTGATAGAAAGCTACGCAACGCACAACTACAATTGCGAGAAGACGTGTCTGGATTTGTCTACGGTCACGATCAATTGGTATGTGGTATTCGTTGGTACACATGCTACAACAAGAAGCAGGGGAGTTGGTAAGGATGTGGAGATGTTGATGCAAAGGGTCACTGTGGTGACAAGTTTCTTACCATTTGGGAGGCTGACCGGAGCCGAAATCAAAAAGCAAGGGAGGGCTATTAAGGTTTTCAAGCAAGTTGATGCTTATGACAAAGCTGAGAAAGCTAAGTACAGTATTGGAATCCGTCATGGTATTGGTAAGGTTAGGAATCTTCGTTACATGTCTTTGGAAGGTCCTCTTGTTGTGTATGGAACCGAAGGAGCCAAGAAAGTGAAAGTTTCTAGGAATCTTCCTAATGTTGAGCTTTGTCATGAAGAAAGGCTTAATTTGTTGAAGTTAGCTCCTGATGATCACCTTGGTAGGTTTGTGGTTTTGAATAAGTCTGATTTTGAGATGCAGGAGTCTAGTTATGGGTCGTTTAGGAAGCCAGCAGAGAAGAAGAAAGGTTACAACTTGCCTAGTGCAAAGATGGTTACGGCTGATCTTCCTAGGATTATTAACTCCGACGAGGTGCAGAGCGTGGTGAACCCGACTCAGACAGATGCTAAGAGAGCTGTTCTTAAGAGGACTCCCTTGAAAAACCTTAATGTGATGCTGGAGTTGAATCCTTATGTTAAGACTGCAAAGGGGATGTCACTGTTGGTTGAAGCCCAAAGGGTTAGGATTAAGGAGAATTTTCGAGTGGAACGAGAGAAAGTGTTGCCAAGAGGTAATCCTAGTCTTGGTTGTGTCTCAATATCTTTGAAGTGGTTGTGGAGAACGCCATCTACAATCAGTTGCTTACCTTCGACCTTGAGGGCAAGGTCGATTTTAAAGGGGCCGGTAGTGTTAGGTGTGGTTCTGAGGTTCATCATATGGTTTATCAATACACATAGCTACACGTTGATGGCCCAAGGATGGCTCAGATATGGGCTGAATCAGTTTGTGGTTGCTTTTAGAAGATACTTGAAGGAGCCACGTCATGAAGGGATAACAATCAAGGATGACGACACTCTCTTTGCACATGGGAGTTTGTTAGAAGGCACATGGAAGCTGGTGTATAAAAGGAGCCTTTCCGTTATCAATTAGGGTTACCAAGTTGTTTGATCATTTGGTTGTGAGTAGAGTAGAGAGATTCTTGCGAGATATCTCTCATAGCTTTGTAATCTTGGGTTTCTATGAATAAAGGGTATTAATCATTAGAGATTTGACAAATTTACAGAGTTTGGGATACTAAACCTTATCACATTGGTTCTATTTAGTGTATTATGAGAGTAAAATTTACAAAGGCCTCAAAAGTGGGTAATCTTCAAGTAGTTCCCTTTCCGACAGAGTGTCCCTCTCGTTCTGTGGTGTCCACAATACTTCTACTGCCTGCAACATTTTATATTTACATGTTTCATTTGCAAGACTTCAAACTGTTCCAATGATTATGCATTTTATGGATGGATACAGACTCTCTTACCATGATTTTGTTTCTAGGTATTGACCCGAGCTTTTGTAAAGCTTCCTTCAGATCTAGACTTCCGTTTATTGGCTGCAATTTATGTATACCCTCTGCAGCCACCAAGATGGTTACCTGAACATGTACAACAATTCGAGTTAAACAATTAACAAAACCAAATTTCAACAACCCTCAACCTCCGGGGTAAGCTTTTTGCAAATCATTCACAGCTTTTAACAACTTTATTACCAAAACTCATGCATTTCCTGTCCTACTCTACTCACTAAAAGTTCAACTTTGGAGTTTCTATAAGTGTACCACAATATATTCATTGCTGAAGTCACTAGCTCTCTGAGTCTTCGAGCTTTGTCTCTTAATGCTATTCACGTTAACAAGTGTCTCCTCATCGAATTTACCCCGTTCTTCAATGGAGAGCTGATTAAATCGCTTTTCGCCGTCTTCTATACTCCGCTTCACATCCACCTGAAAGTAGATGAGACCAATAGAGTGGTCAGTTTCTTCTGCATCCATGTTAACTGAATGATCCCAAGATTACTAGCCGGTACTGAACTATGCTAAAATGATGAATGTATAGAGAACCCAATTCCTTCATAGGAGAACCAGTGGACTTACTGAAGAATAACAAGAGATGCAGTAGTCCGGGTGTCTCAGCAAAGCCAATGTTGCCTCTGTAATACACAGAAACATGAGTTGCAGGAAGAAAATTAGGAACCAGTCCACACATGTCACAGGAAAAAGAGAAGCATTAATGAAGCAAAAGCTAGCAGGTTAGAAAGAAAATTTGCAATCCCAGATTTCTCTTAACAGAGAACACAATACTGAACCTGAAAATACAATGTTTTGGAATGCAAGGAATGATAAGTATTTTATACAGTTCACCAGCAGCTGTAACATAAATACTTGAGCATTAATAGAAGATCTATCTTACTCAGGGGCGGAGGCAGAATTTTTTTTTACCGAGGGCATAATTACAAAATTTTACATGTAAAAAGGGAAGGTAGAAAAAAAAAATGGTGCTAGGTGAAACTTGAACCCGGGTCCACCGGGGCAGTGGGAGATATTTTGCCAGTTGAGCTACATAAACACGCCTGTACTTACACAAACTAACTAATATTTAACAGTTCATGGTGGGCAGTTGCCCCCCATGCTTCTACACTAGCTCCGCCACTGATCTTACTAAAACCTCAAGCTTTTACATAGATTAAGCATGTTGACTCATGATAGAACATTTTTCACCAAAGATTAAATCCAAATGGTTTGTTAAATGAAATATTTACAATATTTGTTAAACCTCAAGACCTAGCTCCCAGGTTTTGATTTTAGTAGAGGTTCGGCAAAACCACAGAAAACAAAATAGGGGCACAAGTAACACAATCAAAGCTGCAAAAGAAAAGATAAAGCACAGATGAGATAGAGATTACCGGTTAGAACATAGCTCAAACCCTCGGATGTAGATGTGTCTGCACTTTCAGCAAGGCGATTGAAATCTTGTTGTAGGGTCCTCCCTAAACCTAGCAAGCCCACCTGAGATTGAAAATGCAAATTCTTTATGGAATCTTGATGGAATCTTAAGGTTTACAAAAAGCTGTGAGGCACCTGTAGCTTAATGACGCTAGTTTTCTGAGTATCGGTTAGAACGCTGCCCCGATCAGAGAGGAATCCAGAGACCAAAACAAAGGCTGCGAAACCCACCAGAATGAGAGAGAAGCTTGAAAACCCACCAAACCCAAAACCAACCGCCGGACCCATATAGAGACCTCCACCGAGAGGCGAGGGTGCGTAGTACGGAGCCGAGTATCCTCTCATAGTGGAAGATGAAGAGGAAGAGGAAGACCTCCGAGAGAAGGCGCTACCACCAACTCTCCCACCGGACGCAGCCAGGGCACAATTAGGATCATAAAACAAAAGCAGACCCAGTAAAACCGCGGCTATTGCGGGTTTCTTCAGAGAATCTAACGCTTTCTTGATCTCAATAGCGACTTGGTTAAACGCACGATCCACACCGGATCTCACATCTTCATTCGATTGTTTGTATTTGAAGGAGATTTGGAGACCAGCACATTTCGATTTGGAGCAGAGAAGAACGCTACGATGATGGCGCCGATGCGTGTGTGCGAAAGGCGGATTCCATTTCAGCATAGTTAAGGTAGAGGCGGCCGCCATAATCGATTGCCGGATTCAGGCTAGGATTTTCGCTAGGGTTTTTGTGGTCAGCAATCAACAACATTTCGGGGCGTCATAATTATTTGGAGGGAGATTTTTCTACTAGATTAGGATCGGATGGTTTTGCACTCGGTTCTGCCCCAAACCGCTTTATTTCTTTTTTGTTTATCCTATAAACATTACCGGGATAGAAACCAATATAGGGGTTATTTACACTTAGACACCTTTTTTTAGTAAAAGATTACACTAACGGATACTTTTGTCTTTTTTTTTTTTTTTTTTGTCAACTTAACTATTAATCAGAAAATTTCAACCGTATTGGACATCCAAGACGGCGGAAGAGTGTTTACATATGAAAAATGGAACGCGCGTGTTCGTGCAGAACAGGCCAGGCAATCGGCCTTCAGATTAATAGCTCTGGGTATTCGTGATAAGGAGAAGTTGGGAAGCCGATCTTGTAATCTCCGTTGTTTGTCAAGAAGAACAGAGAAACTTGGCCACTCTTCCGGATTCTTGACCATGTCGACCAGTTCAGCGCAGTCTGTCTCGAACGTATGGCAATCCACGCCTCTCTCCACGATGCAAGACATGGCCCATACGAGAGCTTCTACCTCGGAATGCAAAGGTGATCGTCGTTTACCCATACCTTGCACTCCTAACAGCACCAACTGCTCATGTTGGACACACACTCAACCCAATCCTGTAATTGCCTCTGTATCCTTCCAAGATCCATCTATCTGACACCGAATCTCATTTGTTGTTACTGGCTCAACGTGTACGTTCTGCCTTAGACTAAGTTCATCATCAGTTGTCCGCTGTTGAGCATCATTCCAATCTAAATATTCATTCTCCACCGAACCGATAAGGGTAATGGAATCCGCTTCTATACCTTGAAAACATCTTTTATTTCTTGATTTCCAAATACCCCATAGTACCCATGGAAACATTTCAATATTCCCTTTAAGAGTATCTTCCCTCTTAATTCTCCAAAATAAGGAATCCATATTCGCATAATGCGATGAAAAGGAGAGGGCCACCCTCCCCTGATTAGATAGGAATAAACCCCATATGTCTTTTGCAACCTGACATTCAAATAACGCGTGATTAATTGTTTCCTCCTGAATTCCACATCTCCTGCAAACCGTTGGACAATCAATTCCCCGATGATTGATCCTTTCTAAAACTGCCAAAGAACCTGCTATAACTTGCCATATGAAATGTTTAATTTTAGGACGACATTGTAGCTTCCAAGCGTATGCCTTTAGTGTCATAATACTTTTGTTTTTAAACACACTTTTCATCTTTCTTTCCTTTTCTTCTAAAAAAATTACCAATATACTCTTAATTAAGTTTTCTTCTTCCTTTTCTCTACAATTAATTTTTATTTTCAATCGTGACCATTAGATGAAATTTTAAAATGGATGGTTGAGATTAAAAGAATTTTAAACACATGTTTTGAGTTCACTCAATCGAATTCGTGTTCGTCCACGAACAGTTATCCACGAAATCATTTTTCCAATATTTCATAAAAAAACTCATCTTTCATAAAACAAATTCTTGGGTTTACATTATGAAATTAAGAAATATGGTGGATTTTGACGATTTTGAATATTAAAATTGCCAAGGTTTTTATTTGATTTATAACCAATTTAGAATTTGTACAAATTATTATAGGTAACTATGTAATTAAAATGAATAGATTATTTATAACAATTTAAAAATAAATAATAATATATGTGGACATGTTATTTATAAACAATTTCAAAATTTATTATCATGTCCACGATAGCATATCTACGACTATTTTCTTCTTATATGTCAATTATTTTTCATTCACCAATTTATGAACACATGTTATCCAATTCTTGGTTTTCTAATGTTATTTCTTTTGTTTGTTATCCTTATATTGTTTTATTAGTTTTTGTATTTGTGTTTTTATTCGAATTTGGTTCAACAAAGTCATGGTAATAGTAGAATTGTCAAATGTGTTGGTAATGTAAACCCTTTTTTTTAATGATAGTTTTTTATGAAATGTTGGAAAAACGATTTCGTGGATAACTGTTCGTGGACGAACACGAATTCGATTGAGTGAACTCATGTGTTTAAAATTCGTTTAATCTCAACCATCCGTTTTAAATTTTCATCCAATGGTCATGATTAAAAATAAAAATTAGATGTAGAGAAAAGGAAGAAGAAAGCTTCATTAAGAGTATTTTAGTCATTTTTCTTAAAAATGAAGGAAAGAAAGATGAAACGTGTGTCTAAAAATAAAAGTGTCCCTTAGTGTAAATTTTTACCAAAAAAATGTGTCTAAGTGTAATTTTCCACCAATATAGAGAACAATAAGAATATAAGAAAAATAATTGCAAACTACATTAACTATGGAGTCAAATATAGAAATTTATATCAAGTATGGACACGTGTTTTAAACTGTATGCAAAATGTATTTACTTAGAATCATGTTGGAAACACCAAATTGAGTTCTTAAAGTTCAAAAATGTGATTTTCGAATCAAATTGTAATTATTTGGAACATATTTCATTTGGTAGATTGGAACATAACGTGAATTGCAACATATCCCCTTTAGTTGGCCTTTCAGTGGCAGTGTCTCTCTCTCAACTATAACCCTCGTAGCCACCGATAATTCTCACCAATCTCTATATCTGACGAGCGGCGTCTCTCACCACCAGATTGGACCATTGCAGGACTGTCCTGGGTTATTACTTCGTCGCCTAGTGGTTGTTGGTCGGTCTTTTCCTCCGAACTCATATCTTTCGTTTAAGAGAATCTCATGTATTCCTTACCTATCGCACTAAATGTAGAACTAAAGAGACTATTTCGGAACCAATACGTTAGGAGTTATTAACCACTATTTAACTAGGGATTCTAATCCGCTTAATTTTGTTTTATTTTTTAAACGAAATTCAAAACTTTTTAAAGTAAAATCAGTTTATTATACATGGGTTGGTATGATATCGGACACATTGATTCGGTTTTGTTATGTTGAGTTTATTCGAATAGATATGGATATGGCGTTGGATATCCAAATCCTATCATCGCAAAAAGGTGGAGTTCGACATCGAGAAAGCTATAAGAGAGTTTGTTGACAAGCCTCGGATTAGGCAGAATATGTGTTCCGATGGGGATAGCGATGACCCGGAGGAGATACGGCGAATGTATGAGAGACGACACAAGATTAGAAGAGGCGATGGAGTCTTGTTTGAAGGACAAGTGTTCATCAATGGAGTTGCGTTTAACGAGGTTGTGCTCGATTACGCATTGAAACCCACTCGCAACATTCATGCAGAACAAGTACGATCCAGTTAAAGCCAGTTTCATTTATCTTGGAGGAGATAAAGATTCACAATGTCTTTGCCATATATATCTACTGCTCAATGGACAAGACACTTGGAAAGTGGAAGGGGAAGAACTATTCGAGTAAGCATACTTCTGTATCTAATGGTTCGTGTGCGATGTTTAGGATACATGTGATTGCACGCTTGAATCTTAAAAAAATCAGAGCTGAACCTGACTATTTCAAGCCGATGAAGATTGAAGAATTGATTAGGGAGAGTTGGAAGATGATTGTGTTTAGGGATCAATGCCAACAAGCTAGGTATAAAGCTTTGGAATGGACTGACAAAGAGTATGTTGAGCAGTTAGGACAAATCCATAACTACAAGGGTGAGATACTAGACTCAAACTTAAACTCTTCTGTGGAGGTTGAATGCATCACAAATGAGAATGGTGAAGATGTTTTTCATAGGTTCCATGTTTGTTTTGATAACCTTAAGAGATCATGGAAAGAAACATGTGGGCCTCTTATAGGTTTAGATGGGTCCTTCATGAGAGCAGATATGAAAGGGAAAGTATTGGTAGCTTTAGGTCGAGATACGGATAATGTTATATATTCCACAACATGGGCGGTTGTGCCTGCTGAAAACTTTGACAATTGGGAGTGGCTTCCAAAGAAGATCAAAACAGATTTGGATTTAGGAGATGGAGAAGGCTACATTATGATCTCTGATAAGCAAATAGTAATATGATCCTCTATTTCAGATTATGATGCGGATAATGCTATTTTGTTGTATTTAAGATTGTATTTGCTTGATTGTATTTTACTTTGTCTTTGTAGGGCTTGATCAAAGTTGTGCAGGTTATCCTACCAGAAATGGAGCATATAATGTATGTTAGACACATCTATGGTAATCTAAAGGCTAAGTATGGGTATAGGCCTGATATGAAATGGTTAAGATGGCAGCTAGCATGGAGCTACAATGTGCATGAGTATAAGGTGAATTTGGACAGGATCGCAGTGTATGATTCAGTTGTTCATGTTGATGTCTTAAAGAGTAAACCAAAGACTTGGATCAGGGCATTTTAGAGGAATACAAACGCTTGTTGTGAGGATGTGGAGAATAACTCAACGGAGTCGTTTAGCAACATAATTGCCAAAGCTAGAGAGAAGCCATTTGTGCCAATGTTAGACCAAATTGCTACTTTAGCAACGGTTTATTTTCCTTTAGGCTTTTAAGGTAAGTCTTCTAAGACTTCTCAAGCTAATAGACCATCTCAAGATCATGAAGTTTCTCAAGGGACATTCACTCAACCTTCTCAAGAGTGTCTCACTCAACTCTAGAGACAGTTTCTAGGATCCTTTTCGGCTGCATAAGATGCAATTGGAAATGTTTTTGGTTTTCTTCTTATGGCTTATAATGGTTTTTGTGTTTCGGTAATGCTAGACTTGGCTTTAAGCTCTTTTATTGCTACATAACATGCATTTTGTGATAATGGTTATGGTACTCGGATGTAGTTTGACAATTTTATTGCTACCTTTGTTTTTAATATTTTATTTGTGCTTCAACTCTGATTTAACAAACTCTGATGTGGCTTTAACACACAACCAACACAAATTTTCATTAACAACCCAAACCGTGTCTTGTCTTAACAAACTCAAACATGAATCAAAGTTTAACAAACTCAAACATGAATCAAAGCTTAACAAACAAACATGTTTTATCTTAAAACAGAAATCAGAAATTGAGTCAACCTAGTAGCTTACCACATCCAACAATTATCATACCCTAAACATACAAGAGCCATCATTTTCTTCATGTTGCATTTGGCCTCAACCAATGCTTCGTCTACTCTCTCAAAAGATCTCTTTCTCTAACCTAAATTCCATCCTCTCGAACACCATCTTCTCACTCTTCATTCTGTCTGATGTAAATTGTTTCATCTTTTCCTCTAAAATGCTCGTACGAGAAGCCTAAGAGTCGATTTCATCCAACAATACCTCATCAACCCACTTGAAAGAGTGATTATCATCAATAAGCTACAAGTATGAACATTAACAATGAATTCAGTACACTTACTTCACATTAACACTATTAATGATAATCAAAACAAAACAGACACTAACATTACCTTACGTGATACAGCAAACGCACACCGATAGTATCTCCGTCATGGATTCGGGTTGGATTTGGATATCTTGGCCACGATTTCATCTTCACACCAACATCTCTTGGGCACACCGAACAGTCTTACTCTTTGTCTTTGTCGGCTAGTTGATAATCCACTCGAAGCTCCAGAAACATACTCATGCTAACACACTCGAATCTGTAAGCTACAAAAACACAATCCATCACGACGACTTTGAAATAACCTTTCAATCGACCTCTATATACTACGAAAAATGATGAATATTATTCCCTCCGTCCCATTTTAGATGATCTTCTTGGAGTAAAAATTTGTCCTATTTTAGTTGATTGTTTCAATTTTCTATGCAATATTTATTGTGTTTTTGTTGTTTTTGAGTGTTTGAATTCTGCAGATTATTTTTTAGTTGGTTGAATCATTTTGGAATTGGTGTTCTTTATCAATAAGATAAACAATTAAATGATTTCTTAATTTGTGTATAGAAACTTTAAAAATCATCTAAAATAGGACGGAGAAAATATCATTTTATGCATCAATTTCAAGTTACTTTACCTCCACAACCTTCGGTTTGGGAATTGGAGATTCGGGTTCTACCTTCGGTTTGGAAATTTAGTATAGAACAAAAGAAATTGAATTTATGGGTTTTTGGTTGTACATAGATCATGTTTTGGTTTCACTTGGATTTGTGGATCGGTTTATTGACCGGATTGATTTATTTTTAAGCTGGTTATGTGATAAACCGATAAGACTGAATTTTGTAGTGAAACCGTAATATAGCTTTGATATTGGGGAGAGAGAAAAGTTTTGTAGGTGTATCAGAGGTGGAAATTACTACGTTTTTCCTAACGAAGGAGAAGAAGAGGGATAATTTGGGGATAGTAGCGAAATAAGATGGATTGAGAGAAGGCCACGTGGTTGTCACGATGCTTTTAAAAAATCTTATCCAAGATGGCATTTCGCACCTCTCCTCTCCAGTGTTGTCTACTCTTTCAATGAACAAACCAATAAAATCGTAATTAGAAATGGCGACTGCTACCTTCTCCTTCTCTCCTCTCTGTCACTCTTCTTCTTCTTCTTCTTCTTCTTCTTCCCTCAAACCGATTCCGTTTGTCAGATATGGCAAGAGACAACTTCATCACATCTTCACTACCATCTCCTACCCGACTTACCATTCTACCCCTCCTCGCGTTTCCAGAGATGACACCAACACGCCTCTTCCTCAGACCGTGGAAGTGGAAGCGGAAGCGGAAGAAGATACGATTGAGAAACGAAGAGAAGAGGAGAAATTCGCGGTTTTGAATACCGGGATCTACGAGTGTAGATCGTGTGGCTACAAGTACGATGAATCTGCGGGTGACCCATCGTACCCGATCCCACCTGGGTTTCAGTTTGATAAGTTGCCTCAAGACTGGAGATGCCCAACGTGTGGCGCAGCCCAGAGTTTCTTCGAGAGCAAAATGGTTGAGATTGCTGGTTTTGCTCAGAATCAACAGTATGGGCTTGGTGGTAATGCTCTTACTTCTGGTCAGAAGACTGCTTTAATCTTTGGCTCTCTCTTTCTCTTCTTCATGCTTTTTTTGAGCGGCTATTTCATCCAATAATTCCTCCTCTTTTTTATTTATGTTGCCCTTTTTTATAAATGTTTCAATACTCATTTTTTCTCCTGAATCTTCTCAACAATTTTAATGTTATAGAAATAAATATATAAAAAGGTACATTGTACATTCGCCTTTACCCAGACAGTGCATAGATGGGAGAAGCATGATGCTGCAAAAGAAAGAAACTCTGTATGCTTACACCGTCTCTACAGAAGAACCTTCCCCGCCTCAAACCAAAATCTCATTCATTTGCGCCTCGATGACTTGGTTGTGTCTTGGCCTGATAAATCACCCTCTTTCCCAGTTTGCCATTTGTTTCACCATACCCAACTCCTTCTCTATAGTATCCACCGCCAAAATTCCCACCTTGCGGTGTACCAATCCATTGGTTGGGTGGTGAAGGCAACGGGTTGAGATTTGCATTAGTAGCTTCTCTATAGCTTGTATACATTTGTTTGCTTCTCACTTCATCTCCTATCGATAAACCAGACATTCCAGCTCTGAGTCCACCACGGTTATGCTGTTCTACTAATGTCTTGGAGTTGTAGTTCCGGTTATAGTCTGGTGATCCAGGATATCTTGGGCCGTTGTTGAAACTATTGTTATACTTTCCGTAATAGTAATAGCTCGAGTCATCGTCATATGCTTTCCTGTAAGAAGAGGAACCTGCTGCTCTTGGTCTATTGACTCCACCATAATAATGGTTACCTGGTACATTTTGATAGTACATGTTTGGATCAATTAGTCCTGAAGCTGAACCACTTGAGGATTTCATGTTAAGGGTGTTTTTGATCAGGCGATGAGCTGCTTCTCCCAGCGTAGGTCCGGCTATAGCACCAGCCACTTGTGGCCTGCACCATAGATATATCATATGGTGTTTTTAAACATACTTCATACTATGATCTTTAAAATGTCAGTCTGAAGTATAGTCCCCTTACCTATCACGGGCTTGTCGGCGTCGGTTGCTATTGTCTTCATGCCATAAAGGTGGAAACGGCTTTATATCCAGTGACGTCAAGATCTGCAAATTGAGCTTCCATAGTGAATATCGAAATCCAATTGTTTTGCAATGAATATACAGCAGATAAATAGACTGGGAAGAAAATGTAAAAATAGATTCTCCTAAACACATAGAAAACCTAATTTTCCATTTCTTTTAATAAAGAGATGGACTAGACAGTTTATCACGATCTCCTTTGGGGAAACATACCTTGTCTGGAATGATCGCTCCTCTTGGTGGTTCTGGGATATGAGAGTGTTTGGCAGGATTCAGGTATGTAACATTTCTGAAAAATGTAAGGAAATAATCAAAGTGAGTAAATCAATACTTCATCAATTTCATAAAACACTGACTCGTGAAGCACAAAAAACGCACAAGGCTCGGTTCTGCTCAATGCATGGCAACCCATTGACAGGGGAACCCACTTTAGATTGGAAACCATTCCTTTCACTAAACCAGAGAAAACCATTCATCCCTTGGCTGCAACATAAACAAGAGAATCAAGAATAAGAACAAGCTCAATATTCAGACTACACATAGCTTGTCAATAGTTGATTTAGCCAATCAAAGCTAACCTTAAATTCGTGTCAATCATCCATGGAAGGCATTCATGTGGTGGCAGCTGGTGGTAGAAATGGTAGTACTGCATAACCCGCTGGCCCAGTGGATGATTGGGGTGAACGTATAACAAATCAAGCATCACACTGTTGCGTTGCCGTTCTTCCACCTGCGAGATTGATTCCATATTGAATATTTAATAACTAATCATTTTCAATCCTAGTTACCACAAGAAACTGACATGAAAACTGATGGCTACAGTAATCTAAGCTGTAAAGCTACTTTATAGCTAACCAAAAAACCATCGAGAAGGTCCAAGAATTCATCTTTCCGCAAGAATTATACTTTTGTTTGGGAGAGAATGTAATTTTTACCAAACGATATTCATATGTATTTTGAGTGAAAATTCAATACAAACCGTTAGTGTTTCTTCAAGCTTCCTTGTTGCAGCTAACAATAATTTCTCCTCAATGAAAGGAAGTTTTGCAATACCCTGGATCACAGCAAGTGTGAAACACACAAAATCAAAATCTGAAGAACATCATCACTATATCCAAAGAATACAGACAACCATGAACCTGCCAGGCGAAGCGCTTTCCATTCATGTCAATCTCAAAATCTGTAAATAGAATGATAGCTTAGGAGTATCCACTATCCAGCATAAATATATAGAAAAGCAACCACACAAATATATTAAGCAGGGTAAAATTTTAGGTAGCTTTACAGCTAAAATATACCAGCAGGGTAAAATTTCAGAATCGGGGATGAGGGGTCAGTCATCAACTTCCGGTATTCTTCAGGCAGAGCATTTGAACTGCAACAACCAACAAACACAATTAACATCACCGCAGTTACCCGAAATAATAATTATCATGGTTCCACAAATAGGAAAGAACCTTGCGGCCGGCAAGGTTCCCATTAACTGGTCAAAAGGCTTAAAGGGCTCTCCAATGAAAAATGTGATTTCCAAATCAGATAGATTCTTAAGGTCTGAAGCAAATGGAGCATAATGGTATGGGTAAAACCTGCAAAAATTAGAAGAAAGGGTTAGAAAACAGACTTGCATTCAAAATTTGCAACTTTCGTATTGCTCAACAAGTGACACCAAACATCAAGGTATTTCTTGAGAAGAGACATATCAGTCTACTACATAATTAGATTCCAGTATTTGTTAGAATGCATGGCTCTCATGAGAATAACATGGCATTCTCATTGTAAACTTTTTGTAAATTTAAACTGACCATTGCCAAGAGCATACACCTTGGTAGTAGTACCGACAAACCCAACACAAACCTTCGACGTACTTTAGTACCTACAAGGAAAATAGGTCATCAGACTTGAAGAAAATTTCATGTTCATCTAAAACTGTCTCCGAAGTCATTTCAAGAAAGAAGTTAATACCGAGCTACAAGCCTCCTTAAAAGATAATAAGAACTGTGCATATATGAAGTGCTAAAATTTGGGAAATCAAAAACCTTCGGATGAGACACTTAATGGGGATGTTAAGAGTCTAAATGCGCACGAAATCACATTAGCACATGGCCTCAAGAAACCTTTATTGAAATTTAGATTTATTATAACAAATCAGAAGGGTGACAGAGAGAGTTGATTGATGTAAAACTCACCAAGTCTTGTTTGATTTGCTCAGTTTCCTCTGGATTGGTCGTACTAAATTTCTCAGCATAATACCTCTCCTTGTAGCCGGGCTCTCCTAGCTTAATCTACACAAAATGAAAGAGCAATTTTAGTTGTACCTCCTAAACAATTTCCCTTAATATATAAGAATCTCTCCAGCTCCCAGGCTGAGAGAGCGCTGCGATAATCTATTTTACCTTATCGTCTATCGGTTCAGGTGGTACTTCAGATGGGTCTCTTCTTGATCTTTGTTTCATTTCTTCGTTGTTGTCCATTGACTGATACCAACATTAGCACACCATTAGCCATAACTTATGCAGTTTCAGATTAACGGAAGAATATGATACATGCCCATTGATAAGATGTAGATCTAGTTATTCCTTATAAAGAGCACCATTCACTATAAGGTGAGTTCTACCCATTACCCTTACAAGGATTGGATTGGCCCTACTATAGAAATACTATCAACTGGTACCAAATGCCAACAGCAACAACACAACAAAGAAGATGATGAAACTAGAAAGGCCCAGCGTAGTGGTCACTGGTCAGTGCCAAAAACATGGTGGCATGTTGGGTTTCAACAATGTTTAGGCATGTAATCAGTTAGTTAGTGCCTTATAAGGGTATGAGCACCCTACTTTCTTGAAGCCTCCAAAGATTGCATAAGAGGAAATCTGGAATAGGTTAAGAATACCTGTTTTATTCGTGTCCTTTTCTGAAATATTTTATCTTCATTTACAGCGACAGCTTGGATGAAATGCTCTACCCTATCTAATAAAACCTATCAATACAGAAAAAAAGAGAAGATAGTCAATGAGTTAATGGATTAAAAAAACACAAGTCCATGGAAATAATGCACAGTTAAGGTTATCATTAGTAATCATCTAGGCCGACAAAATGGAAACGAGGCAATTCCAGTGAATAGTTTTCATAATAACTGATCATTTTCTAAAGCTCAGACCAAATATTGAGCAATCAATGTGAAGCGATAATGAAATGAGGTAGAAGGTAAGAAAAAACCAATAACTTACCTCACCAGAATCTGTTAGATAGCCTCCCATAGCTGTAAACTCCTTTCTGTAAACATGCATCAGCAAGTTTATAGCTCCCTGAAGTAACAAAGAAACAGAGTATAAAGATAAAAGAATTAAGCCAAAGACTAAGGCTCGAGGGCATTATAGTCCGTGAAACAGGATACCTCTCGAATTTCCAATGTAGGCATATGAGGTAGGAAGTCATTGCCAACAAAGAAACAAAGGAATACAAAGTCGTCTATAATTCTCTCAAAGTTGATAATGAAAGGAGGATCTGGAATGGCCAATTCATATTGAAGATATTCTCGCAACACCCAAATGTTCAGGAACTGTTAAGAAAATCAGATCAGACAGATATGAGAAATCTCAAAAGTTAAGGATGGAAAAGGCATGTTGTTTAACTGCCGCAAGATCTCATAATAAAGCAAACTACTTAAACCTGATATTTTTTCTTGTGGACTGGAATATCTGTAGCTGCATTTGTGCTACCTGATTTTCCAGGGCAATCTGAAGCAAAATGACCAGTTTGTCCACACACAAAACATTTCTCTTGTTGCCCAGGGTAAGTGATAACCTGGAATGGGTAAGATAACCTGTCATTTGGTCGACTGAGTATCAAAGCAAATATAGAGCACAGGGGTGGAAAACAGCTACCTCTCTTAAGATTGAAAAGTGAACTTCATGTGTGGCAAGAGATAGCATTATCAAATCTGCATCCTGCATAATAATTACAGCTCTTGGCATGAAGAAGCGATGTGCAATTTGTTGAAAGAAGCACCAACATATCACCAAACAGAAAGGAAGCAAAGCAACTACATAATGGGTTGACACTAACCAGACCGTATAGACAATGCCGTGTATTTGGATCAAAACCAGGAAGATTACGTTGGAGACGAATGTATGACATTATCTTGTGTTCTCCTTCGCCCGGTACATTAGAATCAGAAAGAATTACCTTCAAATAATAATCCACGAAAACTTAGGGAGACAAAATTATCCTGAAACTATAAGTAAAGGGACAACACCAACAAACAAGAAGTATCTTGCACAGTTTGGAAATAGCGGCCAACTTCAATGAAGGGTATCGCACCTTAACAAATCTCCAACCTGGGTTATGGTTTAACCTAGATTGGACGTAATACTGAAGAGCTACAGACAGTATTGCCATAAAGGGGGTCCCAGGAGTAATGACATTAGAATCTGAGGTTTCTGCTATCTCTTTAGCAGACAAGATTTGGCCCCCAATCTCGAAATCTTGTCTCAATCTCTCTTCTTCAGCTTCCTATTCAAGCACCAGATAGAGTATAAACACAGAAAAGTGAATGTAAAAAAGAAAGAGAAAGAGAACATACAGCCTCTGCTGCGTCCTTAGCAGCTCTGAATCGCCGAGAGCGCTGCTGATTCATCTTTGCTCTGGGTGCAACACCATCTGCAACATCAAACTTAATCCAGATGACATCTCACAGAGCAGAAGAGACAGATAGGGGGAGAAGAAGGAAGCAAAGATCACCTATAGCCAAGTAAAGAAGCTTCCTGGGACGCACTAAAGAGAAAAGGTGGTCAATGTAGGCAAACATTGATTTGAATACATCATCGTATGTGGCAGGTGCAGGCTGCAATGAAAAAACCGATAAGCTAGTGAAACATGAAAAGAAGTATAAATCCAACTGAGGATAGTTAGAGCCTCAAAATCTAGTAGCAGCAAGTTGGGTGGTAGTGAAAAAGCAACAATTGTGAATCATCTTGTCCACTAGCTACTGGGCTGGGTAAAAGAGTTACCTTTCCTTCAGGGTGGAAACAAGGATGGATGATGCCGTTCATGTCGAGGTACAGATTATCAAATTCGAAGCCGTTAGGGTTAGGTCTGGTGATATCTACCGGAATTAGGTCATCGGTGGGTTCCTCAACGACGTCGCTGATAGACTTGGGGTAGCGGTCGGCGAGCCATCTGTAAAAAGCTGGCACTCCCATGGCGGATTCGGTCTTCTTTTCACACAGATCCGATCACTTTGCCCCAATTATTTCTTGATTAGTTGCGGCTCGGGGTTTTATTCTCGATAAATCGTGCCATTTTTTTTTTTTTTTCAATCAAATACACACACTACAATGGTAGCACAACGACTTGCCCTAAAAACAGACTCATTTCAATCCCTCAAAGTTATTCAACCATGTGGTCATCAGGAAATGGTTAAACCACTAAAATGTGAACCCATTACAAGGCATCGTCGTACTAATTTGTGTCTTGTAATTTATTTGAATGATTTAGTGATTTCTTAAACACAACCAATGTATACGGGTGGTAAACTAAATAAATTTCTTTCGAGCTCTATGGGAGGTGGACAACGTCGAACTCCACGTTACCCAATGGATTGGATCATAGACCGACTGTGAGAATTTGTTGCTTAGTCGACAAGTAGCTATTTGGATGAGGGATTCCAAAGGTAGTTATAATGACAATGTAAGAAATTATAGATGCGGAACAATCGAACTAAAGCGAAGATGTTGTTTTATTAGACAAAACTGTAATACAAATACAAAGTATATGTAATATAAAAGACGAATATGACGGTTTCTCTCTCGATCATGAAGCGATAACTTATAAGATGATAGATGCTTGCTTTAGGCAATCTCCTAAGATAAAGTTCCGGCTCTATTATGCTGTAAGTAGTTTCGCGGACGTATATCTTGTAGGATACGACTATCGAACTCCGTACAAAACACCGTTCGGAGTTCCTTGCAAACTCTACTTTGTGTTTCTCCTAAAGTTTAGAGAGATGAAGAAAATCAGAATAATTGGGATCAATCCTTTCTCTTGAATCACTTCTCATGATCTCTATATATAGTACTCCAAATGGTATGTTGATCAATGGGTGCTTTCTCAACGGACGTGTTGGTTTGCAAACCAACACATATGCTAAGAAGAAATGTGACCTTTGTTTCTAAGAAACATGACTTTTCATTATAAGAAACGATACGTGACTTTTTCATTGAAGAAACGTTACCTTTCATTTGTCAATCCTCTTCTTAAACTCTAACAATACCCCACATTTTCTATTCAAACTCAATAATACCCAACATTTGAATAGAAAATAAGTTCCATAACTTTCTAAGAAAATAGATTGAATATGCATCATAAGAAGGTGTCTTATGTACTTGAACCTTTCGTAGTTATAGTTATCAGATATACTTTGTAGGTCACATTAGTCTTGAATTAACCACGTTTTATAGTAAATCTAGACAATAAATGAAACACATATTTCATCTTTACATTTTCAGCTTATACGGTTTTGTTCGTTTTGGTCCTGAACATATCCCGTTTTCATGAGAGCTCTAAAGAATTTAACCATCTCAATTCTCATAGATGCCATCCGACATCTCTCATATAGATAGCGTTAACTAAATATAATCAGTCATATTCCGCTTTTACAAAAGTTATTAACGTTATTAAGAATAAAATATTCAACTCTTAAACGTCAACGGAACATACATTTCTGGAAACATATTTTAACTTCATAGCAATGAGAAATGTATGTTATTCTTGTGTGAGTCTTCCCCAACCAGTTTGCCTATTGAACCTAGGCCATAGGATCTCCAATGTTGCTAGGTTAAGTTTCCGTCAAGTGGTGACTCATTGTATTGGCTTAAGACCCATTCCCCTCGATGTGAATATGACTTGCTCTTTTGGTAGGCTTTTAGTCAAGGGATCAACCAAGCTTTCATTTGATAAAATGTAATCCAATTCTATCACCCCATCAGAAAGCAATTGTCGTATTGTGGTATGTCTTAGTCTAATATGCCTTGATTTGCCATTGTATATTGTATTTTTACCTCTACGTAAAGCAACCATACTATCAAAATGGATACATAGGTCCGTTACCAGGTTCGGCCACAACAAGATATCCTCAATAAATATTTTAAGCCATTCGGCTTCTTCCGCAGCTTTATCTGATGCGATAAATTCAGATTCCATTGTTGAACGCGCAATACACATTTGTTTAGATGATCTTCAAGATACAACACCACCACTAAGTGTAAATACATAACCACTTGTGGATTTACTATTCGTACTTCCGGAGATCCAATTCGCACCACTATATCCTTGTAAAACATGAGGATATTTGGTGCAATGCAAACCGTAATTAATTGTATGCTTTAAGTATCTCTAATTAAAGCATGCTAATGTTCTCTATTTGGATTTCTTGAATATCGACTTAATCGACTCACTGGGTAAGCCAAATATGGTATTGTACAGTTTGTTATGTACATAGGGCCTTCAACTATTTGTTTGTATTCTAACTAAGACACACTTTCACCTTCATTCGTTAAAAGCTTGTACGTCGAATCAAAATGAGTAACAACTAGTCTATATCAAAATTTAAAAACTTGTTTACAATATTTAAAATAACAGTTAGCAATTCTACTTTTTTTTTATTACTCCCTCTGTTCCTAAAAGATAAAAACTTTACAAAAAAAATTTGTTCCAAAAAGATAGAGTTTTTACTCTTTTCAATACACTTTTACAAATTCCAAAACAAATACTGAAATAATATTGGTTAAATTTTATTGGAAACTGTAAATCGTATAAATCAATTCGTTTTCTTAATAAGTATGCATAACCTTAAACATCTATCATTTTGGAACGGAGGGAGTACTAATCAGACTTTTATCGATATTTAAAATAACTAGCATAATTTCGTAGAAAGCTTTACAACAGCAAAAATTTACCGTCACCGTCCTTTATCGTTTGAAAATCTTTTTAGATTTGATATAAAATTATAAGATTTGTTTCGTTGAGTCATAAACTCTATTTTCTCTTGTGAGCACAACAATTCCTTAACAGTTCGTACATTAATATTTACGGCTGGATTTTTTCTATTTAACCATGTCTATTCTCCCAATCCTTTTAAGATTATAACTAGATGACTTGGATAACTCATATGTGTTTTCATTATCATTTGCACGATGTTCAACTCTTTTTTTTTCTGGTAAAACTAGAAAAGTCAAAAGGAGCTAAATAAAGCGAGACGCCAATAAAAAGGCGAATATATTTGACATTCTATTCGTCGAGAAATATAAATCTATATATGTAAATTGTAAACGTCACAAAAGAAAAAGTAAATCGATGTTGACAAAAAAAAATGGACTAAGAAAAACAAATAAAAGTAAATCTATCGAGAGATAGACGTGAAAGGGGGATTTTAGCATTTTGCCGAGAATGTATTTGTCGAGTTTCGGGAGAAATCGGAGCTAGAAATCGTAAGAATTTCGTAACATTCTCTCATTCTCTTGTCGGAATTTCGATCTGCACAACCTTGTCCAATTTTCGATCTGCTTGGTCCATGTTCTTGACGATTAATAGTTAGGTTTTTTTCTGTTTCATTTTCAGATGTTTCTTTAAAAGATGGTTTGTTGATTCTGATAAATTCAATAGCTCTGCTTGGTTGCTGTCTTAAATGCAACATTTATTTTGGTTTCGCTAAATTGTCTTCTGCAGAAGAGAATTTAGCATTTAAAGAAAGTTAGATTTGATGTTTCATGATAGTTTCTAAATTATATCGTTAGATAGCTTTCTTTGTTGGTCTTTTCTACCAATTTTTCTGGGTACAAGGCTAAGCATTTATGTCTTGTTGTAGTGGTAATGGGGAGAGAACCTGTGGACAAACACATGGATAATAAGTCAAACAGTTTCACAGAAAGCTCAACGGGATCTTCGGATGATAAGAAAGTCCAAGGTCCTTCCACTATTGAGGCTACAGAGGTGAAGGAATGCACTGAGCAGAGCTTGGTTGCCAATGATGCTCATAGGACGCCTGGACCCCATACTTCTTCTGACAGTAAGAAGAAACTCAACTCATCGTCTCGTGGTAGCAGGAACCACACTGTTCCTAAACCGTTTTCCCTGTCGGCTGAAAAGCCTGCTTCCTCAGTCTCTGGTAATGCTGCTAGCAACAACTCGTCTTCAGCATCAAGAGGTTCACAGGTAACCAAAGAGCCTCTTTTTTTCTTTCATGTATTGCTCCAAGGGCTCATGTGGTTCTCTTCTCTACTACTTATCAAAATACCTTAGCATAATGTTTAGCCCTTATGGGATTTTCAGTTTGTAGTTTGATCAATCTTTTGCTTTGCTCGTTTGTTTCAGCAAAATTCACCTCTACCATCTAGGAAGACTACCGATCACAAGAAGCACCATGATGACGAAGATAGTTTTTCTGTTGCTTCCTCGTATCCTTTATGTAGATTTAAACCAGAAAATAACATTTTGTGTTTTATATCTAACCACTACAGGAATCTTCTGATCCTTAACCATTTGTAGATCAGCTACATCCATAAGAACTATTAAACCAAAGCTAACGGTTGGAGTTGCTCCAACGTTTAGGAGCACAGCGCGGTTGGAGAGACGGAAAGAGGTATTTTTGGGTAACACAATAAGGAAAAGTTTTAAGGAAGCATTGCAATGTGCTGTTTCTCGTAAATACCCTTCCTTTTTTCTTGTTTTCGTCATTCTGCTATTTAGCAACATATTTTTGGTTTCAGTTTTACCAGAAATTAGAGGAGAAACAGAAAGCACTTGAGGAAGAGAAAAGAGAAAACGAGAAAAGGCTCAAGGTAAAAGATATATGCTCATGCATACATGTGCATTAGTCAGTATATGATGTATGAATTTGCTTTTTCCGTGTGCATCATGACAACTTACAAAGTTCTGCGCTTTCATTAGGAATAGTTTGATGCAGTTAAAATGTGTTGCACAATTCGTTAAAAAATAATCTTACATGTTGGATTCAAAAGAATTTTTTATCTTCCAAGCTTAACATTCTCAAAAACATTGAAAATGTATTTTATTTAGGAAGAGCAAGAACTAGTCACTAAGCAACTCCGGAAGAACATGGCTTACAAAGCTAATCCGGTGCCAAATTTTTACTACGAGGCTCCTCCACCGAAACTTCCATTGAAAAAGGTATGGATACATATAACCACACTGTCTTTACCTCCTCTTTCTATTCCCACTTGGATTCATTTTCTGACTTGTCCAAAAATTGAAAAATGTTGAATTCCATGATAAATTCAACATTTAGCTTCCTTTTCTTGTGATCGGTTGAGATGCTTTTATCCCCACCAACAGCATATCCTACTCGACAGTCATGTTAGCTTTGTTTTGTTTTTGATTTTGGCAATATCTCACTATCATAATCATGAATACACTTTATGAATGGTAACAACAGGTAACATAATTTACGTATTCAGATGTTGGATTTTGGTTAAATGAACTAAAGGAAGCAGTGATTCATGGCCATCACTCCATGTCATCCTCTCGATATTTAAATCAATTAGACTTTTCTAAAACCTGAAAACTCTTTGGAGAAGTTATTACATGGATATTATGAAAGGAGCTTTTAACGTTGTATGCTTGTTTGACCACAGTTTCCACTGACTCGGCCCAAGTCACCAAACCTAAACCGCAGAAAGAGCTGCAGCGACACAGTTAACTCATCATATCAGGAGGTGAAAGGTAAGCATAGTGTGGGGCATCGGCACAGTGTAGACGGTTGCAAGGAAGAAGGAAAATCGAACAATGGCCCAAGGACTCCAAATATGAGAATGTCGACAAGGGAAACATCAAGGTCTGAACAAGTGTATGGAAAGAAGAAGAGTGGCCAAGATGGAGAGAAAAGTGAGAATGGCATTGATGTTGTGGAGTGAAGGCGTAGTTATAGTTTCGTTTTGACTAACTTTGGTGAATGAGAAAAGAAGAAAAAAGGTGAGAAGCAAGAAGAGGTTTTAGAGTGAAAGACAAGTTTAAAAGTTTGGGTTTTTATTTGTTGTTTTGTTTAATGTTCTGCAGATGGATTGTTCTAAATTTGATTGCTAAATGAGGTCCCCGACTTTCTGTTATCTTTTTGAGAATTGATGTGATGTGCAATGTGTATAATGAAGGTTGTTGTATCGATTCCTGTAAGCGAAAAGAATATGGAGAATCCCTTCAATTCTTGTGTTGATCGGCTAACCGAAATGACCAAATCTCGGTTTGGTATGGTTGTAAATGCGAAGGCCAAGTCAAATGATTATCACGGAATTGCTTAAAAGTATTGCCATTTGACTAATTAATCCAGTTTGCATAGAAAATGTTGAATGCTCAACGTCGTGCTAACCGTTAATTAGTTGATAAAGTAGAATTTTTAGGAAAAGTAAAATGATATATTTAGTTTTCAACAATTCACTAATAATAGTTTTGACTGAGAAAACGTGAAAGAGTGCGTCTCTCTCCATCGACCCTTAAAATTAAGAACAATCTCTCCTCCAGCATCGGACGGATCTGCCTTTTTCTCTTCTTCTCAGCTGAATTCATATACCACACACACACACACTAGTACACATGTAACACAAGACACGAATCGAATTGATCAAATCGGAAGCACGATCCAATCAAAGGCGATGGAGTTGGATATAGAGCTGCTACAGTTGCCGGAGACATCACCAATGTCGATGAAATCGAATCAGGATTTCGTAAAGAAGCTCTTTGACCAATGGCTTGCGCTCCCTGAAACCAATCGCTTGGTAATTATTTAAAATCTTTGGATGTGTTTGTTGGAATTTGGAATGATGGTTTGGTATTATGATAGGTTGCATCACTGGTGAATGATGTCAAGGCAGGGGTGGCACTGAACGTAGGAGGAGGAGGAGGGTCGTCTTCTTCGGCTGCAAATTCAGGTTCTAATAGTCCTTTGGCTACAATGTTTCCTGCACGCAATGGACCTCCTCTTTCTCCAAGGAACTCCACTGGCTCCCCTCGGATCACCAGGCAGAGGACTGGCCTCTCTAATCTTAGCTCTCCTCTCAAAGTTGTTTCTGACCATCTCAAAGAGCTCATCCCTCAGTTCTACTTTGAAGATGGTCGCCCTCCACCAAATGACCAAGAAGAGCAGTGTATTGCTAAGATCAACACTCTTTTCCATGGCCATGACGATGGTTTGCAATTGCAAGGTTTGCTTTCTTGCTTTCTTGCTCTTTCCACATCTTCATCTCTATTAATCATGCCTTCCTTTTCCTCAGATTTTAAATTGGTCACTACTGAGATTTGCAAGGTTCCTTCCTTTTTCTCTTCCTCTCTCTTCAAGAAAGTTGATACCAATAACACTGGTTTTGTTAAAAGGTTTGTTGTTTCTTCACATTTTCCATCGTTAGCTACAGAGTTTGTTTCATCTTATGTATATACTAGCTAGTCCAGATATCATAACCCACGGATTTTGCTTTACAGACAAGACTTCATTGATTATTGGGTGAAGGGAAATATGCTGACAAAAGAGATAACAACTCAGATATTTACAATACTGAAGCAACCAGATAACAAGTACCTTGTCCAGGTGCTTTTTCTGAATATCCGGTCCTTCTTTATGCAAGAATTGTTTTCATTTCTTGAGTTATTGGATTTTTGACAGGATGATTTTAAGACTGTGCTCCAAGAACTATTGGCAACACACCCTGGTCTTGAATTCTTGCAAGGCACACCTGAGTTTCAGGATAGATATGGTTAGTCCAAGACTCTGATGTGATGCACTTTCTGTTTTTTCTTGCCAAATGATATTATTGCTGAAAAAGTATTAGTACAAGAAGATGATATGTTCACATTAGATAGAAACAATTCTATAATGATGTGTGACAAATGAAAAGTTAAGTATGTGATCCGTTGTAATGTTTGTTGAAAACTTTTGGAAACAGCTGAAACTGTAATATACAGAATATATTACTACATAAATAGGAGTGGGAATGGGCATCTTACCTTGAGAGAGCTTAAGCGAGGAAATTTAGTTGACGCAATGCAGCATGCCGATGAAGAAGAAGATATCAACAAGGTGTTGAGGTAGGTGACTCAAAATTAATTAGTAATATTCATATTTATTCCTTATATCCTGGACTCTACGGTTTATTAGGTACTTCTCTTATGAACATTTCTATGTCATATACTGCAAATTCTGGGAGCTTGATACCGACCATGATTTCTTGATCGACAAAGAGAATCTCATCCGGTATAGTAACCATGCACTCACATATAGGATTGTCGACCGAATCTTTTCCCAGGTTCGCATATTTGCATCTGCATTGCTTCTATTTCTTGTACCTACTAGCTTTTGGAATGTCTTTGTCACTGTCTCTACTTATATAGGTACCCAGAAAGTTTACTAGTAAAGCCGAAGGAAAGATGGGTTATGAGGATTTTGTTTACTTCATATTGGCTGAAGAAGACAAGTCATCAGAACCCAGTCTCGAGTATTGGTGAGAATGATGGCAATTTGCATATATCACACACACACACACACAAAAAGGGATATTTAGTTAGAGATTTTTGATGACATAGGTTCAAGTGCATAGATTTGGATGCAAATGGAGTTTTGACGCGGAACGAGCTGCAATTCTTTTACGAGGAGCAGCTGCATAGAATGGAATGCATGGCGCAAGAGGCGGTTCTGTTTGAGGATATTCTGTGCCAATTATTCGACATGGTCAAACCAGAGGACGAAGGGTACATTTGCCTGAATGATTTGAAAGGTTCTAAACTTTCTGGAAATGTTTTCAATATACTTTTCAACCTAAACAAGTTTATGGCATTTGAAACGCGCGATCCCTTCCTCATCCGTCAGGTATCACACAGCCTTTTTAATTAAGCTATATACTTCAAAAAGAGAGATTCATTATTGATTCGTAATAATACTGATAGGAGCGGGCAAATCCTACATGGACGGAGTGGGATCGTTTTGCTCATAGAGAATACATTAGGCTATCCATGGAAGAAGACGTCGAAGATGCTTCTAATGGAAGTGCTGAAGCATGGGATGACTCACTTGAGGTCCCGTTTTGAGACTTCCATGGTGATCCTTCTCATTTACAATTTTCTAAAGCTAAACAACATAATAGAGGCGCCAATTCCGGTTTTCGGCTCAGGTTATTTTGGTTTTTTTAAATTTCGGTTAAGGCGGATGAATACTGCGTCACTTTAGGATTGGTTTGATTCATTTTTTTCCGGTCTGGGATTCGGTTTGGGATAAGAATATATAAACGATCTCTAAAGAAATTGAGGTTTCAATCAGTAAACAGTATTTCTTTTAGGTCCGTTGGATTTTGATATTTGTACCAGATTACTTTATTTTTCCTTTGGTTTTCTTTATTGAATGGTGTTTTATTACGGTTTGGACTTATCTAGCAATTCGAGATTCATATCAAAACATCATGTTCTCACTTTATCCCGTTATACCGTGTCATGGAGATTTTTTTTTAAAAAATTGTTAGAATCTATATATTAGACCAATAACGTAAAATAGGCCAAATGAAAAACTCATTTAAAATGCCGAAAAAGGATTAAGCTCATTGAGATGTTCCAAGCTCAGAAACCCATATCCTAAATCATGAAACTTTAAACCTAAGTTTTCGCGTCCCTATTTAAAGAGATTGGATGTGAGAGTTAAAGGGAAAGAGTGTTGCAAGGGAGAGGATGTGAGAGTTAGAGGCAAAGAGTGTTGCAACGGTGAAGCCTTGCCAAAATCTTATCGGAGCTGCTGGCGCGGACTTGGGTCCACCACCGTTGCCAAATATATTCTATATTTTACATCTTTAGTGGGGTTATTGGTTTATGAATTTTAATGGATTTGGAAATCCAAACAAAATCTAGTGTTATTGGTTCTATGATTTTAAAATCCATATTAAAATCCGGTGTTATTGGTTCTATGATTTATAAATCCTAATTAAAATTACGTGTTATTCAATCTTACGGATTTACTTATGGATTTGATTTCACTTAGGATTTTAATGGATTTGATTTCACTTAAGATTTTAATGGATTTGAAAGGAATTCATGTCAAAAATACAAAGGATCAAATCCGAGGGGAAACCTTCGGATTTACAAAGATTTTTAAATCTTATAAGATTTACAAATCAAATAACACAGATTTATAAATCCACAAATCAACTAAAATAATCAAACCAATAAATAAAACACCATCAAACAAAATAATAGAAAAATTGTGTCACGGATGTACTTTTCGTCTCTTCTTCATCATCTTATGTATGTTTTTCTTTATTTTTTCTTTTTATAGGTTTGTTCATTTTTCTTGCTATTCACGTGATCAATTTCTCTATGATTCTTCACAATAAGGATTTAAGTGAATATTATTGCGAAATCATATACTAATCATCGTAAATAATATATATAAAGATACAAAGGTGTATGTGTTAGTGTTCGTTTTTGATGGGTTAAGTTTTATTTGTTTTAATTGTATAAGGTAAGAATTTGTATAAGATATAAGGTAAGAATTTTTGATTAAGTTTTAATTGTATATAATACAGGTAATAATTATAATAATTATAATATAGATAATATTAAAATTCTTTTTTATTTTTAAAAGTGACACATATACAATTAAATAATTTAAAATTTAAAATTTAAAATTTAAAATGTTATTTCGGTTTACTTAATCCATGATTTCAATTGATTTATCAATGACTATGGTTTAACGAATAGTTTAGGCTTAACTAATTTCATTTGGTGACTTTTGAAGAGTTATTTAGTTCATGTTGTTTTATGATGAATTTATTAAGAATGTGTAGTAAAACAGAAAGGTAAAAAGTTTGGGAAATGACACTTATATAGCAGGAAATACGCAGCCAACTAAAAAAAAAACTAACTTTATTTAACAACCATAGATCTAAACCATTAAAACTAAATCAAAAGTCTAATTATTTGTGTCTGTAAGTAAATATTCCTCAACTCTTATCTCGTTTGTTTGCAGGGGTAAAATTGTCCAGAAAACCATTTAAAACCTTCATAAGTGTCAAGAAAGTACACCATCCTTCCACAGTATCTAAATTAAAAGGAAAGTACCTATAGATGTAAGAAGCCATATTTGAACAAGAAGCTTTGAGATCTAACGTTTATGCTTACTTCCATATAACTACATTCACATTTTCCCAAAAGCAGTTACAAATAAAGATAAGACAAGACTTGCAGTCTGTCTGAACAAAAGCCATTTATCGGATAGCACCGGTCATATTAGCGCCACCAAGATTTGCCCCTTCCAAATGCTGCAACATAAACATATCGCAAGATCAACAGTTTACGCTCTACTCAGAAACTGGAAAAATTAGAAAGGGATGCAAGGTCTACTTATTTGCCCCTTTTGCATGTATGTTTTAAAATACTTTCGTATTGATTTTGCACGTACCGCTTCTCGCAGATTCACATGCCTCAAGTAAGCTCGTTGAAGGTTTGCTCCTTTTAGGTTGGCATTACTCAACTTCGCACCCTATACCCAATACATGTATGACCCAGTTAAACCGCACAAAATACTCATTGTATCTCATTTTGATTCATCAGGAAGGTAAGCACAAATTGATTTAAGGCTGAATATAAGCTCAAACTGAGATAATGTATGAAATGTCGGCAAAGGAATGGCTTTACCTTCAAATTGGCACCTTCTAGATTTGCCCCTTCTAAGTTGGCATTTGTAAGGTCTGCATTCTGATAGGTAAGACAAAGAATTAAACATAATCACTGAACCACGTTATGCTCGTACCCCCTTCTGGATACATGGGATTGAAAAATGGATTATACCCCAGAGGAAATCTAATTGACACGGATAACTCAAAACCTTTTTCATAGTGAAAAGTCTACGCTAAAAATCTATCCAGAGCACTAAGGTACCTGCAAGTGTGCAGTGCGGAGATCTGCACCACAGAAGCTACAGTCAACTAAGCAGGCATCTACAGTACAAAAGTAGGAATTCTAGTCAAATTCTGTTTCAGGTAAAATATCATTTCAGGGTCTGAAAGATCATTAACAAGCAAGATTAGGTTATATGCACCTTGCAAATTTGCACTTTGAAGATTTGTACCGGCTAACAATGCTCCTCTAAGATTAGCACCGGTAAATTCACACCTTTGATAGGAAGGATAAGAATTTAAATCTTTCAAGAAATGTTAACGAGTACAAATGATATACATGTGATGGGATCTAACAAGTTCCTTACTCGCGCAAAATTGCATTGTGAAAGATAGAGCCCTCAGCATCAGCATCCTGATTAAACATTTAGTAACTCAGGAGATATGATTAAGAAGATTTTCAAGCAGACTCCCGAGATATGCTGATAAATTCTTTTCCCAAAGCAGAAAGAAAGTGAATACAACATATTTACCCGAAATTTGGCACATTGAAGATTTGTACGAGAGAAAAACACATTCCTGAGACAAGCATAGCTGAAATCCACAAGGGATAGATCCTGCAATATTCAAAGAGAAACGCTTTAGACAGTAAATACGGAATAGTTATTTTTTAGACACTAACTAAGTCAGCAAATATGTACATAAAATGACAATAGCACTCAAATATGCGCTAGGAAAATAAACTGCAAATTCCTTTGACATTAAAACAACAAGAATCAGTTAATCGTATACGTTCTATTAATTTTCCTCCAAAAAAGTTGATCAAAAGTACAAATGATCTCTGAAACAACTAATTCTAGTCAGCAGAACTGCAGTGAGTTAAAGTTAGCCAATAGCGTGGGAACCTACGAGCAAATGAGATCAAGACATATTACCAGTTTAGAAAGATCAATTCCAGAAAGATTAACCCCTCGGAACCTGACTCTTTCGGATTGTATACATTTGATGATATCTACACGCGTTAGTTCAGCTTCTACTTCAACAACGTCTCTTCTCAAATCTTTTATTCTGTCTTTCAGCTCCTGAAATAGGATAGAGAATACAAGTGTTTTACTTCAGGAGCAAAAAGAAGTCTTGTACTCTACAAAGATAAGACTTCAGTTACCAGCTGAACAAGGAAAAAAATGAGAATAGTAAGATAAAAGAAAAGTTGGCATACAAGAAGCTGATAGTAGTCTGCTTCACGCAAAATGTCTAAACAATCAGGATCTGACAGATTGGGAACAATGCCATCACGCAACCAATTTAAAATGTGACGGAAGAACTTTCCGTCCCTGTCTATGAAGACATATCCCTGCGACAATAGTTTAGCAGAAATACTTATGTTACAAGTCCACATATGCATACTCATATATGCTATTGAATCAAGAAAGCAGATATCGTAGTTCAGACCAAGAATGTTTTGAAATGGGTAGCTGAAATCACAATTTTGGTTCTGAATTGCAGTTTAAGTAAGATAGAATGCAATGATACCGTTTTGGATTCCTGGCACATAGCATGTCGACCACTGAACATTGCTGCGAGCATCGAGTCTGGCTCACGGTTAGTCAACGTATCAATGGTAGTACAAAATTTCTTTCCACCTGCATCAACAAACAAGAGCCTTGTGTTTAGGAAAAGAAATGGTGGAGCAACCAGGAGAGAACAACACAGTTCTATACTTATCACTTATCAACCCAATAAACATTGAAATGGAACAAAGGAAACCTAATCCCCTTAGGAACTGGATCCCGAATCCGACACGAGGGATTAGGCTCCACAGCTGAACAAAACATACACGCTACATCTTGCAATTCGTCTTCCAAGTATACAATCGCGAAAACTGAAGATACGTACCAATGTTAAGTCGAACCATGGAAGACAAGTCAGAATTCGTCCCCATGAGAGAGAGAAAAAGAAGAGCACCGCTTCCGAACAAGTCTTCTGCTTCTGAAACTCGATACAATTACTAAAAGAAAACATTATTTAGATTAACACTAATTTATTGATGGGTTATTTATGTATATTAAATATCCTAAATATTATTAGGAATATGATTCTAACCTAGGTTCCATGGAATCAAAAGCGGGTATGCGGAAACGGAAACGTATAAAAACGCAAAAGCGAATTTTCCAAAAAAATTAGGAAGTGGGTACGTGTTAGAAGCCTAAATATATATATACTAGATTAGGACCCGCATAATATGCGGGTATTAGATATTGAAATTGATAATTTATGTAGTTATGACCCGTGTAATTATATTCTAAATTAAAATCTGTAAAATTATATTCAAAATTGAAATCTGTATAATTAGCAGATAACTTTTTTCCAATTGCATAAATAGTCTTTTATATTGTATCATTTTATTTGGAACTTATTACTCTCTTGATTAAGTGAATAAAATAAATTAATGTCATATTAATATAGGAAACGGTCTTGGTGTATTATATAAAATTACAGATTTTTGTTTGTTAATTTAAAATATGGTACTATGCTTTTTTATTTGAGTAACAACATTTTGCTATTTGAACATAATGGTAATTATACCATTTTTAAGCTTACTTTTCTTTTTTTAATTGCACTCTCTCCTCTTTCTTTTTAATTGGTATGAAACCTATTTACTTTAATTTATTTGACCATGATGACAACTATACTTTTTGTCGACACATAGTTTCCTCTTTTCCAATTGCATTGAGTATCTTTTTTTCTAATTGTTATGCAGTTTTTTGCCTTATTTTTGTTATGACTATACATTTTTCCTTAATTCCGTTTCTTTCGACTTTATATTTTTTGTTCTACTTTTTTATTGATATTTTCTTTTAATTTATTATTACTTTTTAAATTAGACTACAATTAGATTTAAAAGTAAATAGTATAGATTATGAATTTTTTTATTGACACATGTCACAATCTAAACTAACAATGACACATGTCATAATCTAGGGAGTTACGATTTGGTGCGCATTCAACTTTATATAATAAGATTTGTCTTTTCTTCATAATTGAAGTTATTTTTTCTACCTTTTATAAGCTTATATTCTTTCTATATTTTTTTTTTTGCATTTTTATGATTACTTTACATTATTTTTTAAAACTCAGTTTGTAGTAAGTTTAAATTATTAGAAATTTTCTTTTTTTCTTCTAATAGTTTTGTGTTAGTAAAAAGTTTCCTTTTTATTATTTGTCGAATTACTTGACAATAATTTTTTTAGTAAAAAGTTTCCTTTTTATTATTTGTCGAATTACTTAACAATAATTTTGTTAGTATTCCATTTTAAATTTAATTTTATTTAATTTTAAGTTTTAACACATGTCACAATCTAAATTAGCAATGACACGTGTCGCAATCCCGTGAGTTACAATTTTGACAAACTCTGCTTTATATAATAAGATATATATATATATATATCACTAGATGACTCCCCGCGTTATACGCCGATTAATAGTTTGTAAGAGTTAACAATTGCCAATAATGTTATAATTTGTTTTTTGGTTTATTTTGGTCTTTAGGATAATTTTTAAATTTTTTATGAATAATAGCACCTACAATAAAGCATATAGTGAGACGATAATACGATTTCGATTCCTATTTAAATTTTGATCAAATAATTTTTATCTCAAATAAATTTAACTTTTAAATTATTATCTAAATACAATTTCTTTGTTAAAATATCCAATAATTTTTTTTAAAAATATTTTATGATTAATTTTTTATAATTGTGTTCAATATCCATTTTGTTAAAGCAATGTGAATTATTTGTGAATAACAATATAAAAAATGAAAATAATCTACTATAGATAAGTTTGTATAGTTTAATTTACATTTTAATCAAAATATTATTTTTCTCTAATAGATCAATATTGTTTTTTATTTTATTCAATAGTAAATTTGGACATTTGGATTAAACATTTTTTTTGTAATCTTACGTAAACTTATAAAAATACTCATGTTGAAATTTTGTCATTTGTGTATAACTTTATATATAATATATGAAATTTACTAAGAATTTACATAAAATAATCAATTGAATAAGAATAATCAAAGTTAATGGGTTAAGTATGAAGTTAATTAATTCTGATTCTTTATAAAGTTAATGAGCTAAGTATTCAATAACCCATATGTAATTGAATGAGTTTTTTGCCATGTCACATTTGACATGGCTTTTATTTTGTCTAACTTTTAAGGAGAATGAGACACATAAACATATTTGAAAAAATCACCTCCATAATAATATTTAGGGGATTTCATACTATATTAAAAATGTAAAAAGAAAACAATCTTAATACATTATTAAAAATGTAAAAAGAAAACAATTTTAATACATTATTAAATAACTTAATATGAATAATCCGCATCAATATGATTAAAAATTAAAACTCTAAACTTCCATCTTGAATTTAATTTTTTCAACTACATCGAACTATATGATGTAATCACTAAACTTAAATCTTTCAAAGTAATCTTAGTCAACTAATCAAATTAGTAATTTCAACATCTCATTTAATATATAAAAAGACAAAAATTAGTGTGCATAAATGTTTTGTTTTATACAGAGAGACACGCCAAAATAAAAAATATATTTTAATTGTTTATCTTATTTTATTTGTAAACGCTTCCAAAATAAACACTTAAAGCTTCCAAAACTGAATCAAAATTTCCAAAACGCTTCAAAAGTGGAATTAAAGGTTCCAAAACGATTCCAAACTTGATTATTTTGGAATCGCGATTCCACGGAGCTTCCAAGAGATTCCAAAAGCTTCTGAATCCGATTCCGATTCCGAAGCAGGAAGCGGTCCTCCAATGAAGCTTCCGTGCAACCTAGATTCTAACAAACAATCTAATTTATGGATCGGATTCAGCTCGGGTATCAAAAAAATTCGGGTATATTGGTAATGGGGTGTATAAACTGATCGGATATATTATAGCATCGAGTCGGATTCGGATCATATCCGATTGGTTTTGGATATATCCAAATGCATCCAAACTTCATCTTTTATTTTAAATGTATGTGTATGTGTGATAATAAGGGACTTTAATCTCATTTGCCCTCCAAGCCAATTTTCTATTCTACAATGCCCCCCATATCATTTTGATTTATGTTCTGATTTATTTTTAAATAGAAAACAAGTAAAAGACGGATTTCTCCTTACTAAATGTTGTGAAAAGACAAAAAAGAGAAGGAGAACAACTTCTGATTTCTTTCACAACTCCACGACAATTTCTCCAAATCAGAAGTTACAAATCCCTAATAAGATTTCTCATTTTCCTCCTCTTATTTTCGCAAATCTGAAAGAGAAAGAGAGATTAACCGTCTCTCTTCATCGTCTTACAAGCTTCGCCGTCGCAGTAACCCTTTCCGTCGCCTTATTCCAATCGTTTTCATCAATCTCTTCTTCTCCGTCACTCTTATTGCTCCGATTTAGACTGATTTCGTTACCATCGCCGTCTCTAGCACAATCGCGTCATCAACTTCTCCGTCTACGCAAACTTCTAGGTGAGCCCTTTCCTCAATTACAACTCTTAATTTTCAGAAAAAACGATTTTGATTGATAATGGATTTTCGTTTTTGGGTTTCGATTTGTATAAAGATTTTTATTTTCAATTGAAATTAGTCGGGTTTTACTACAAATTGGAGATGTGTCGGTTTGAAATTGGACAAATTGGAAAAGTAGAAAATCCAAATTCTTTTGTTAAATCAATCAATTTATGCAAGCATTAAAGTTCAGGTTTCAATTGTTCACAAAATTCCTAAACCCACTTCCTTTGAGAATAGGTGATTTTGCTCATCTAAGATTATGGTCAGGTTATCAATTGATGCTTCCGCTTCTAATTAATCAACCTAGGATGTCAAATTCAGGGTGATCAATCCTAAATCAGAATTAATGCAATCTAAATGAAGAACCATAAGATAATCCTAATATGAATTCAATTCTAACAATTCATCTTAAATCCTTTGAAAACCCCTAAACCTAACAAGCGGATTACTCAGACATGGATGCAGAAAAAATGATGACTGAATAATACTGCATTAAATAATGATAGAGAAAGAGATACAAAAGGGTTCGAAGAAATCTGAATGGTCTGAAAACTTGTCTCTCTAACTCTTAAAATCTCTCTGAAGCTCACTCTCTTGAATAAAATCTAAGGTAATGAAAACTAAAAGAAAACTGAGTATTTATAGGTTAAGATTAGCGTTGGCCTTGATTTTTTAACTTCTGGAACATCTGGGGCGAAAAGGAAATCTTCAAAATTGAAAAAACCTTCTTTCTTCGCGAAATATATTTCCCCGTCGATCGACGCTAAAGGTCTTCTGTCGATCGACGCTTAGCTAAATTTCCTGCACTTTTCTGCATCAAGCTTGCACAATCATACCAATTAGTTAAGGAGTTTAGTGAACAATTGAACCTTAATTCTACTGCGTGTCTTAACCTTTTAATAACCATGTGATAGCTGAGTCTATTAGGGAATAGGTGCTAGCTGCGGTTTTCCTCAGTCAAGTTTTAACCTCTTAACCAACTTCCTGCAAGTGCACAGCAATCACGATTAGTATAGTAAAGGGATCGAATCCACATGGACTTCTTAACCACATTTCGAATTGTAACGAATAAAACTAAGCTAGAACAAAATATGGTGTCGTTTGTGATTAAATAAATTGTGAGCAAGTGAAACTTGAATTGTAAGTTGTAAATCAACGGGAGAAAAGCGCTAGGACTCGGAAAATTCGCAGAGAATTATGCAACAACAAAGATCAAATGAAAGCCTAGGGATAAGGATAATGACTGGGATGTCTAGAACTCATAACACAATTGTAAGGTTTTTTCACTATCGTATAAACAAGTTCTAATAGAGTTCACTAAACTCCTTAACTAATTGATATGATTGTTAAGACGCTTAGCTCATCGAATACTAGATCCGGAGGCATTAAGAACACTTTCGTGGATACACCTACCTATGATCAAATTGCTAGATGCGCGGTAAAGCAATAGGCATTAAGAATAAGCAAAGATGAAGACTAGATTTTATCCCTAGACAGTCATCGATTCTATTGAAACATAAGACTCATTGAAAACCCTAAATCCTAACTTGTGGACTACTCAAGCATGGGGACGAAAACCAGCAAAGAGATGATGAATAAACTTGGTTAAAAGAGAAAGGGTTAGAAGATTCTTCTCTATAGCGAAGTACAAAGCGAGATCTCCTCCTTAGAGTTCTTGAAACACAAATCTATGAAAGAACAATGGGGCTGCGTTTTTGTGATGTATCCTAGGTCGAAATTTTGGCACACACCTAACAAGAGGCTAAAAGCAAGTATATATAGGGTCTTGAGTCTTCTAGGGCTTCGAAAAGGGCAAAAACGTCAAAACAGTCGAAACAGCTCCGCAGAGGACCGTGGCACCGTTCGGGATTTTAGGTCGGTATGGAGGTTCAGTTTGCCATGTCCTGAGGCATCCTGATGGTATGGGTACCGACCACGTGATCGGGTCGGTGTGAGGGGTCGGTTCTCCTCCTTCTTCATCTCCTTAGCAGTTTGACATGTCTTTGGTCTTTTGGGTATAACTCTCTCCACACAAGTCTAAATGCTTCGATTCCACCTCCATTGGAATGCTGACTCAAAGGGCTATCTTCCCTCAAAGTTTCATCTAATTCCAAATCCATTTGATCCTCCGTTTACTGCTAAACGTCCGGCGTATGTAATCTGTCTATCTTGGTGAAATGTGTAAACTTGGGAATTCCTTGGCTCCAATGGGTTCTTTAGCTCGCATGAGTTGCTGTAGATTGGTGTATACTCCATAATGCTCCTTCTGGTCCTTTTTGATTTATTTTCCTAATAAAAACTCTTGAACTATAAATACGAGAAAACTACTTCTAAAGGTGTATAACCATGCATAAATACACTAAATATGTATTGAAAACCATAGTATTATAGGTAAAATATGGGACTTATCAACTCCCTTAGACTTAGCCTTTTGCTTGTCCCCAAGCAAACGAACAAAGTAAGGAAAAGAGGTTTGAAAATACAGAACTTACATGACTTTTCTGAATGTAGCCTTTAGATCATAACTCGTAATCCACATATCACCTGGTTGGTTCATGACCATCGTCATCGGCCACACATTCATGACCATCGCAAACTGGTCCATAAATCTCGATCCTGCAAAGTCTCAATCCTCCCGTTTCCAACTCTTAGTGTGGTGTTTCTCATCAAAGGAATCATCCAAGGTAAACTAGGCTAGGATTTAAAAGGCTAATTTAAGTTGTGAGGCTTATTGTTTTTAGGGTTACCATATTCTCCGGGGATGCGAGACATTATGCAAAATTGCAAGAGATAACGGATCTATTGAAGCCCACAGTTCCAACCACTTTCAACGCCCTTTCCCCTAGACTTAGATTCTTCGGGGAATCGCTTGTAAATCTCATCAATTTCTTCACTCCTCCACGCCATTCCTTGGGGATTTTGTCGACCTTAGACTCTTTTATAGACATGTTTCTTTGCATTCTAAACCATTTATTTATTTGTTTTTTTATTATTATTTTTTTTTTATGAATGGGGGAGAAACGGTCTCTTAATACGTGAGTTCAATAAGGTCACAAAATTGTTACCAATGATGTGTCGTTCCCAAGGAATAACAGTCTTTAAAAACTTTGTCTTTGTACTCCATCTTTTATACTCCAATCTTCGCATCTCTAGTGGTTAGAACTACGTTGATCCTCTTTCTCTCCGACGTTTTTGCACACATCTGCATATAGGGTTAAGAACAAGAGTGCAAGTGGTTTGAAAGAAGGTTAAGGGTATAGGTGGGGTACCAACTAAAAATGAGCTAGCCATTCAAGACAACAAGAGGGTGGTAAAAAGCAAAAAGATTTATGGAATGTGATGTTTCCTTGAGCTAACTCCTCTAATGAGAAACGGTGGATGTATTGGTGTAAATAGAGCCAGAATTGGGCTGATTGGAGACAGTGCATTTTCAAAATCTTCTGGGGAAATTCAAGTCATGAAGGTTTCCGAATCGCATGAACAACCATGTAACAATGGTCACTAATCACAACATCTGGGCATACATTCATAAGATGTCAATCGTTCAAAATAGGTTTTTGACTCGATGAAATCCGAATGAAAACATAAGATAATAGGAAAAACTCATCAGTACAACTAAATCCCCCCAGACTTACTTCACACCGTCCCGGAGTGAAACCAGTCCACAATTGGGAGATCGACTCAATAAAAGTGAAAAATAAAAGATAGGTAAAGATAGAATCGAAGTCGTAACACCTGGCTCAAAAGGTCTCTGAAACCGTCTCAGGTGTGTCCGGAACTTCTCTTGGAATGTGCTCGTCGTCGGTGTTAAGATCATGGATCTCTGTACCGTCAGAATCATCATCATGGACGACATGTTGCTGTCCATGTGCGCCATGTGTGTGCTCTTCATGGTCACGTGTGTGGTGGTGACTAGTAGCATCGTCATCCTCATCTCCAACATCAACAAAACCGAACAATAGTGAATGGCTCACCGAATCAAGGCTCGAAACTAGCTTGAAAGTTGTCCATATGGCCGTCGGTAGGAGGCTCATCATGTGGCGTCTCTAAGGGTGGCATGTGGGAGGTGGAGGGCTGTGATGTAGTGCTTCTTTTTGTCCCTCTAACTCTCTCTCTTTGTGCCATCATAACCTTCTTCTTGTAGTAAAGTGCAATGCCAACAATCGGATCATCGGAACAACGAATAAACCAAGTGGAGCGTGGTGGGTCAAAGGTAACCACTCCACTACTCAAGGCCGGGATCTCCTTGTGTGGAAGGAAAACACACTTCTTCTCATCCATGTATGGTGGCGTGAATAGGTAGCCAAAGCTCGTGGAGTTCTCATACCATCCGCATATAAAATACTTCCTTTGAAGTGCTAGAAGGTCTTGCTTGTCCTCAAGTGATGGGAGTGTCTTTTGGCGAAAATCAAATCCACAAGCCAACAATATTTTCGTGATGGTCCCTCAAAAATCACTACAAGCCTTCTTTGCTACATCCTCCTTAGCGGCATCATGCTTAATTCGAACCATTCGACGAGCTAGAAGCGATCCATAGTTAACTAGGTCGGGCTTCTCCACAAAAGGTACTATAAGCATGTAAAAATCATCTTGATTGACCACTCTACGGTCGGTCCTACTAAAAATCCATTGCGAAACAAGGTAATACACATAACGAATCGCCGGGGGTGTAATCCGTGGGGCTCTAGATTCTCCGGGTTTGATTTTCTCGTTTGCAATCTTCAACCATATATCATAGTGCTCCTCATTACCACTGTACTTTATCATCTCATGGCACTCAAGACCCAAAATATCACAAAGCTCCTCAATACTCAAAGCAAACGACTTTCCTTTAACCGTAAAAGCTAGAATTCCTTCCTTAGCTTCAACAATCTTCCTCCTTGGGTAGGCTAGGGTCACGGTGGCTAGGAACTCTCTTGTGATGTCCACATATGTCGGGTGACTGGTAGCCATGAATTTCTTCAATCCTAATGCATCAATGTACCATTCAACATCTTGTCGAATACCGAGTAAATCAAGCATCTCATAATCAATCATTGGCATGGGTAGCATAGAAAACTTCTTAATACCAGCCATGTAGTCAACATTGGCTCTCATATCACTCCCAACAAACTTCAATGCCACTTGTGGAGCTTGAGTGTGGTGGTGGAAACATGCACAGTTGAAATAGTCAATGGTTTAGGTCTGAAAGCTCTGAGATGAGAAACACTTAGCGAAGATCTCAAGAGAGTTTGTTATTAAGCTTTTGCAATCGTTACAAGTAGTTTCTGTGTAAAATTGTGGATCCCCTTTTTGGAGGTATCCTCGGTCTATTTATACAAGTCTAAGTCGGCCTAACTCTATGCCTAAAGAGATAGGCTCAAATTCTTAAATCTTCGGGATTCTTTCTCAGCATAGTCGGCACCGCCTCTCGGTTTTGACCTTGTCCTCGTCATGGGCCCAAATCCGAGAGCTCGTCTTCTAGGCCCAGTCTTGCAGTAGAGGTCGGCGTGACTTGTTACTCGTGGGCTCACGATTCGTTCTTTCCAATGTGGGCCCTCTGACCTCGGCCCATTCCCTGTCTTGGAGTGAAATGGTCACAACGGTCTCTTGGAGTCTAAATGACTACTACAGACGTCGTCCTGGAAAGGTGCCGAGGTCCTAGTTATTCTAGAGAGCCGGTCTCTGAGACAGAGCTGGTCCCTAAGACAGAGCTGGTCCAGATAACTGCGCGCCTACCTCTGGTACTTAGTCATTTTCTTGACGATCTCTACCGGAGTGAGATCTGACCCCAACAGTTAGCCCCCCAGCTCGGTAGTATCAGTTCTGATGATGCCGAGGTAAAAATTCGTAGTGAGGTTTTCAAGAAAATGTACTACTTGGCCTGCATCTGACGAGACGAGATTGTGAAAACTTGTTCCGAGGACCTGCCGAGTTACTGAGCTTTCGTGTTCATGTTTAACGCATAGCCCAGTAAGTATTTTCAATAGACTTGTGTTTCTGAATTTGTGTTATAAATTTTAGAGGAACTGGTCCTGTGAAGTTTGTAGAGTTTGTTCTCGTTAAAGCTCGTAAAACTTGTTTATCTTGCCCAACTCTCACATGTTCACGTTAACGCTGAGTTGGACGTTATGTCTCTGTTTAGTTGCTTTCCGGACTTAGTAAAGATACTGTTTTCCGGAAGCTGAAAATTTAATTCCCGCTGAAAATTGGAAATATAAATTTTCTTTAGAAATTAGAATTGTTAATTTCCGCTGGAAATCAAACGCTTGACTCATTTCAGAAATCGAAATTGTTCCCGCTGACTACTGAAACGTGCCACTCTAGGGTTTTGATAGTAACGCTATAAATACTCTTTCTCCTTTTCTTTTCTCCACAACTTCACTCCTCCAAAAGAAAGGTAGCCACTTTTCTCTCTCAATTTTCTGTTTTAGATCTAGGGTTTTGGGAAACAAAAAAGATTTTTTTTTTTTGGTGTTTTTTTTTTGTCGTTGCCGCCGTCACGTAGCTTCGTCTTCTCCGGCTAGAACCACGAGCTTTTCGACGAGTCCCTACTCCGTTTTGTGCCATCTAGTCTTCTCGTGAGCGTCCAAGTCTTTTTCGGCGAGATCCCATTAAAGCTTAGACTCATCGACGTCGATTCCGGTCGTTTTGTTTCTCGACGGGTTCTCAGCTCTTCCGGTGACGCTCGTGCCGACGAGTTCTTTCCCGGTGACTCCGGAGAGAGGCCAGCTTCGCGCCGTTCTTCGTCCTGTCGTCAGCGTCCCAGTCTTTTCCGGCGAGATCCCGCTCGAGTTCAGACTCGTCGACGCTGCCTCTGGTCGGTTCTCGGCTTTTCCGGTGACTGCGTTTCCCGGTCGGATCTAGGAGCTGATTCGATTTCCGACAAGCTCGTGGTTCCTCGTCGTTGTTGAAAATGGAGACGGTTTCTGGTGAGTTTATCGTCGTCATCACCAACACATCTCGGAGAAACGGTTGTTGTTATTAATCAGGCGCCGAGGTCGAGGGTCCACCTTTCATTCCGGCGAGCTCCCACTTCGCCGTTCTAACTGGCTCCGTCCTTGTTTCCCTTCACGGGATCTACTGCTGCCGGTGACCAGGATATTTCCGGCGAGGATTGCAAACGTGTCGTTACCGACTTTGAGTACAAAGTCAACTCTCGTTCTTACCGCCGACTACCGTTCTCCGTTCTTCACGAGATCTCAATGGTGGTGTTGTTTGTGCTTTGTGGAGTTCTCGGTTCACGGCGAGATTCTGGTTTGGTGTCATGTGTTATAGATTTAGATTTTTGAACAAAACGGACACGAGCTTCCCTCATTGATCGGTCTTCGTTCATTTTTCATCATCTAAACGAGAACTAGTCTTGTTACAAATTGGCAATCGTGGAAATTGAAGTATTGGGAGAAACTTTGAAGTAGTCGTCATGTCTAGCCCGGCATCGTCTTTAGAGAAATTTCCGACCAATCCATCTCAAAACCGCTTGTTGACCACGTCGTCTTTCGAAAGATTTCTATGATCCATCTCGAACCTAAGAACGACCAGTTTGGAGAGCCTAGGATCGAGTTTCGAAATAAACTGTTCTGACGCTGAGTCTAGTGCCTGGCTTCTTCCTTGTAAAGATAGAGAAAAGACCCGAGTCCTGGTCTCAGACGTAATTGATGCGGCGAATACACATAGTCCACCTCTCGTTGATGCGCAAGTCGTCCACACTCGCAATTCCCCAGACGTAAAGGTGGAACAGGGCGAGGACGAGATAAACGAGAGATTCGACTTAGCTTTGTTTCTTCGTAAGCAAAAACCTTCGACTCACGGAAAGCGTCGTGCTAGAAAGTTCAACCTCCGGATCCGCCGGGATCCACTCTATCAACGGAAAGGTCACTTTCCCTTTTGAGAAAGAAACTCAACATCCCTGATGAAATAGAGCTGGTGGTTCTGGAACCTCACGAACGAGCTAACGATCCTCGAGAGGGGTATTTTACCTTGTACGAGACTTTTCTCGAGGCGTGCTTCTTGTGGTTTACCGTTCCGTATGTGATTCTCGAGCTTCTAACAAAGTATAGACTTTCAATTTCGCAAATCACCCCTCGAGGAATTCGTCACTTAGTAGGAACCCTCGTTCGGAGTTATGAGTGCGGGGAAACTTTAAGTGTTCATCACCTGATGCGCTTCGTGGATATTTGGCGGTCCTCTCCCTTCTCCAAGCTTGTATACTTCGCTGTAAACCGGAAGAATCTTAGACTTATCCACGGATTTGGCAGCAAAGACCGGCAATGGATGGACTTTTTTTTTTCGTGCCGATATGCAAAGAGACTTTGGGAGATGGACTAGGCCTAATCCAATCGAAATGGCTTACAAAGGGTAGCCGGCCCCGTTGTCTGTCTTTGGGAGTCGGCTAGTTTTACTTTTATTGCTCGTGATGCGTTTGTCTTTTTGTATTGATTCTAACCTCTTGTTTTCGTTTATGTCTTTTTTGCAGTGACAGGCCCAGCACCGAAGGTTCCGAGCAATTGGAAGGCAGTTTGGGATTTTCTCAGCGTTCGAGGGTGCAGTTGGAAGAAGGACTTCTCACTGCGACGTGTCGAGAAAGCGAGAGCTTTCCTTGGGGGTTCTTCGGTCTCAAGTTTTCGTTTTTCAGATTGTTCAAGAGACGTTCAGTCAGAGATGGAGCGTCCACGATCTTTAAGGAGTTTAGCGCGTAGGACTACGGGGAGTGGCAAGCCTCCGACGCCGACTACTGCGACCACTTCTGCGGCGCCGACTATTGTGCCAGCTCCGGCCGTGCCTACTACTGCACCACCTTCCGTCACGCCGACTACTGTAACACCTTCTGTCACGCCGACTACCGCGCCAGCTTCTGCCAAGCCGACTACCGTGCCCGCTTCCGCTAGGCCGACTACTGCGTCTCCTTCTGAGCCACGTGACACTTCTGCCAGGAAGACCACCACTGCTGCTAAGGGATCACGTCTCCCTTCTTCGACTAAGACTGAGATTGTAGCCGCTCTGCCTGCTCTGCCCGCTCTTCTTCCTTCCGACTACGATGCCAAGAAGGCGGCCAAAGGGAAGGGTCATGCGGGCAACGACCGCAAGAGATCATCTGACAGGGACGATGTGATTGACGTGGACCGAGAGCCGAAGAGGGCTCGGGCAAGATCCACCTCGCCTCCCCGTCGTGTGTTTAGTAGCGTCTTTGAGAGCAAGGCTTCCGCTAGAAGCCTCTTCTCTACTCTGGTTTTCCATGACGACGACGTGGCTCCGATCAACACGAAGTCTTCCGGAGACATGATGCGCCAGGGACTGAACGTAGGTCACCCTTTCTTTCTGCTTATTGTCCTTTAACACTTAGTGTTTTTTCCTATTTTTGACACTTTTCTACCTCTTATTATTATTTTGGCACTTTCTAGCCCTTGTGAACAAGGTGGGACACTAACTTGAGGGCGAGGTCGAAGACTTGAATAAGGAGCTGGAGGACGAGAAGCGTCGTACTGAGACCGCGCGTTCGGCGGCTGTGGGTTTTCTAGCGGAGGGTGCTGCGGCCTGGACATCGATAGACAAGAAGAATGCCGAGCTTGATGACAAATCCAGAGAGATAGTCCAGCTTAAGGCCGCGGCGAAGAAGTCTGCGAAGGCCCTTCTCACAGAGGGGGAGAGGTCCGTGACGGCTCTTGCCGCCGCGGAGGAGAGAGAGCAATGTTCGGCCGCCATCTTGATGAAGCGTGGTGGTGAGCTTGTTGCAGTTACGGAGAAGCTGAGACAGGCGAACGAGCACATCCAGAGTCTGCAGAGAAAGTTCACTCGTGCCAAGGATAAGTTTGATGAGCTCCAGGGCGATCCGCGGGGCAACATGGTCTACCAGGTGCAGAGAGTAGCCAACCTCGACTTTGCCAGATTGTTGTTGGGACTTCTTGACGGTCAGGAGCCCCCAAGCTATAGGACGAGCTCACTTTTCTTACCGCCGACGTAGCGGAGCATGCCGGGGACGAGGAACGTTTTGAGCGGTTGATGAAGAGCCTTCACGGACTTTTGCACGTTCTTGATCCGCGGGTTAGTGGTCTTCCCTTAAACGTAGTTACTCCCTCGGGTAGATGCAGTTATTTCTCCTTTTCACACTCACACTCCTTTCTCTCTTTTTCTGGTAGGTTAAGGCGCCCATCGCGGCCGCCCAGGACCGGACACTCGAGACGTACGCGGCGAGTGTCGGTGTTGCCAATCCTTCGGGGTCCCTCCTTGGAGGCACCAGCTCTTGCAAGGCCGCGGTAGTTGGTGTAGATGGGAAGTTCTCCCTAATCGGCGGAGTTGGGGCCGAGGTGACCAAGAGCAGAATCGACGATGTCGCCGAGGGCGCTGGGACTGTTGGGGCTCCTGAGGAGATGAGGACGGACGAGGATTTCCAGGAGCCGAGGATCGACGCACTTACCGAGGATCCGAGGCTTGACAACGTCTTTGGAGAGACGAAGGCCGAAGGGGCGCCTGTCACTCAGGTTGCTCCTCCAGGAGTGGACGAGGAGACCGTTCCTTAGTTGCGTTTTGCGCATCTGTTAGCGCTTTTTTAGATATTGACTTTGATTTTGCGCCTAGGAGGCTGCCTTATGTTTTTCGGCTTTAGGTTTTCTGGATTTGATGTTTTACCGTCTGGACGGGTTTTATCCATGGATGATTTTACCTTGTATTTTTGCAAGATGATAATGAATGCGGTTTTTAGCTTATCGATGATCTTGGTTGTTACCAGTGTAAGTATAACTGGGTTTCCTGAACGAACGACTTGGTTTACGATCATGTTCGCTCTTTCGATCATGACCGCTCCTGTGACGATCGTCGCTTTTGACCAACGATGTTGTTGGGTTTTGGACTGGTCACTTCGGTTACATGTGCGCTTCTCTCTAAACGCACCTGCTCCTATAATGAACCACTTTTATTTATATAGCGCGCTTTATCCGATGGTGGATGTTGTCGTATTTATTCTGCAGAGTTTTTGTGAGAAGTCGTCGTTGTGGCCAGCAGCGGCGGTTTGAGATGGTCGTTTAAGTTAGACCTTGAGTTATCCGTAACGGATGTAATAGAGATAGTTGTTTTGATAAGTCTTTATAGCAGATGTTTTATTCTCATAAAGGTTTGCTACAAAGAGAGGTGGGAGTATATGAGTATACGTACCCCACTCCCCCCCCCTTTTTGGGAGGGGGGCAACTGAACCCATCCGAAAATGGGCTGCCTATGTACCCTTTGCAGGGATCAAGTTACCCGTAGTTCATGGTAAGTTGTTTGATGTATGGATGATTGGGTGTGATGATGATTTTTTAGGTAGCGGGACGGAGTTTAGTGGTAGTCCTTCTTGAGGTGTCGTGCGTTCCACGATCGTGGGATAGCTTTTCCTTCCATGTTTGCGAGTTCATATACGCCCGGGCGGACGACCTTAGTGACGACGTATGGTCCTTCCCAATGTGCTCCAAGTTTACCGGCGTTCTGCTCTGCTGTGTTTTGGAAGACTTCGCGTAAGACCATGTCTCCTTCGTAGAAAAATCGCCGGGTGCGGACCTTGGAATTGTAGTACTTGGACGCAGCCAACTTGTAGCGAGTAATGTTAAGTAGTGCTCGGTCACGCCGTTCGTTGACTAGGTCCAGCTCATCTAGGAGCAGCAGGTGGTTGAGTCCTTCTTGTTCGGGGAGAAGCCTACGGCGGACTCCTGGAATGTGTACCTCTGGTGGGATGACGCATTCTGTTCCGTAGACGAGGGCGAACGGGGTTTCGCCTGTAGCTCGCCTTGGAGTCGTTCGATAGGACAATAGGACGCCTTCGAGTTCATCTACCCAGCGTCCATTCTTTTCGTCCAAACGCTTTTTGAGTCCTGCAATAAGAATCTTATTAGTGGATTCGGATTGTCCGTTTCCTTGAGGACATCGTGGCGTAGATTTGCTCAGGCGGATCTTCCACTTATCGCAGAAAAGGTCGAACTTGGCGGAGATGAACTGCGAGCCGTTGTCAGTGACGATTTCATAAGGCACGCCGTGCCGGCAAATGATGTTCTTCCAGATGAACTTCTCCACTTATCTATCTTTGATGCTAGAGTATGACTCTGCCTCGACTCACTTGGAGAAGTAATCTGTCCGCACCAAGAGATAACGCTTCTGTCGCGAAGGGTGGAGAGGCCCGACGATGTCCATGGCCCAGTGCATAAACGGATAAGGCGAAGTAATGGATGAGAGCAGCTCCGTGGGCTGATGAATCATTGGGGCGTGTCGCTGGCATTTTTTGCAGTGTGAGGAGAACTTCTCGCAATCTTGGATCATAGTGGGCCAAAAGTAACCATGGCGTTTGATTCGGATTGCTAGTGCTCGTCCTCCAGAGTGGTTGCCGCAAGATCCGCAGTGAATTTCCTCCATTACGTGCCTAGCCTTTTTCTCTTCAACGCAAGCGAGCAAAGGCCCAGAAAATCACCATTTGTAGACATTGCCGTCAAGTAAAACGTAACGAGCTGCTTGTGCTCGTAGTTTGCGAGCTGCCCACTTGTCCTTTGGTAACTCGCCATCGGCTATGTATCCTCGAATTTGGTCCATCCATGGTGTGTCGCAACCGTATTCCTTTTCTTCTGCCTCTCTCTTAGTTAGAATTTCTTTGTCGCTCTGAGCGGGTTGGCCATCCGCTTCTGTTGGTTGAGTACTGGTCGTTGTGGCAGGCGTAGAGGGGCATGTTGGTAAAGGTGGAATACGTGTTGTTTCTTCAACCTCAAGATGGACTGTCTCTGATAGGGCAGGATCTCACGTACTCGTCTCCATAGGTAGTGGACCATCTAGCTTGGAAGGGGCTGTTGTAGCCGTTTCAGATTGGGTTTGTTGAATCTCCCTATGTAAAGTTACGTCTGTTGGTGAGGTCGATTCAGGATTTGACACTGCGTCCTGGTCTTGGTCGGTTGACTCCGGAGCTTCGGGAGGAGATGGTGTATCAGTTCCGGTGCTAGTCGTCCTGTTAAGTTCAGGCCGAGCCATCTCTGGTGAGGGATTTCCAGGGTGAGCTGTCTCAGGAGGAGTCGTCACGATCGGAGGAGAGAAGCTGGCTCGGCTGGTTCGGGATTGCTCGCCTCTGCTTGAGTGCCACGAGCCTTCTTTGTTGGACGGGCCGCCTTAGCGGGTTCGAGGTGAATAGGTTCTGTCAAGTCTCCTTGTGCTTTATGCTTAGCTGCTTGGGAGCGGGTTATCACATTTACCAAGTTGCGCAAGCGAATGCTTGGTTTCTTGATAAACTCAACGGGGATGACTCGGCGAACATCTTCGTCTGTTCTAGATGCGACGACTGCTAGGGCGTCGGCGTCTGTATTCTCTTCTCTAGGAATACGTGTTACTGTGCACTCCTCGAACTGCGTTGCTAGTTCCTTGGCGACTTGAAGATAAGCCTCCATTCGTTCATCTTTGGTGGCGTATTCTCCGTTGAATTGGTTTACGACTAGTTGAGAGTCGCAAAACACTGAAACTTTTGTGATTTCTAGTCCTTTGGCGAGTCTTAGTCCTGCTAGGAGCGCTTCATACTCTGCCTCATTGTTCGTGGCGTCGAATCCCAGGCGGAAAGATTGTTCGAGTACTTCTTTTGTTGGTGAAGTTAATCGTATCCCTACACCTGAGCCGCTTTTTGATGATGCGCCATCTACGTGAAGCAGCCAAGGGAGGCTAGGAACTTCAACTTCTTTGATTTTGTCTGGCAGCTCTATAAGGAAATCTGCCAGGACTTGTGACTTTGCGCTGGGGCGGCCTCGATAGTCGATGTCATATTCGCTCAGCTCTATCGCCCATTTTGCCAGTCGTCCTGATTGACTTGGGCTGTGTAATACCGATCGCAGCGGGAAAGTGCTAAGGACTACTATCGGATGTGATTGAAAGTAGGGTCTCAGCTTTCTTGCGGCGGTGAGGACGGATAGTGCCAGCTTCTCCATGACGGGGTATCTAGTCTCGGCGTCTGTCAGTGACTTGCTGATATAGAAGATGGGCTTCTGCTCGCCTCTCTCCTCTCGGACCAGGACTCCCCTGACAGCCGTTTCGAACACAGCTATGTATAAGAGTAAAGGTTCGCCATCGACTGGCTTTGCTAGCACTGGAGGGCTGGCCAGGTACTTTTTTAACTATCGAAAAGCGTCTTCGCATTTTTCTATCCACTCAAAATTCTTATTCTTTCGTCACGTGTCGTAGAACGGAAGGCATTTATCAGTGGACCTTGAGATGAATCTGTTAAGTGCGGCTACTCGCCCAGTGAGTCGTTGGACCTCTCGCTTGGATTTCGGCGAGGACATCTGGATGAGTGCATCGATCTGTTTTGGATTTGCCTCAATGCCGCGATGGGTGACCAGGTATCCGAGGAACTCACCGGAGGTTACTCCGAATCTGCACTTGGTTGGATTCAACTTCATATTGTGTTTGTTCAGGCACTTGAAACAGTCTTCTAGGTAGACTACGTGGTCTTCCTCGTCTAATGATTTCACCAGCATATCGTCGATATAAACCTCCATGGTTTTGCCAAGCTGGTCAGCAAACATCTTGTTGACTAGGCGTTGATAAGTGGCTCCAGCATTCTTCAAGCCAAAAGGCATGACTTTGTAACAGTATATGCCACGATCCGTTATGAACGCCGCATTCTCACGGTCGGCTGGGTTCATTAGAATCTGGTTGTAGCCAGAAAACGCATCCATGAATGACATGAGTTTATTGCCTGTTGTTGCTTTGACGAGCCGGTCGATGTGTGGGAGGGGGAAGCTATCTTTGGGGCAGGCCTTGTTTAGATCTGTGAAATCTACGCAAGTCCGCCACTTGCCATTTTTCTTCTTGACCACGACTGGATTTGCCAGCCAATCGGGGTATTTGACTTCCATTATTGATCCCACTTTCAAGAGTCTCTCAACTTCGTCGTTAACTGCCTTTGCTCTTTCAGGTCCTAGTTTCCTTCGTTTTTGCTTAATTGGTTTGAATGACGGATCGACATTCAATTCATGGCAAGCCACGTTGATATCGATACCGGGCATGTCGTCGGCTGCCCAAGCGAAGGTGCCTATGTTCTGCTTCAGAAACGTGACTAGTCTCTTCTTGATTGTAATGTTCAAATTAGCGCCAATCTCGACGCATCGTTCTGGATTCTCGTCGTCGATGCAAACCGATACAACTGGTTCACAGGTAGGTACCGCTCTCAACTCGCGGTCCTCCTCGATCTGTAATTGCTACAACTTCTCGGAAATCTCCTTGACGGGGTCTCTATTTTTCTTCATCTTCTTTCGTTCAGCTTTTGAGACTGGGTTAGTAACGGGATTCCGAATTTTGTGTTCAGTAAGGGTGCATACGCGAGACTCCTTCTGACTTCCGTAGATCGTCTTGATGCCTTGCTTTGTTGGAAACTTGACGCATAGGTGGTAAGTGGATGCTACTACGCGCATCGCGTTAGGCCATGGAGTTCCTAGGATGACATTGTATATCGCTGGGTGATCCGCTACTGAAAATTCGACTACTTTGACGATTCCTCCAGCTTCTACGGGCAACCTAATTACTCCGAGCGTCATCGTGGTCTCTCCCGAGAAACCAGTTAGGGGCTTCGGTTGTTCTTTGATTTCGTCAAAGCTGATATCCATTCGCCTCAGCGTATCTTTGAAAATTACATCGACGGTGCTTCCTGTGTCAATCAAGACCCGGGACACGTCAATGTTACTGATAGTGATTTTGATGACAAGTGGATCGTCATGTGGTTTGTCGATTCCGATCGTTTCTCTTTCTTCAAAAGTGATAGTGTCGTTAGGGAAATTAGACGGGGCAGACCAGTTGACGCTAGCTTCAGCTCGGCGTTGAAATGCTTTAATCGAGGAAATTGTATCTAACCAGTAATGAGATCCTCCCATTATCACGAATAATTTCCTTCTTGGGCCGCTTTGAGTATTGTTTTCGTTTTGTCTACCGCGTTTGGGTGGTTCCTCCTCGGTAGGTGTAGGTGCGGGCTCAGGCGCAGGCGCCTGATCTGTTTTGACTTCAAAATCTTCGAGCTTGAGGTCCTCCTTAAGCTTGCCGTCCAGCAGTCTTTGGGCGAGGGCCGAGCTGAGGGATCGGCAGTTTACCGTCGAGTGCCCATGGGTGCGATGAATGTCGCAGTATAGCGACCCGTCGTAGGTTGAGTTTCCGGTCCACACATTAGGAAAACTTCTTCCTCGGCCACGACCGCGGCCTCTACCTCGGCAAGCGCCGGGTGAGTCCACTTGGTAATTGTGGGCTCCTTTTGAGCCACCCTCGTGCTGGATATAACCTCTACCGTGGGTTTTTTGCGACTGACTCGGCTGGAGGTCGCTGTCATTCCTCTGTTTTGACCTTCCATACTTCTTTGCAAGTTTCTTTGCTTCTTCTTCGCTTTTGGCGTAGTTCGTTGCTCGATGTAGGGCATCCTGGATAGTTGAAGGCTCGTTGAGAGACATCTCCTTCCAGAAATCAGATTCGTGCCATATGGCTCTTTTCACCGCTCGGAGTGCGTCCTTGTCCTCTATCCCTTTCACTTGTGATAGTACAAGCTTGAAACGTTCGATGAAAGTTTTGAAGAACTCGGTTGGTCCTTGGTTCATGGACCATAAATCAGCGCCTGACGTTTGAGTTTCAATGAAGATGGAGTAGTGCTTGATGAAGGCCTCTGTCAACTGTTTGAACGTATCGATGGAATTACTTTCAAGCCCTTTAAACCATTTGAGAGTTGGTCCTTTGAGATTTTCTACGAAAAGCAAGCACTTCCCGACGTCCATCTTTTCCTCTTTGAAATTCGATCTTGTCATAGCCACACTGAATTCGTTGAGGTGGTCAGCTGGGTCTTCAGTCCCATCGTAGGTTGGCACCCTAATCTTGCTTGGGTCCGATACTCGAGCTTTGATGATGCGTGCCGAGAAAGGAGTGTGCTGAGCTTGTTCCAATATCAGATCGAGTTCTGGTGCCTTGCTAGTGGCACGATGCATCTGTGAACGAATAGTCTTCAACTCGGCAGTTGTCTTGCTTAACGAGGCTCGAAATTCGGCCATCTAGTCATGCTGGGCTTGAAACGCGGCTTGTTTCGCTTCAGCATCCTCTGCCTGTTTTACCCACTCAACGTTTTCTTCTTTTTCCGAAACATGTCAGGCATATCCACGACCGGTCTCATCGTTGAAAGCGGAGGAACGTTGTTGGGTCATCCTTTGTGGGTCGGCATGCTTTTGCCTCGTAGTGGTTCGCCGTGCCACTTCTTCATCTGGGAGATCAATGTTGCGTGTGACTCTCCTCACGGGGCCATCGGATTTCCCGATCGGTACCCATGGTCGGTATTGGTGCATCGGTCGCGGTACACTGCGTTTCCCAGTACCGAGTACCGATCGTGTACGATAAGCGGTACGAGCGATCGGTACTGACGATCTCGACCCGCGGTACGAGCTTTCCCGGTACCGAACGGTGCCATCGGTCGGTACCGGTTCATTTTTTTTTCTTTTTTCTGCAAAAGCCAAAAAAAAGATTAAATATCCAAAAACCAAAATTAAAATTCAAAACTTGAAAGAAATAAGAACATAAAACAAAAACAAAAATGTGGGTTGCCTCCGACAAGAGCGCTTGTTTAAAGTCATTAGCTCGACTCCTTATCGATGATTAAGCTTTGGGTGATTCTACTAAAGGGTTGGTGACTCCTTTAGCTTCTTTGGCCGTGGGTTTCTCATCTCCTTGAGAGATCTTAGGCGTGTCTCAAATGCCATACTTGACAACAACAGCTTTCGGGAAAAGCTTCAATGTGTTTTCAAGCTTCTTGTTAATGGTCTCCTTGGGATTGGCCTTGTCTTCTCTTGGCACAATGATCTTGATTACGTTGAACATGTCGGTGAGACCTTCAACAACGGCTCTTTCTAGCTCATCATTCTCCTTGGTGGTCAAAATCGAGCTCACATCTTTGTAAACCTCCTTATGCATTGACCTTGATAGTTTCTCAACCTCTTTAGACTTAGCACTTGAACCTCTTTAGACTTAGCACTTGAAGGTCCTCTTTTAGCAACTCTTAGTCTTCTCATTGGATCTCCGGGATCTAAACTAGGTTCCACAACCTTAGTTTCATTCAAAACTACAACACTCCCCGTGTTTACTTCATGGTAGAAGACATTCTTGTTGATCTTTGCGAAAGAGATTCTTCGGTTGGGGAAATCAACAATGGCTCCTGCGATTGCTAAGAATTGCAAAGCCAATATCAATGGGTTAGGCATTTCAGTTTTCATCTCCAATACTTGAAAGTCGGTAGGGACAACACCATCTCCTAATTTCACCATGACGTTTTCAAGTATCCCATAAGGTGTAAAGGATGACAAATCCGCATACTCTATGTAGACTTTCGATGACTTGAACTCCGAGCATCGAAATTCTCTTGCCATGGCATGAGACATAACGTTGACATTAGCTCCAGTATCACACAAGCAATCAAAGACTTCAATTCCATTGATAGAACATGGGACAACAAACTTGCCCGGATTTGCAATCTTCTCGAGTGCCTCTCCATGAAGCCTTCTCTTGTAAGCTCTCCTTGACTCTCCTGGTCGGCGTGTTTCTACTGTCCTTGAGACCAAATTAGGCTCCTTCTCAAGTGGTTTGGGAACAACCACGAGTGTATCCTTAATGGCGGAACCAACGTTGCAAAACTTCCTTGACTTTTCTTCTTCGTGTTTCTTGACGGCCGCTTGTTTGGGCAAGTTGGACATCCATCTTGGAAACATGAGTCCAAATAGACTCAACCTTTGTGTTTAGCTCAGCATACACGTTATCAACCTTCTGGCTAATCTCCTTTTTGGTTTGACCAAGAGCTTCTAATAGTTGATTCTTCATCTCTGCAAGCTTAGCATCTAGAGTGAATGGTGCATTAGGCTTGGCAGCAGGGTTGAACCCGACGGGTAGGGTTGTTCACTTCACTGGGTACATACCCGACGGGTAGGGTTGTTGTCTCGGCTGGTATTGGGCTCCTTGAGTGGTGTTTTGCTTAGGATAGAACTGATCTTGAGGGTTCTCCACATTGTTGCTTCGGTAGGACAGATTGGGTGTGATCGATAGTTGTTGTTGAAACCTTGATTTCCATAGTTACCTCCAATGTAGTTGACTTCTTCTTGACTATCCTCTATGGTGCCTTCAAAGTTCTCCAAGTTAGGCTCCAAATGGGACCAACAACCTCCTCAATAGCATCTTAAATCCTTTGAAAACCCCTAAACCTAACAAGCGGATTACTCAGACATGGACGCAGAAAAAATGATGACTGAATAATACCGCATTAAATAATGATAGAGAAAGAGATACAAAAGGTTTCGAAGAAATCTGAATGGTCTGAAAACTTGTCTCTCTAACTCTTAAAATCTCTCTGAAGCTCTCTCTCTTGAATAAAATCTAAGGTAATGAAAACTAAAAGAAAACTGAGTATTTATAGGTTAAGATTAGCATTGGCCTTGATTTGTTAACTTCTGGAACATCTGGGGCGAAAAGGAAATCTTCAAAATTGAAAAAACCTTCTTTCTTCGTGAAATATATTTCCCCGTCGATCGACGCTAAAGGTCTTCTGTCGATCGACGCTTAGCTAAATTTCCTACACTTTTCTGCATCAAGCTTGCACAATCATACCAATTAGTTAAGGAGTTTAGTGAACAATTGAACCTTAATTCTACTGCGTGTCTTAACCTTTTAATAACCATGTGATAGCTGAGTCTATTAGGGAATAGGTGCTAGCTGCGGTTTTCCTCAGTCAAGTTTTAACCTCTTAACCAACTTCCTGCAAGTGCACAGCAATCACGATTAGTATAGTAAAGGGATCGAATCCACATGGACTTTTTAACCACATTTCGAATTGTAACGAATAAAACTAAGCTAGAACAAAATATGGTGTCGTTTGTGATTAAATAAATTATGAGAAAGTCAAACTTGAATTGTAAGTTGTAAATCAACGGGAGAAAAGCGCTAGGACTCGGAAAATTTGCAGAGAATTATGCAACAACAAAGATCAAATGAAAACATAGGGATAAGGATAATAACTGGGATGTCTAGAACTCATAACACAATTGTAAGGTTTTTTCACTATCGTATAAACAAGTTCTAATAGAGTTCACTAAACTCCTTAACTAATTGATATGATTGTTAAGATGCTTAGCTCATCGAATACTATATCTGGAGGCATTAAGAACATTTTCGTGGATACACCTACCTATGATCAAATTGCTAGATGCGCGGTAAAGCAATAGATATTAAGAATAAGCAAAGATGAAGACTAGATTTTATCCCTAAACAGTCATTGATTCTATTGAAACATAAGACTCATTGAAACCCCTAAATCCTAACTAGTGGACTACTCAAGCATGGTGCACGAAAAACAGCAAAGAGATGATGAATAAACTTGATTAAAAGAGAAAGGGTTAGAAGATTCTTCTCTATAGCAAACTACAAAGCGAGATCTCCTCCTTAGAGCTCTGGAACACACAAATCTATGAAAGAACAATGGGGCAACGTTTTTCGGCACACGCCTAACAAGAGGTTAAAAGCAAGTATATATAAGGTCTTGAGTCTTCTAGGGCTTCGAAAAGGGCAAAAACGTTAAAACAATCGAAACAGCTTTGCAGAGGGCGGTGGCACCGATCGCGATTTTAGGTCGGTATGGGGGTTCAGTTTGCCACGTCCTGATGCATCCTATTGGTCTGGGTACTGTTGGGTCGGATTTCACCCGCTGAATTTCGATGCCCGCTGAATTTCGATGTTCAAAGTTATGATTAACAACGAATATACTTTGACGTGCATAGATTATATTGCCCCTAAACAAGAAAAAGGCCTTCTCCGCCCGCGAGGCGAAGCCTTCTCCACCTGTGAGGAGTCTTTTTCATCATCAATAGCAAAATCATTTGCAGAAATCATTTTCTCAACGTGTGTGACATCGTTTACAACATTGATCAAAACACGAAGTCTCAGAGACTTTTGAAACAAAAAACCCGATCAAGGAATCATCGAGCCCAACAGGAAGTCTTCAAATCTTCACAAAAACATGAAGTCTTAAAATTTTCATCATCAGCTTCGACAAACGGAGCGCGAAGTCTTAAAATCTTCGAAAGCAGAACGCATACAATGTTATCAACCCTAACGGCTCAAGCCTACAGCATCACGCTAACAATAACATCATAACTCTGAACAACGAACATCGACACCCAATGGTCCTTAACTCAATACTATTATAACTACCACTACCGAGCTGGGGGGCTAACTGTTGGGGTCGGATTTCACCAGCTGAATTTCGATGTTCAAAGTTATGATTAACAACGAATATACTTTGACGTGCAGAGATAATATGGCCCCTAAGTCGTTTCTCAACAAGAAACGACTAAGTCTTTCTCCTTTCCTAAGCCCTCTCCATCCAAGGAGGGAACCTTCTGAGATGTCCCTACTCTCAGCAAAAGGCGCTATGAATACCACAGAGCCAACAGAAGGCGCTATGAAAACCACAGAGCCAGCAGACGGCGCTGTGAAGACCACAACACAGTGACACCGATATCACTGGGTAGTAACACCGATGTGTCTGGACACTTCGGTGTCTGGCAGAATGTCACCGATGTCCAGGTACTTCGGTGTCTGCTAGAGTGACGACAAAGGCTCCAGAATGTTCCCTGCATCAAGGCCTGGTCCAGTTACAAAATCAACATAGGCGCAGTCGACATAGGCGCATAACCCCTATGTGTCTAAACACCTATGTGCCTGGATGCCTATGTGTCTGGACACTGATGTATCTCGACGCGGAAGTGTCTGTTAAAGACTCTAGAAGATTCCTTGCGCTAAAGACCATTCCAGCTACGAAGCCCACATAGGCGTGACCGACATAGGCGCGACCGACATAGGCACAACCGACATAAGGAAAGAGGCAATCCGCGAAGGTTTAGGAAAGTTGAAATTATCTATTAGGAAAAAGGCTTAGCCAACTTAGGAGGCTATATATATCAATGTAGAAGCCCTTGTAAAAGGCATTCGCAACTTTATTCACAAAAGCAATATAAACCCTAATTTCTCTTTGCTCATCATTGTTCTTCATAGCTTATCTTCATAAATTTCTGCTCCCTCTCGAAACCCTTACAAATCTAATTGTGTGATTTCCGACATCCGCCAGATCTATGTTACATACCAAATCTAAGATGGTGAGCGGCGAAGAGAACACGTCTCGTAGAGACAACTGGGAGAAAGAACCTTCCGTCGGAGCTACTACTACCAACGCCGCTGCTCAGGGCGACATAACCGAGGTGAAGAAGATGCTAAAAACCTTCCTCACAGAGCAGAAGAAGCAAGCCAAGATCAACGAGGCAACCTCAAAGGAGTTGAGAACTCTTTCGCGAAGAAAGCGCGGAAGCCCTGACACAACAAGACTTAGGGCGCGCGTCGACCCTCAACGCCTCGACTTCTCGGCTCCTCATACCACTGCACCGAGAATCAGACAAGTCTCCCGAATGCGTCGTGGATATCTCCGACGGAGATGAACCAGCTCCCACGAAGCGTGCACGAGTAGAAGGTGCAGAAGGCAGCCGACAAGAACCACGCGCCTCTGACACTCAAAGCGCATCAAGCTCTTCCAAAACGGAGGTTGTGCAAGACACCTCATAGTACACCAACTACTCTAGCGAAGAGCGGTACAAGAAGGAGCAAGAGCGTAGAGCGTTCAAACGGTCTTACGCTGCAGAACTCGCTGCAGTAAAGGCTCAGATGGAGCGAGTAACCTTTGATCTGAAGCGTACCCAATCGCAGATACACCACGGAACAGGGAAGGCTCCTACCATCGCGCAGGTAGTGGAAAAGGCAAGGAACACGCCTTTCGACGAACGAATCGCGAGGACTAAAATCTCCGATCCCTGAAGAATCAAATTATCAGTTTAAGGAACTACAGACCCTTCGGACCATCTGATGGAATTCGAAATGGCCTTGGGGAGAGCAAACTTCAAGGAAGCCAAAAAAGACATCGTCTACTGCAACCTATTCGTAGAAAGTCTCAAAGGGCCTGCCCTTCAATGGTTCTACAAACTGGAAAAGAATTCGATTCACACTTTCCTCCAGCTTTCCGAGTTGTTCGTACAACATTACAACATCTTCATGGAACGGAAAATCTATGATTCCGAACTATGGAACAATAAGTAAGGTGAAACCGAGAGTCTTCAGTCTTTCATAACAAAGTTCAAGAACACGTTGTCAAAGGTTGAAGGTATCAGCAGCAAATCAGCCTTAGAGACCTTACGAGGTGCGCTTCGGTGTGCGTCTCCGTTCTGGCAAGAGATGAGTCTCCACACGCCAACAACGATCCAAGACGCTCTGCACCGTGCTGGTGACTTCGCTTGAACCGAAGAAGAAGTTCGTTCTAGGAATGGTGGGAAGACGAAGCAGGCAAGTGAGCCAGCTCGCGCTGCGAATCCTTCCTACATCCAATACGAAGGAGGATCCGGAGGGGTCCATAACTACCAAGTGGAGTCATTGGGTTACATAGAACCGAAGGAGTACGACGATGAGATACTGCGACTTCCACAAGGCAATGGACACTCAAGTGCAAAGTGTCGGGAGTTGGGGTGGCAGCTCATAGCCAAACTGACTGAAGGCCCTTTGAAAGGCAACGTCAGCCTGTCAGACTTCAAGCCCGAGGAGAAAGCTCCTGCTAACACCGAACAGCATGAGGAGAACCCCAAACGCCAACGTCGCAATGACGATGTTGAAAACGGAGGCCAGTATGAAAGTATCAACATGGTAATGGGGGGATCACAATACTGTGCTGACAACGTCCCTGCAATCGAAGCATATCAACGACGTGCTGACGTCTGCGCAAACATAACAGCACTTGCAAAGCCAAGGCTTTCCAGCGACCCTATAACCTTGGACGAGCAAGACACTGAGGGTCTCGATCAACCACAACGATCCTCTGGTAATCAACTTAGCTGTTTACGACTTTAACTTCGCTCGCGTTCTCATTGAGACAGGAAGCTCAATATATGTCATCTTCAAAAAGACGCTGGAGCGAATGAAGATTGATTTGTGCACAATCAAAGGACGCCATAAACCCATAACAGGCTTCTCTGGAGAGACAACCATGACAATGGGAACAATTCGCCTACCCGTCCAAGCTGGCCACGTTAAGAAGATGGTCGATTTCACAGTTTCTGATCATCCAGCCATTTACAACATGATCATGGGAACATCTTGGCTCAATCAAATGCGAGGCGTGCCTTCAACATACCACTTGTGCCTAAAGTTTCCTACACCTATCGGGGTAAAAACGATATGGGGCAACCAGAAGGAGTCTCGTATGTGTTTCATGGCAGAGCACAAGCTGAGGAACACTGAGGAAAAGAAGGAGGACTCTACTCCTCAAGAATCGCAAAAGACAACAAGGACAAACTCCGAACAGGTCAAAGACTTGACCAACCTCTTATAGCAAATACAATTTGCAGGAGTTGCTCAAAATGCAGAGCCAACGCGTCTGCAAGTAGCAAAGTCTGCAGCCAATCATAACCGCGAGCCACCTGAACTTGCTTCACCGATGTCACCGGGCCAAACGTCTCTCAACCAAGCCAACACCAACGTCGTCAGCCATGCCTACACCGAGGTCATCGTTGTCTTTGCCTCACCGATGTCAAACAAGACCCACCACACCACTCCCTAGTGGCGTCCATGGCACTCAAAAGGTACTATCACTAGTATCTCTAGAGGTCTCTTTAACGAACTACGGGGCGACTTGATCCCTGCAAAGGGTACGTAGGCAGCTTGTCTCCGGACTAGTCCAGTTGCCCTCCTCCATCAAAAGGGGGGGAGTGGGGTATGTATACTCGTATACTCCCATTTTTTATCAAGCTCTTTGCTTCAAATAACAGACACTTGACAGAAGTCTCATAGACTTCATCAGTTACATCCTCTATGGATTATTCAAAGCTTTTTTCAAGCAAGTTCATCAGCTACATCTTCTATGGATTATTCAAAGCCTTTTTCAAGCAAGTTTAATCCATTGTCGTTGCTTCTGGCCACAGCAACAATGTGTGAACCTGAACACATTGACATCCATCATCGGATCCTAAGTACGCTATATAAGTTATAACGATCAGTTTTTGGGCTTTTGACCCCGGCTGATTCTAATGTTCAGTTCTTGGGCTTTTTGACTCCGGATGTTCATTCAAGAACCCAACAGCACCATTGGTAAAAATCAGCTGCCAATAATTACATAGGTTTATACACCGAATAATCATTCTGAAAACCCAACAACGCGTTGGTCAAGTCAAAGGGTGTGATCGCTAATGAACAGACGTGTTCAGAAAGCACCGCCATTCTAGAAAACCCAACAACAACGTTGGTAAAAGCAAAAACCTAACATCAACGTTGGTACAAGCAAAAACCAACAAAAACATTGGTAGAAAAAGGTGTGAAACCGCACTTGCGCTTTTGCTACATTACAATCACAAACCCAACAACAACGTTGGTACAAACAGCCAAAGGCGTTTCAAGTGTAAACGACCTCTAACCTGTACTAAAGGCTTGATCAACAAAACGAGTGTCATTACTCTTAAAGTTTTTACGATCTACTAAAAAACAAAATGAGCATAGCTCGTCAGAAAGGCGAGTAACAAGAGCCGCATTCATTCGCTACAATGCAAGGTAAACATACATAGTTTGGATACAAACCATCCAATCGTAACTACTAAAAGTCATGGATAACAACATCCAAAAATCCAATGAAGGCAATAAAGAAGGGAAGCAATCACTCGGCGTCCTCATTGCCTGCTATCTCCTCAGGAATGACTCCCTCGACGTCAATAGTCTCAATAGCAGAAAGTCCAGCAACCTCGCTCACTTGCTCTGTCTAAGCAACAGAGATATCATTTGCGGCATCGGGAATCCCTATCACCTCTTTCACATCAACAAGGAATTCCCTGAACACATCCCAGCCTTCGTAAATCTCATCTTGCGGCCCCCTTAGATGCTTGACTTGATCTTCAAGCTTTGGCACTTTCTTCCCTTGAAGAACCTTGATGAATTTGAGACTCGCATCAATTTCCGTGAGATCCAGCATGTCCTCCTTGGCCATCTCGCTAATCTCTAAAAGCTGCGAGCCATCTCGCCCTTGGTACACCTCAACATGAGCTTTGCCAACTTGGCGTCATAGTCCTTCTTAATCTTCTGCACAGAAAAAGCATCACGCTCAAGAACCAGGTTCTGCTCATCGGTCAAAGAAGATGGAAAGCTACGAGGAAAGGAAAAATAACGTCAAAACATGTTAAGGCATAAGCGAAAGATACTAAGTAAGGAAAGAGGCAAACCTCAGAAGCTTTGGACTTCGTTGCAGTGTAGGCTTCATCACGAAGCAACCCACTAACCAGTGGCGCAGCAACGCCGCTCGCCGAAGCCTCTTTCTCTATAATAGCGTAGAATATGTGTCTACTCTCCACCTCTTCGAAGGGTTCCGTGGTCGATGCCCTTTCCTTTGCCACTAGAGATGCGAGCTCTCTCCGCTGACATCCTGCGCCGCATCGCGAGCTCGTCTAAAGTAAGGGAAGGAACAGGAGGCTCAGTCGAAAAGGAAGAAGACACGGCCCGGAGGAAGCATCGTATCCGTTGGATCAAAGAATCTGGAGGGGTCAAGACCATGGGAGCTCGTCTGGTTACCGATTAGAACATCAGATACATCGGTGCTCGCTGGACTCGCCGAGACATCGGTACCCAAAGTCAAGACCAGGTCATCGGTACACCTTGGCCGGATCGCGACGTGTACACCCGATGAGGCAGCCACGACATCGGTGATATCGGCCACGGTCCCCGATGTGTCCGTCGAGGCGCCAGTGACATCGGTGACATCAGCGACGTCGGCGATGATGCCTTCCCCACCTCTGTGTCCATCGGGCTCAAGTCCAAAAACTCCATCAATACTTTCATTCTCCATTGCTCCAATTTTACCTACACAAGTCAAAAGGCTTTTCAAAAAGCAACCAGTCGAAAGACAAAGTCTTCAAATCGATAAAAGAAGGGTCTTCTCTGCACAGGATGCCTTCTCTTATTCCCTGTTAAATAGAAAAAGGCCTTCTCCGCCCACGAGGCGAAGCCTTCTCCGCCTGCGCGGAGTCTTTTTCATCATCAATAGCAAAATCATTTGCAGAAATCATTTTCTCAACGCGTGTGACATCGTTTACAACGTTGATCAAAACACGAAGGCTCAGAGACTTTTGAAACAAAAAAACCCGATCAAGGAATCAACGAGCCCAACAGGAAGTCTTAAAATCTTCACAAAAACATGAAGTCTTAAAATTTTAATCATCAGCTTCGACAAACGGAGCGCGAAGTCTTAAAATCTTCGAAAGTAGAACGCTTACAATGTTATCAACCCTAACGGCTCAAGCCTACAACATCACGCTAATGATAACATCATAACTCTGAACAACGAACATCGACACCCAATGGTCCTTAACTCGATACGATTATCACTACCACTACCGAGCTGGGAGGCTAATTGTTGGAGTTAGATTTCACCCGCTGAATTTCGATGTTCAAAGTTATGATTAACAACGAATATACTTTGACGTGCAGAGATTATATGGCTCCGAAGTCGTTTCTCAACAAGAAACGACTAAGTCCTTCTCCTTTCCTAATCCCTCTCCATCCAAGGAGGGAACCTTCTGAGATGTCCCTACTCTCAGCAGAAGGCGCTGTGAAGACTACATAGCCAACAAAAGGAGATGTCCATGTACAAGCCCTTGTAAAAGGCATTCACAACATTATTCACAAAAGCAATACAAAAGCAATACAATCCCTAAGTTCTCTTTGCTCATCATTTTTCTTCATAGCTTATCTTCAGAAGTCTCTGCTCCCTCTCGAAACCCTTACAAATCTAATTGTGCGATTTCCGGCATCCACAGGTACCGACCACGTGATCGGGTCGGTGTGAGGGGTCGGTGCTCCTCCTTCTTCATCTCCTAGGCAGTTTGACATGTCTTTGGTCTTCTGGTTTTAACTCTCTCAACACAATTTCCAATGCTGCGATTCCACCTCCATTGGAAAGCTGACTCAAAATGCTATCTTCACTCCTAGTTTCATCTAACTCCAAATCATTTGATCCTCCGTTTACTGCTAAACTTCTGGCGTATGTAATCTGTCCATCTTGGTGAAATGTGTAAACTTGGGAATTACTTGGCTCCAATGGGTTATTTGGCTCGCATGAGTTGCTGTAGATTGGTGTATACTCCATAATGCTCCTTTTTGTCTTTTTTATTGATTATCCTAATAAAGACTCTCGAATTACAAATACGAGAAAACTACCTCTAAAGGCATATAACCATGCATAAATGCACTAAATATGTATAGAAACCCATAGTAAATTAGGTAAAATATGGGACTTATCAATAGGGCATAGAGAATCCGAACCATGATAGTGGAGAGATTCTAATTTCGTGGTTTGAGTTCTAGAACAAACTTGCATCTGAATCTTAAGTTGTAGTTGTAATCATTGCATAGGTTCATTAATCGCACCTAGTTAACCATTGATTATCTATCCCTTGCACTTTTACTTTCATAAAATCTAAAAACTAAAACCCCCACAAACAATATGTTTAGCTTAGCTTATTCTGCATCATATAGGTTCTTTGTGCATCATCAATTCCTTTGGGTTCGAGCCCTAAATACTACCGCGTTTGTTGTGCATTTGCAGTCCTTATCTAGGGTTATAAACTTAAAACTTGGATATAAAATAACTCCCATCAATCTCAACACCGACGACGACCTCATTCCAAGAGAAGTTCTGGACACACCTGAAACGGTTTCAGAGACCTTTTGAGCCAGATGTTACGACTTCGATTTTATCTTTACCCATCTTTTATTTTTCATTTTTTATTGAGTCGATCTCGTAAGTGTGGACTGCTTTCACTCCGGGACAGAGTGAAGTAAGTCTGGGGGGATTAGTTGTATTGATGAATTTTTCTGTTTTCATTCGGATTTCATCGAGTCAAAAACCTATTTTGAACGGTTGACATCTTATGAATGTATGCCCAGATGTTGTGATTCAGTGACCATTGTTACATAGTTTGTTCAGGATAGACGATTTGGAAACCTTCATGACTTGAATTTCCCAGAAGATTTCGAAAATGCACTGTTTCCAATTAGCCCAATTCTCGCTCTATTTACACCAATCCCATCCACCGTTTCTCATCGAAGGGGTTAGCTCAAGGAAACATCACATTCAAGACATCTTTTCCCTTTTTACCACCCTTTTGTTGTCTTGAATGGCCAGCTCATCTTTAGTTAGTACCCCACCTATACCCTTAACCTTCCTTCAAACTACTTGCACTCTTGTTCTTAACCCCATATGCAGATGTGTGCAAAAACGTCGGAGAGAAAGAGGATCAACGCAGTTCTAACCACTAGAGACGCGACGATTGGAGTGTAGAAGATGGAGTACAAAGATAAAGTTTTAAAAACCGTTATTCCTTGGGAACGACACATCATTGGTAACAATTTTGTGGCCTTGTTGAACTCAGGTGCTAAGAGACCGTTTCTCCCCCTTTCATTCTAAAAAAAAAATGGTTTAGAATGCAAAGAAAGGGAAAGAATAAACATGTCTATAAAAGAGTCTAAGGCCGACGATATCCCCAAGGAATGGCGTGGAGGAGTGAAGAAATTGATGAGATTTACAAGCGGTTCCCCGAAGAATCTAAGTCTGGGGGAAAAGGCGCTGAAAGTGGTTGGAACTGTGGGCTTCAATAGGTCTGTTCTCTCTTGCGATTTTGCATAATGTCTCGCATCCCCGGAGAATATGGTAACCCTAAACACAATAAGTCTCACCACTTAAATTAGCCTTTTTAAATCCTAGCCTAGTTTACTTTGGATGATTCCTTTGATGAGAAACACCACACTTAGAGTTAGGAAATGGAGGATTGAGATTTTGCAGGATCGGGATTTATGGACCAGTTTGTGATGGTCATGAATGTGTGGTTGATGATGATGTCATGAACCGACCAGGTGATATGTGGATTACGAGTTATGATCTAATGTAAGTTCCGTACTTTCAAACCTCTTTTCCTTACTTTGTTCAACCAAAAGGCTAAGTCTGAGGAAGTTGATAGGTCCCATATTTTACCTATAATACTATGGTTTTCTATACATATTTATTGCATTTATGCATGGTTATACGCCTGTAGAGGTAGTTTTCTCGTATTTGTAGTTCAAGAATCTTTATTAGGAAAATCAGTCAAAAAGGACCAAAAGGAGCAATATGGAGTATACACCAATCTACAGCAACTCACACGAGCCAAAGAACCCATTGGAGCCAAGGAAATCCCAAGTTTACACATTTCACCAAGATGGACAGATTACATATGCCGGAAGTTTAGCTACAGACGGAGGACCAAATAGATTTGGAATTGGATGAAACCTGGAGATAAAATAACCCTTTGAGTCAGATTTCCAATGGAGGTGGAATCGCATCATTTGGACTTGTGTGGAGAGAGTTATACCCAGAAGACTGAAGACATGTCAAACAGCCTAGAAGATGAAGAAGGAGGAGAAACGACCCCCCATACCGACCCGATCACGTGGTCGGTATCCAGACCATCAGAATGCATCATAAAGTGGCAAATTGATCCCCCATACCGATCTAAGAATCTGATCGGTGCCACGGCCCTCTGCGGAGCTGTTTCGACTGTTTTGACATTTTCGCCCTTTTCGAAGTCGTAGAAGATTCAAGATCTTATATATACTTTTTTTTAGCCTCCTGTTAGGTGTGTGCCAAAATTAGACCTAGAATACATCACAAAAATGCAGCCCCATTGTTCTTTCATATATTTGTGTTTCAAGTGCTCTAAGGAGGAGATCTCGCTTTGTACTTCGTTATAGAGAAGAATCTTCTAACCCTTTCTCTTTTAATCAAGTTTATTCATCATGAATTCATCATCTCTTTGCTGTTTTTCATGCACCATGCTTGAGTAGTCCACTAGTTAGGATTTAGGGTTTTCAATGAGTTTTATGTTACAATAGAATTGATGACTTGAGTAGTCCACTAGTTTATTCATCATGAATTCATCATCTCTTTGCTATTTTTCATGCACCATGCTTGAGTAGTCCACTAGTCAGGATTTAGGGTTTTCAATGAGTTTTATGTTTCAATAGATACGATGACTGTTTAGGGATTAAATCTAGTCTTCATCTTTGCTTGTTTTTAGTGCCTATTGCTTTACCGCGCATCTAGTAATTTGATCATAAGTAGGTGTATCCACAGAAGTGATCTTAATACCTCTGGATCTAGTATTCAATGAGCTAAGCGTCTTAACAATCATTTCAATTAGTTAAGGGGTTTAGTGAACTCTATCAGAACGTGTTTATACCGCGTGTTCTCACCTTTAATAACCATGCGGCAGCTGAGTCTTTTAAAAACCAGGATGGAGCCACGACAGTGGAAAATTTTTACAATCGTGTTCTGAGTTCTAGACATCCCAATCATTATCCCTAGGCTTTCATTCGATCTTTGTTGTTGCTTATTTCTCTGCGAATTTCCCAAGTCCTAGCGCTTTTCTCCCATTGATTTACAACTTAAAATTCACGTTTCACTTGCTCACAATTGATTCAATCAAAAAGGACATCATATTTTGTTCTAACTTAGTTTTATTCATTACAATTCGAAGTGTGGTTTAGAAATCCATGTGGATTCGTTCCCTTTACTATACTAATCATGATTGTTGTGCACTTGCAGGAAGTTAGGTAAAAGGTTAAAACTCGATAGAGGAACTTACCGCACATCAACAATTCACTGTCGAGTGTCTATGGGTGCGATGAATGTCGCAGTATAGCGACCCATGGTAAGTTTAATTTCCGGCCCACGCGTTAGGGAAATCTCTTCCTCCGCCGCGACCGAGGCCTCTTCCCCGGCCATAGCGAGGTGAATCCACTTGATAGTTGTGGGTCTCTTTTAAATTGCCTTCGTGTTGGACGAAGCTTCCGCTATGGGCTTTTTGCGACTGGCTTGGTTGGTGGTCGCTTTCGTTTTTCTGTTTTGACTTCCCGTACTTCTTTGCGAATTTTTTCGCTTCTTCCTCGCTTTTGGCAAAATTCGTTGCTCGGTGAAGAGCATCGTAGATTGTGAGAGGTTGGTTGTAAGATATTTCCTTCCAGAAGTCTGACTCGTGCCAGACAGCCTTTTTCAGTGCGCGGAGCGCTTCCGAGTCCTCTATGCCTTTCACTTGGGACAACACCAACTTAAAGCACTCGATGAAGAGCTTGAGGCACTCGGTATGTCCTTGATTCATACTCCATAGATCGGCCTCAAAAGTCTGGGCTTAGTTGAAGATTGAGTAATGCTTGACGAAAGGTTCTGACGGCTATTCGAAATTATCGATGGAATCTCTCTCCAGTCCCTTAAACCACTGGAGAGCTGGTCCCTTGAGGTTTTCTACAAACATAAGACATTGCCCGACATCCTTCTCTTGATCTTTGAAGTTGGCTCGGGTCATCGCCACATTGAATTCATTGAGGTGGTCTGCTGGATCTTTTGTTCCGTCGTAACTCGGTATTCTAATCTTCCTAGGATCCGACACTCTTGCTTTGGTGATACGCACCGAGAACGGAGTATGTTGCGCTTGTTCAGGGATCCAGTCGATTTTCGGCGCCTTAATAGTGACACGATGCATCTGAGAGCGGATAGCCTTCAACTCGGTAGCGGTCTTGCTTAACAAGGCTCGAAACTCGGCCATCTCGTTCTGTTGGGCTTGGACTGCAGCTTGTTTTGCTTCGGCGACCTCTGCCTGCTCCACCCATTCAATGTTTTCTTCTTCTTCTGAAATACGTCTAGCATATTCAGGGCCGATTTCATCGTCGGGTGTGGAGAAACGATGTTGGGTCATTCTTTGTGGGTCGCCACGATTTGTTCTCGCAGTGGTTTGTAGTGCCATTTCTTCCTCTGAGAGCTCGGCTTCGCGTACGACTCGCCTCGCGGTGCCGTCGTCTCCGAAGGTGGAGAATTTGTGTGAAGCTGCCTAACGAGGATCGGCGTTCCTCCCTTTGGTTGTTGCCTGCCGAGCAATCTATGGCTCAATGAGTTCTGTATCGGGCACAACTCTTCCAGCTAGGTCCTTATCGTCGTCGTCAAGGTTTATTGGCTTGTCGCCAACTTTAGCTTTCTCTCGTCGCGCCTGAGCTAGGAGAGCGGATCGCCCATCTTTGCCAGTGGTCGCCGTGGGCTGCTGCCGAGGTCGGCTTGACGGTCCTACTGATGTTATGAAGTTAAGCGCCATTGGGTCAAGCCGCGCTGCTGGTTTTCTGAACAGCCCTCGCTCGATGGACTGTGAGGACCGTGTGGTGGTGGAAACCTGCACAGTTGAAATGGTCAAGTATTCTAGGTCAGATAGCTCTGAGATGAGAAACACTTAGCGAATATCTCAAGAGAGTTTGTTTATTAAGTTGTTTGGAAATGATTACAAGTGGTTTCAGTGTAAAAATGTGGATCCCTTTTTCAGAGATGTACACGGTCTATTTATATGAGTCATAATCGACCAAGGTCTAAATCTAAGAGATAAGGAAAGATTCCTAAATCTTTGGGATTCTCTCTTAGCGTAGTCGGCGGCCGCCCTAGGTCTTGGTCTCGTCATCGTCATGGCCTAGACTCCAGAGTTTGTAATCTAGGCCCAGTTTGCAGTAGAGGTCGGCGCGGCTTGTTAGTCAAGGGCTTCTAATTTATCATCTTTCCAGTGTGGGCCTTCCTAACTCGGCCCACTCTTTAGTCTTGGAGTGAAATGATCGTAGTGGTCTTCTTGAGCTTAACGGACCACTACAGACGTCATTCTGGAAAGATGTAGTTCTGGTCCCATTCATTTTGCAGAGCTAGCCGTAGAAACAGAGCTGGTACTGGGAACAAGTAGAGCTCCTCCAAATAAATGTGCGCCCGCCTCTGGTACTTAGTCATTTTCTTGATGATTTTTACCAGAGTGATTGTGCAGACTAACAAATCCCTGAGGAAGAGAAGACTAATTGTGCAGAGGAGGCTCTCACGGAAGATGCATTTAGGCACTGAGATCGAGATTCATACCAGCGAATTGAATATGAGGAACCAACCGTCACTTGGGAGGAGATGAAGCAGCTCATGAGTGATGAGTTTGTGAGAGATGTTGACAACATGCGCCAATACTACTCAAAAATCTACACAAATCCCGAGCTAACAAAATGGATCCTAGCCACAAGATCAAAACCGAAGGCTACACCTAAGAGAGCTAATAAGCATAAGCCAAACACGTTCTTAAGGGGAGAGAAAAGTAAAAAATTCAAGTAAAGGATGGCACACTAAAAGTAGTTCATCAAACAATATATCAAACGCTAAGTCCACCGTCTTTGCTTGAACCGCAAGTCAAAGACACTCCAAGTAAGTCCTCTAGTCTTTTAAAATCAAAAGAAGTAACTTGTTATAGGTGTTATACGAAAGGCCATTTTGCTGCAACTTGTCCTCATAAACAAGTAATAAAATCAACATCACTAGAACATGATCAAAATTCATTAAAGTTAAATGTTGATCCATCTCATTCAAAATCTGAAACTTCCAATTCTTGTTTTAATACACTTGTCTTTGCCAAAAGAAATTGATGCAGGTTCATGTTATGGAGAGGAGCACGTGGAAAGGGATCCAGACACAAAGAAGAAGCTGGTAGAGCAAGAAGAAGGGCCAACATTGGTCATGGATCAAAAGCAAAACTCAAACACCAGGATCACTAAGGCTAGTACTGCATATCAAGCTAAGGTATTTGATTATTTGATTCAGTTTGTTTCTAATGATCCAAAGGCTGTGATAATGCACTTGTTGTGTTCAAAAGAAGTTGAGATAGATACATTTTTGATCAGAGAGGTGTCGATCCAAGAAGCTGCAACAACCACAAACATGGAGAAAAAGCCAATTCCAAAAGTCATTCCAAATTTTGAGAAAGGCTTAGGTATAGTGGAGAAGCCCCCGGACCCTCCTTTCCAAACCAAACTCCAAGAAGAACCCGATGGAGAAACGAAAGCGAAAGTAAAAATTTCACAAGGAAAGCTACCATACTGTCCAAGGAAGTCATCAACAAACCTGAGAGAGGAGTAATTGCTTCCTTGCTGATTAAAGAAGAGCCACCAGAGGCCCAACATCAACCACATTCGAGCTACACGCGAACCATAACCCGAGGTAATTCTCTAAACCCTCAAAGAATTCAAGATACTAACTTAACTTATCTCCGTGCAGATCCTACAATTTTTAGAACAAAATTCAGTCAAGGGGAAGGGTATGATGAGGTCATCGAACCAGCAACTGAACCAAAGCTAAATCAAACTCGATGCACAATGCTAATCGGACCCAAGAAGGACATATGTTCATTGTTCGAGGCATATCAGCTCAACCACGATGATTCAATGCATGAAATTACTTGGATAGTTTTTTTCAGCTCCATTACAGAACACCTCGAAGAAGAATCAACCAATTTAGAGTTCCGACAAACGAGATATCCAGTTTGCAAATCAAGCGTTAACATACTCGATTTGGATATATGTGCACTGTTTAGAGGATTCCCACCAGACAAGAAGGAACTAAGTTACAAACTTACTTTTCCTATAATCTTGATCCATCAGGGAAGCTAAGGGAATTGGAATCAGACCAAGATCGATTGTGGTTTAAAAGTTATTCAATTTCTAAACCGAAGGATCCTCGGCTTGCCTTATTTGGAACCTTCCGAGTTTAAAAGCTTTCAAACTTATGTATGGCGACCAGGAGACACTCTTACACATATAGAATCTCTCAGGATTGTCAACCCATGCAGAGTCAACTCAAAAACCCAAGAGATCATGCCAAGACACTACTTACCTTATATGGACCCAAGTGCTTTTATGGTGAGCACATTGCAACGGCTCTTTCCTTATCTGATTGTGCACGCATTGAAGACCACCATAGTGAATTATAAATTTCCAAGGAAGCTCAGCTATCCATCAAAACTGTCCAGATACAAAGGAGATATGAGTTTCCATATTGGGCCGCTTTTACATCTCTCATTTGATCATCAACGGCTAGGCTATTTAATTGAAGGAATTGGTGCGTCAAAACACTTTCCTTATCAAGCTTACACGAGCTCATCTCAGTTGCTTCATCTCTAACAGCTATTTTTACATTTATTTCGATTTATCTTGTTTCTTATTTTTGTATTTTATTAGAGCCTATAAAAGCTCGTCTTTTCTTTCATTTGTAATCACCCTTAATCATTGAATCTAATAGAAATTGTTGTTCTTGTCAAAGTTTGAGTACTTTGTTTGTTCTTTGGTTCCTAGTAAGTGATTCATTTGGTTCTATTGAAGTCTACGGATTAGGATTCTTCGAGAGATTCAAACCTTCTTATTTCGTCCATTGATTGAGTGAGTCAATCGCCACCCCATTGATTGAGCGAGTCAATCTTCTATCTTTCACCTCTATTTCGACATCATTCCACCTTCCGCAAGGATTAAGCTTGGAATCTTTGTAATGGAGTGATCATAAGTTGGTGTGATTCCTATCTTATATCAGGTGGGCCAAGAGGTGTAAAATCAGTATCTACACCCACTACTTTGGTTGGTTACCATCTGTGACTAATGCCCATGGCCGGAAAACCAAGAATGAGTGTAAAGCCATGCCGTTTGAATCCATAGTGACTCAATTTGAAGACATAGCGGTTTTGTCACTTGAAGTCAAAGAATGCATAAGGATTGTCTCAGTAAAATCCAAACTCTTACAATTGGATCAAACCTTCTCATTAGGTTTGAATGTTGTTTCCAAATTACATGGTGTATTCCATGAATCTATCTTCTCTCATTTTATTGTTCGTTTCATTGCAAAAAAGCATTTCATGCCGTTGTAACCGAACCAAAGGTTTAAGTTAATGAAATCGTTTGTTGCCCAAAAAACAAAGGAGAGAGATTAAGAGATTCTTAGTTCAAAGAATACTGAGAGATTCGTAAGAACTACATGAAATCGGACCCAACCCAATCAATGTAAAACCTAGGAATTGAATTTCATAGAATTTCGAAACTAAAACGGAATTTAGAGGAAATCAGAGGTAAAAGATAGATGATATACATTGATTTTGTTCTTTATTTGGCGAAGCTTCTCCAATGACGAGAATACAAAGGAATGGCGATTTCTTTTTTTCTGCTTTTTGTTGAGTTTTTTTCTTCTTTCTTTTATCCTCTGTTGTATGGAAATTTTATTTTATGACGTTTCACGCTTCAGAATCGGAATCGGAATCGGAATCTCTGTGGAATCGTGAATCCAAAATTTACCAATTTGGAAGCGTCGTGGAAGTGTCCAATTTTATTTTGGAATCGCGATGGAAACTTTTTTTATTTTGGGAATCGTTAATAAGAAATATGAGGAAGTCTTACCAAAATGTTTTGGTATTTTTACAACTTAGAAAGCAAAAAAAAAAAACTATGGAAATAAGAATGTTGGAGGTGCCTAATCAATTATATGTGGGTCGTTGGAGATAACTAATTTGATTTCGTGGATAAGACTAATCATAAAGATTTAAGTTTGATTTTTTTTCTCTAGGCGAATGAATGCAGTTTTGTTTGATGGAACACAGAAGATGATTTCAAATCCTTGACTTTTAAGCATTATAGTTTGTTTTTTCCTAATTAAATTATTTAATTATGTATTGGATTTTTGTTCTAACTTTCAAAAGATGTTTTTCGCTATGGTTTAATTATAAATTATAAGTATTATATATATATATGGCTATACGCTTGTAAAACGTACCCATTTTTCTAATTTGTTTTTAGAAAATCGCTTATGCGGTTTTGAACGTTTTGCTTCCAATACCGTTTTCGATTCTATGCAAGATAGCTTTTATCTACTCAACATAATTTAAACATATTTAGTTTGGAATCAAAACTCTGATCGATGACATTTATGAGAATTGTTCGTTGATAAATATTGATTTATCGATAAATTTAGTAATTTTCTAAATTAATAAATTGTCAGTTGGTATTGGTGAAAAAGGAGTGTAAAAAAAAAGGGAGGGGTTATCTCTTGAGCCTCTAGTAGAGTTGTGTACCTGGCAGTGCCTGGTACAAGTTTTCGATTCCCAATTGGGAACGGGATGGGATGGGACGGGAACGGGATTTCCCGTAATCCGGTTATATAGATTTATATAAGTTAAATTAAAGGGAAATACCAATGAATAATAGTCTAATAACAAATAATTAGGCATTTGACATAACAAAAAAACTAATTTGATAACTAACATAGAATGACAAATATACTCTCACTCCTAATTAACCTAATCTCTAAGTTTTACCCTATCCTAAAAATAACAAAAATAAAAAACATTATTACCCTAATTTTTTTGAAGCGCCGCCGCTCCTCTTCTTCATCTCCTTCACGTCCATCTTCTTCTCCATCTTCCTCTCAAGTTCTTTCTTATCCACCTTCTCCTTCTAGTTCTTCTTCTTCTCCTTTCTCTATTTTTTCCTCCTTCTTCCTCTTTCTCCTTCTTCTCCTCTTTCTCCGTCATATACTCCTCCTTATCCTCCTCCTCTTTTTCCTTCTCCTCCTATTTCTCCGTCTCCTCCTATGCCCACTCCGTCTCGTCCTTCTTCTTCTTCTTCTGATTTGTAGATGATGTTGAGAATGTGACCGGTGGTTTCTAACAAAATCACAAGGAAGTTTATATACAACAATAAGTAGTGAACTATTATAGTAAATTAACTATAAATTGTACAAGTATAGTGAACTATTGTAGTAAATTAGCATGTATATTTGTATAATAGACTATCAACGGGTCTTGTCAAATTTAATATATTGTAGTGAGCTATCATTTACATGTATGTTTGATATAGTGAACTATGTAAATTTGTATAGTTGACTACAACTACTTATCAGGAACGGTTGGCCAGTAACTGTTTTGTATAAGTATAGTGAACTATTATAGTGAATTATGTATTATAATGCATGATTGATATAGTGAACTATGTAAATTTGTATAGTTGACTACAAATGATAACATATTATCTTTTATTGACAACATGTTTTTAGATCCACATGGATGAAATCAAGATGGAAGAGATCGAGATGGAAGAGATCGAGATTTTGACAGTTCATGGGATTATTTTTTTAGGGACAACAGATTTTTAGAAATTTTATTATTTTTACAGATTTTTTTTACCACTTTCTATTATAATGTTATGAAGGGTATTTTTGTCCAATTGGATCAACAATTTGCTACTTACCTAATTTAGTTTTCCTATATGTTACTCACCTAATTAGATGTTCAAAACATAATATTCACCTAATTAACCCTAAATTATATATATTTATGTATTTATTATAAAATCATATAATATATTATGTCATATTAATACATAAGTCTCACCTTTTTAGCACCATCCGTTGATATTTTCAGCATTACAATATTAATTTTATTAACCAACAACTATTTATATTTGTTTTTTTATTCTTGTGTTGAGCTCTAGAAACAATCATTTGCCGTGAATGAAGAATGATACAAGAGGATTAGCCACCTATTTGGCTACTTTTAGAATTTTTATATTATTGAATTTTATGCTTTGATTTAAGATATTTATGTGGTTTACCTTAAGTTTTGGATTCATTTTGATTAGACTGTGGTTTTTCTATTTTAAATTTTAATGTTTATGAAATATAATGTATTTTTTTTTATCTTAAATATAAACAAGTTTTTGATGATTTGAAGAAGCAAGTTGAATACATATTTGCAACTTTTATAATTGTTTTAACTGAATATATGAGGCAAGTTATTTTATGGGAATTCCCGTACCGTTTCCGTCCTATCTCATTACCGTCCCAAATTCTAAATGAGATATAAATAGGACATATTTTTCTATCCCAAAAATCCCGTTCCCGTACCGTTTCCATAAAATCCCGTCCCATATTCTCGTTTGCCCACCCCCGCCTGGCACTGGCAGGGCGTTTGTAAAACCCAAAGGGAGAGACGGTGAAGAATCTAAGCGAGAATGAGTGAGGAATCAAAATTGAAGATGAAGTCTTCGGAGGCGTTGATTGATGCTTCTTTCCCGGCGACTCTCTCAAAACTATCTTGGAATTCTCTTACCGATTTCCAAGAGTTGAAGCGTCCGATCGATGAGAAGACCCGGAGCTTGCTTAAGACGATCGGTGATTTCTGTGGGAAATCGATGAAATATGCTGACGGAGATGACTGGCTTGTCAATGTGAACGATGATATTCTCAAGAGAATTGAAATTGACGCGGAGAAGAAGGCAAAGGTTTCTTTCCATATACCAACGCTAAAGAAGCCTCAAGAGGAGTATAACATTCTGGTGAATAACGCAAATATACCATTTGAGCATCTTTTCTTGGAGCGGAGCGAGGACACTCTCCACTTTATTCATCCACTGGTTAGTTTACTCTTTTCAAATTTGGGACATGTTGATTCTTAGCTGCCTCATCTGCATTTCTCTCTTTTGCAGGAGAAGCTTTCGGTGATGGACTTTGTCGATCCAAATATAACAGAGACCAAACCTGTTAAGCCTCTTCCACTGGAAGGGACTGCATTTAAGCTTGTTGAAAGAGTCAAAGATCTCGATGATTTAGCTGCTAAATTGTCTTGTGCTCATGAGTTTTCTGTAAATTTCTTCCTCTCTTTTCTTTTAGTCCTATCCTTGGTTCCTGAAACTGAAATTAATGTCAACTACCAAAATGCCACTCAGGTTGATCTAGAGCATAATCAGTATAGATCTTTCCAAGGATTAACATGCTTGATGCAAATCTCTACCAGAACCGAGGATTATATAGTTGATACATTCAAGCTTTGGGATCACATTGGTCCTTATCTCAGGGAATTCTTCAAAGACCCTAAAAAGAAAAAGGTTTCTCCAATATCCGCAAAATTCGTTTCCATAGAATCCCTCATAACTATTGCAATATGAAAACATTGAATTTAACTAGGTAATGCATGGAGCAGATCGAGATATTATTTGGCTTCAACGCGACTTTGGCATATATGTCTGCAACCTCTTTGACACAGGCCAGGTTTGTTTTCTGGTTATTTTGTTATTGCAAGGCCATTCTTTTTCTATTAACAAAACACGTTTTTGTAATGTAGAAGAATGAAGACAGTTTATTGATATTAAATGAAACTTAACTTTTTCTTTCTTCATTTTCCTCTATGCTCCAGAGAGTAGAAATGGAAAATAGAATGTTTCTGTCCTCTGTTATTTGGTCCATTATTCACCAATTTGCGCAGGTCACTTTAGTGATCTTCTTGTGGCTATTAAACAATTTGTAGTTAGAAGGTTCCTAGGTTCTTCAAATACTCTGAAGCATTACTCTCTTTTTTCTGCCAGTCTTTCGGTAGTAATTTTGGTTCCCTGAAATCTTTCAGGCTTCAAGGGTGCTAAAGCTGGAGAGAAATAGTCTGGAATTTCTTCTGAAGCATTATTGTGGAGTTGCTGCAAACAAACAGTGCATAACAATTCAATCTTTTTTAACTTTTGTTCTTTTATACTCTCATCTTCTCACTCTTCGTTCAATGTCTATTTTGTTAATTGGCTGCAGATACCAAAATGCAGACTGGAGAATACGACCCCTTCCAGATGTAATGACAAGGTTGATATATTCTCTCTCTCCATTACTGTTTAACTCTGGTTAAGTAGAGCTCACACTTTTGGATATGGTGGCAGATATGCTAGAGAAGATACACATTATCTTTTGTACATTTACGATTTAATGCGAATAGATTTGCATAAAATGGCAAAGGAAGTCGAGCAATCTGACTCTCCTCTGACAGAGGTAATAATCATTAGCTATTCACAACGAATTTTTAACTGTGTGTGTTTGTGTAAGAAATTTATTGTTTGGTCCTAGTTATTGCTTCCTATTGGTTGAATCCCACATTCTTTTATGTGGCCTATAAACCTGGACTTTAGCATGGTTTGGAGAAAATAATGTGTGGGATTAATGTGGATTAAGCTTGCATTAAGTGATTAAGGAGCCACCGGCACTGGAACAGAGTAACCAAATGAAGCCGTGGTCTTCCAAATTCTATAGGTTCTTCCTTTTTAGATTGTAGTTTAAGCGTACCTTTAGGAGGCATTTCTGATGTGTAATGGTGTTCTTAGGTATGGGTTTTTTTACTTCCTTTGTACATTTAAAATATGTACCAGATGTTTTGGGAAAATAATGCTTTAGCTCGCTTATGTTTTCTTTGATGTCTCTTTGTCACATATACTTGCCATGATTTATCACACGGTTCTTGGCCTTCATTTTTTTTTCTGTGATGAGTGACGTAGAGATCAGACATCAACTCATTTATATCTAAGATCTCATATATTCTGTTGCATCTAGCGAGTGTATCCTTGTTCTTCTTCGGTTTTCTGGATAATTGTATTGACGAAGTTACGATTGCTGACAGGTTTACAAGCGCAGTTATGATGTGTGCACGCAACTATATGAGAAAGAGCTTTTGACTGGGAATTCATATCTTCACCTTTATGGGTTTGTTGCTTATTGTCCCCCTCATGTAGTAAAATATATGTTTTAGTTTATTTGTTGCCTGGTGCACATGTTTTTTGGTTATCCGGTCAATTGTTTTCTTGCTTTATGTGGTTAGAGCAGAATCCCCATTATTTATGAAATTTTATGTGCGCATTAGTAATCTAGGTACTAGACTAATCTCTAGTATGTGTTTCCATTCGGGCATTTTATTAGGGTTCAGGCAGCTAATTTCAATGCAGTTCAACTTTCCATTGTTGCGGTATGTTCTTAACTTCTGTAAGAATCAAAGCATCCTTCAGCTACCTTTCATTTTACCATATGGATCTTTCATAGTAGTTGCTGCCTTGCAGGGGCTTTGTGAATGGCGGGATCTGATTGCACGTTCAGATGACGAAAGCACCGGTTATGTATTGCCAAACAAAACTCTTCTTGAAATAGGTAGATATTTTACTTTGCCATCTCCAGGTTCGTGGAAATTTTTGGGTGGTTTCTAAATTGGTCTAACTTATTTTATTAAATAATAGCCAAGGAGATGCCAATTAATGTTGGCAAGTTGCGACGGTTGTTGAAGTCAAAGCATATTTACATCGACCGTAACATTGACGCGGTGGTAAGTGTAATCAGACGATCAATGCAGAATGCAGCGGCATTTGAGCCCGTGGTTCAATCTTTAAAAGAGTGCCGTCATGGAACTGTAAGATATTTATTATGTCTGAAATCTTATTACAACTCCTTTTGGTTTTCTTTCTCTTTATGAATTAACACTACCAAAATGTGTGTTTGCCTTTCTATACTGGAGTTGTTTTAGCAATGATTGGCGATATACAGTATATTTGTTATGAAAAAATATGTATTATTTCAATTGTAAGGTTTCAGTTGGGGAGGGAGTATGTGCGTAGTGAAGAGCGATTAACTTTGATAATATATGATGTTTGTTTGATTGTGGTCATATAGAAAGTTCAAGTCTATAAATCTTGTACCAATAGCATGTGAACTTGCACAGAAAACGATAACTAGAAAAGACTAATTTATAAGGGTTGATCGTTGCTCCAAATTTCTAGTAGTTATGACTGCTTTATTGCATGCACTTGCTAATTATTTATAGAGAATATTTTCCTTTAGTCTTTATGGCTTTTCTAAATTTAGGTCTTAGAGAAGAGTCTCAAAACTACCGCTAAGGATAGAAGCAGAGAAGCTGTAGCGTCTTCTCCGAGTTTGAAGAAGTTTTTGCAGGTTGAAAGTAACGTCAGTGGTGTCAGCACAACAGGCTTGTATGGTTCAGGAAAGGTGAAACTTAGTTATAAATATTTGTCAGTGCTTTTTCCCATAAAATAAGACGCAAAATGATATGAGAGTATTCGTGTTAGGTCTGTGTGGATGCTTTAAAAACACAAAGCCGTGGTTTCGGGGCATTTCCGTCAAAGAGGAAGTTTGGAAGGGATAACAAGGTGAGGTTGCTCTACTGTGAGAAGTGAACTTTACATAGAAATCAAGAGGTTACTACTAATCTGCTGAGAAATAAGTTGCAGGAAGAGGAAGAGGTCAAAGTCAAAAACAAAGTGTCCAAGTTCAAGAGAGATGAAGTCATTATAATGGTGGACGATGATGATGATGAGTCTGATGAAGAAACCTTGGAAACCGATGATAGAGTTACAGAAATTCCATTTAAAGGAACAGTACAAGTGACTCAAGAGCGGAAGAAGACATGTGATTCGGAAATTATAGTGTTAGACGATGATGACTCAGACACTGACTTAGAAAGCAGTGAAGATGAAGGGATAAGTGAGAAGCAGGGAAGATTCATGACTCTTAAACGCGGCTTTCTCAACACATAGGACTTGTTTGTTTGTGTATATATATCCAGATACTGCATTCCATTGCAATCTTTAGATGCAACTTTTGGGTGTTATTCGTTTCTCTTTTTGACTTTTGCATCTAGATGCAATATGTTTGTTGTTTGTGGACCTATATTGACATCTAGATGCATGTATAACAATATAAGTAAACAACTAAGAAGACAAGTATTTATATTATTAGTATTTTTATGTTCTAGATTATATTTACAATGAAAATGATAAAATTGTGTTTTATAATTTTCCACTTTGATGAAACCAATTAGTGTTAATAAATCATTTTAAAGGACTTAATTATTTTACTTTTATAAATATTGAATCCAGAAATTAAATTTTGCTGAGGAAATGTTTTGGAGGCAAAATACGATTTCAACATTTTGGATAGGAAAACAGTATTTTATGGTTTTGACATAAAATGTGTTAATTGTTATGCGTCAAGAAATCCTATTTTGAGGGTAATGTAGAGAAAAAGGTTTTGGCGGTAACGCAAGTTTACAATTTTGGCGAGAAAGAACTATTACTGCACAATGCAATTTTGTGATTTTAAAAGAAAAACGTTAGTTTTAGTTTTGGTTGAAAAATGCTAATTCATAATTTATTATGGAAAAATATGTTTTTACGATTTATTTGGAAATGTGTATCGAATTAACTTTCCTTGCCTATTTATTCTATTTTGCAGTTTTAGTAGGAAACTTGTGTTTTTGGCGGAAAACAATAGCAGGAAATTTGGAAAATTATCTTTTTTTTTTAACACTTGATTATCAGATAGTCTATTACATCAGCCCTACATATATTCGATCTACCTGCAGCATATGCGATTAGGGTGAACAGCTTCCACAAACGCCTCCATAATGCAGATCTCCATATACGACATCTTCCATGATAGACAAACTCTCCCCGACGAACGGTTCTGCATGTACGACATCTTCCATGATGGACATGGTCTCTCTGGACGATGGAACCTCCGAAAAGCCTTTTTCTCCATTAATAGACCTGGTGTAAAAGCATTTAAACCCTTGACCATTGGGGCAAGGGGCTTCCACGGAAAATTATCTTTTTGAGTTTAAAATTTTGAAAAGTACTCTCTTTTGATTTTGTTTTTGAAAAACTACACTTTTAAAATAAAAATTTATTAAAATGTCGTCTAGAAAGAAAAAATGTATTTAAAATAGAAAACGTTTTTTAAATTGACAAATGTTTTTTCACAAATACTAAAATATTTTCTTAAATAATTCATTTTAAATAAGTTATCCAATTATTCTTATAATTTAAAAAAATAGAAATTTTATCTATATTAAAAAAAATTGAACCAATCAAACTAATTAATAACAAAATAATGGTAACTTTTATTAAAGAAGTTTGAAAAACTCATATTATAGTTAAACGTAATTTTGAAAAAATGAATCGTCTAATGATCAACTATGCATTATGAGATTATGAAATGAGAATAGTTTAGGATAACTTAAAAAGTGTACAAAATCTTATATACTTTGCCTCTTTGATAAAAACTTAATTCGATATTCAAAACAAAAAATTCCGTTTCATTTTTTTATAACAGAACAAATCATATCGAAAAAGTGATAAGACATTAACGATTAAGTTATGATTACAAAAATTATAAGGCGACATGGTTTTGGTAATAAAACGAAACACGTAAGTTATGGTAATATTAAGGTTGTAAATTTTAAGTTCAAATTAGTGTAATTTAATTTACCAAATATGTTATTTTAAAATTCAAATATGAATTAAATAATCTTATCACATTATAGAAGAGGTAGTTTTCAAAAACAAATTAGAATTAGGGTATTTTACAAAATTATAAACTCAAATAGGGCATTTTTTCAAAAACCCCCAAACAATAGTATGTTTTTTTCCGTCAATAGTAGAATAACTTATTTACCACTGTTTAGTTACTCAAACCAGCAGTGATGGTTTTACAAAAGAAACATCAAAATAAACTACTCATGCATAATTTGCACGCCTATCAACTTTAGAATTCAGAATGCACAGGATAAACAATAAGAATATAACGAAAACTTCTCCTTTAACTTTAGCGATTTTTCAAGGTTGATTCCAAACGTTGGCCACTTCGCTAGTGTAGACACATACTTCACCACACCATAACAAAATATTGCGAATGTTGTCTCCATCTTCTGCTACACAATGAAACATTGCATTGCCCGAACAAGAGCTTCAATCTCTTATTGTAGAGAAAGGAATCCTTCTAAAAATCCAGGCTCCCTTTATGATCTCTGCATCTTCTCCCTCAAAGCCATACCATTCGATACTTGAATACATATCTGACTCTCTCCAAGAGCCATGTGCGTAGCATTTCAGCCTTGTATTTTTTGGGGATCCTGGTAGTTGGCTGCCATCATACGGTATTGGAACTGGTACCTCAAATTGAGTTGTCTCCCAAACCAAAGTGTTTTTCCGCATTTTGTAGAGTAAAATGTGAAAATCCTCTTAATATTTTGTCGTTCTTTGCTTTTAAATATACCATAAAATCCACGAAAACTTTTTTTCCTTGGTCCCTAGAGTTATTCGCCAAAATAAGAAATTCATAATAGTAAAAGAGAGAAGATGTCGAGAATACACTTGTGATTGTAGGAATTGTTTACAAAGCCCATGTTTGAAGTGGTAGTGGGCATTCAGAAAATGCATGATTTAATGTCTCTTCCATTGCACACTAGTTACATATTGAATGACACCTTATTCTCCTTTTCCAGATTCACAATAATTGATAAAAAAAACATGTAATAACTTGCTAGAGAAAATACTTTATCGTAGGCGGACAATGAGTCTTCCACAATTGTGCTTGCAGCGTTAAAACCATTGGGCGGAAAGTTAAATTTGGTCCATTGGTGATACCGGATTGAGCAACAATCCTAGATCGGTCGAAAGAATAGAGGAAGTAGGTCTAAACGTAAAATCACAAAGAAGAATCAAAGTAAAAAGATGTGTATAGAATTCTTTATTGAAGGCGATGTCCTCGTTTTGGAGGAATACATCAAGTATTTATAGAAGTACAAAGTCGGTCGAAATAACCTTAAAAGATAAATGGAAAATCTCTTAAAAGATAAAAGAAAGTTATACTAATTTAAATATTTTCTTTTATCCGACCTAAGTCTTTCAATTTGCTTGTATTTGCCTAGATCGGCGGATGCTCCTTAACGAGGTCGAGTCGTCTTGATGATCCTCGCTTGCCCATTTTTCGGAGATGTTTCTCCAAGCTTCATGTCGGGTCGGATATGGTAATGGGTGATAAACCCAGTACCACCAAATAGCCCCCCCCCTCCCGAATTTGGCGAGTATTACTTTAGTAAGCTCGGTCGAAACGTACTGAAGAAGGTTTGCCCAACTCAGATCTTGACTCGACACGTCGCTTCGCCTTTACACGTGGCGCGTTCTAGACCGTTTTCCTGAAAGGACACTGAAAAGACGCATCGGTTCACTCGAACCCGCCGCTAAGGTTTAATGATTACCCTAGGTATTCGCACCTTGGAGTATAAATGTCGGATCTTTCGACCCTTGGATTTTCCTTATTTATTCGTCTTCTAGACAAGGTAAATCTTCTTTCTCCCTTCTCTCTCTTCTCTTTTCTGTACTCATCTGCATTTTTAGGATTTATCTCTCGTTTCGTACGACTCCGATCTATGTCATGACAAAGATTTCCAAATCTTTATCTTTTTCCTTTTCTTCGAAAAGGACCATCAGTCCCGGCGTTAACCCCGAGACTTATCCGATCAATGTTGACACTATTTCTTTTTCGACGGAGCCTGAAGCATCGTCGTCAAGATTAGCATTGACTGGTGCTACCATTCCGGGGCTAGTCGGTGTAAATCTAGACAATTTGACTCCGGTCGTCGGTACGAGTAATCGTACTGGAGATGGATCTGGTGATCCAGATGAACAGATCGGCCAAGAACATGTTATATACAAGAACAGGTCGTCCAAGAGATTCTTGTAGCGCATTTTGATATTTACAATATCTCTCCTTCATTGTCAGATGACAAGTCGTTGGAGTCGATGAGAAGGGTGTGTCGTATATTGGAGGAATTAGAATTCCTAGCCCCCTAACCCCACGAACGTCCGTTTCACGAGTAGATGTTTTTGGATTGCTTCATGTGATTCCTGTTGCCTTATGTCTTCGTAAGGTATTGCGAGAACAGAAACATCTGTTTTTTGCAGATGACGATGGTCGGGATATGTAATCTCGTGGCACTAGATGATCAATGCTAAAGCAATTTCAAAAGTGCTATGAGTTTTAATTCCTCAATTACTAATCCACTAGTGCATGGTGATATGTCATTGTGTAATCAAGGGTCATTCTTCCACAAGGATTAAGACAAAGACAATAAGAATGCAAAGAACTTAATAAGCTAATTTTATCAATGACTTTGGGGTTTTCTAATGATTCCTAAAGACAAATATGAAACTAGATGCAAATATGAAATGACAATAAACAAATAACAAGATGAAATGATGGAATGCAAAGCATTAAACAAGAAACAAGATTAAAAGCAATGTTAAACTTTACTAAGCAAATTTTGAAATCAAGACTAAAAAGCTATGGATCATGGGTTTAAGCAATTGATTCAAGTTCATTAGCTATTGGGGAGTTTTGAAAAGCTCTAATCAAGGTCAATCCTAGAGCAAAGATCACTAATTTAAAACTAATCCACTTCCATGGTACTAATCTCTTCCTAAATTCCTTAACTACACAAACTTTCATTTTGCTATTAAACAATCTAAGAGCTTTACCTACAAGTCCATATACTCACAATTCTCCTTAAACATCAACTTCCATTGGCTAAGATAAGAAAAACTCATTTGAATTTCTTCAAGACATTTTCACAAACACCTTCCGGGCGTGAAAAGACCATGTTCTAAAAATTGAGTGAGCAAGTCAATCCTAGCTTTAAATTCAATTCAAATGAAGGATCTTTCAAGATCTAAGCATAAGCAACACAACTCAATATCTAAATCACTCTAATCTACTCAACCCATACTCCTTATGATAACTACTCACACATATTGAAACAAGACAATAAAGCTAAAGCATTAAACATGATTAAGAAAGATTAAGAAATTCAAAGATAATTTAATGATTCATAAAAGGTCTAAAACTCAAACAAAAGCATTCAAATCTCAAAAATTAAATTCATAAACATAATTTAAGAACAAAGGAGGCTAAAAGCTTAGGGTTTTAATGCAATTACAAGTATTTATAGAAAAGTAAAAGTGTACCCAGGTCAAATCGGGTCAAACCCGGTCAACTGCAAAAATTGATGAAGGAGGGACTAGTCGGTCCACGAGCCAATTTTCGACCAAGGGATTTTTCCACTTCGGAATGTCCTATGGATCGACCAAGAGACCGACTTCTGGCCGATCCATAGGCCTTCTCCATCTTCGACTTCTTGTTCTTCATTCTTCAATCTTGATTCTTCTCTCCACTCGTTCCACAATTGATCCAAAGCTCCATTTGTACCTAAAATAGACAAAATATGCATGCAAATGCAAGAAAACAAGAACTTGGACTCTAGACTCGATAAAATCTAAAAGGAACGAATTATGCATTAAAACATGTAAAAACCTAAGCTAAATGCCTCAAAATATAACTAAAATGCATGCTAAGAAAGGGCAATTTATGCACTCATCAGTCCTACATCTGTATTCGCCGAGCTCGTGACACACTTGGTGATGACTTTCTACGAGGTTACTTTAATTTTATAAAGTTTTATCTTGTGACTTTAGAGTCTGACATCGCTTCGGATGTTGATTGTTTTTAGATATCTGGGATACCGAGTATTGGACCGCAGAGATGAGAGGAGCTACTCCTGGTATTCCTACGTTCAACATCCCTTCTATCCGAATCCGTTTTAGGAAGTTTATGATACTTTCCGAGGCATCTGCCAGGTCGAATGCCAAGGTCACGACCGTTCCGTCCGCCATAGTAATTATCCAAGACTCTGAGGATAAAACTGAAGGTGTCTCTCTTCCAAATCACGAAGAGAACCTAGCTGTCAAAGATGGTTCTCAGAAGAATCTTTTTGCAACCGATGCGCCGGTATGCAAAGGGCCGATGATGCGTCAGCTCGGGGGTTGGTCACTGACGAGTCTAACAAACCAAAGGGTCCTAGTGATGCTTCCCGCTCAAAGGGAAAAGAGAAAGTTGATCTTGTTGATAAGAAGACAAAAAAGAAGAGGATAGCGGCTAAGGCTAAAGCCGACCTCGAAGTAGGGAGGATTACGGCCTTCCGGATCGGTGGAACTTACAAAGTTCTTCTGTCCAACGCACCCGTTGCTCAAAGTTTGGGTGTTACACCTCCCACTTCTCTTCCTGTCAATTCTGATAGTCTGGTGGTTCCACCGTCTTTAGTTGGTTGCCGTATCTCATCCTCCTCCTCGTGCTTCTTCTCTTACTCTGTCGACTAGGTCGTCCTCGAAGCTTTCGTCCGCCCTCTCTTTCAAAGAGAATACGTACTTGTCAATGGACGTTTTCTCACGTTGATCTTGTTTTGCCTTTTTGCAATGCTGCTCTGCAACATAAGTAATGCATGCTAAATGAACAATGCTAAATGCAAGTGCTCAAGAAGTGCTATGAGTTCTAATACCTCAATCAACTAACCACAAGTGCATGGTGCAATCAATGTAGTAATCAAGGGTCATTCTTCCACAATGATAGAGTTGTCTAAACAATTGGAATGCGAGAAACTAATGAAGGTAGGTGAATGCAAATTCAAGGTGGATTTCGAGGTTACTAAGTGTATATGACAATATGAAATGATACAATAGGTGAAATGCAAAAGCTTAAACAAAGTAAAACACTAAAAGGAAGCAAAACAATGCATAAGTAAAGGCAAAACAAGATTCAAAAGCAATTTAAGAAAAGTCAACAAAAAGTCAACAAAAGTCAATGCAAAAGTTAACAAAATTAAGCAAGATGATCTATATGATTAAAGCATGAATCTTGAGTAAAAGTGATAGATTTAAGTTGAAACAAGTGAAGATAGTGATGCACAACATCTAAAGATAGCTAATTTCAAAGCATGAATCCATTTAATCTAGACTAATCCACTTTCATGGTACTAATCCATTTCTTAACCAATGTTTAACACGAACTTCCATTTTGTTAAAGACTAATAAAGAACCATTAATGATCATGTTCATAAAAGCTTACCAAACTCCTTAGATATCACCTTCCATTGACTAATATGAGAAATGCATGATTAGAGTCTCCTAGACATTCTCACAAACACCTTCCGGACATGAAAAAACCATGATCTAGATTTGGGGTAATTACTTCCTAATCTAGCATTAGATACTCTCTAATCAATGAAATATGAAAGACTAACAACTTAGCATCACTAATCCCATGTGAATCAACTTTAATCTTCCCTACCCAAGATCCATTAAGGAAACTACTCATTAATCATATCTAAAACACATAAAGCATGAATATAAAGATGCATAATGAAAACACTTAAAGAAATTAATAAGAAAACTTTGCTAAAACATAAAAAGTGAAGTCTTTTCACCTCAACTCACTTAAGAACACATTAGGTTTAGAGTTTACACAATGGATAAGAGAATAGGCAAAAAGCTTAGAGTTTTAATGATACTAAGAATATTTATAGGAAAAGCTAAGTGTACCCGGGTCAAACCCGGTCAAACTGTGAAACTACAAAAGGAGAGGGGATACAGATCAGCGTGCCGACCGGCTAGCTAGCCGGTCCAAAGGGCGTTTTTGAGTTAGTGGTTTTTCGACTTTCAGGACACCTTATGCATCGCCAATGAGGTGTTCTACGAACAGCTGACAGTAACCCGCCTCCTTCTCCTTGGGAGGAAAGTGAGCTCGGCCCATGGAGATATTAAACGCCGTGAGGTGCTGAGTTGGATCGGGCTTTCCTTCATAAAACGCGATCTGAATCTTAATGTTTGGTTTAACCGGAGTGTTTACAATCCGGGTGATGAAGGGGGTATGCTTTGTTCCCTCAAAAACTTTGTCGAGCTTAGGAGTCGAGCTTACCACGCAGTGCATCCTTGAGTTCATCAGACGGATGGTTTCCTTCATAGTTGCTATCTCCTCGTCTCTTTCCTCCAAGCTCCATGAAGGGGGTGTGATAAGAGTCGCAGGTTGACCTCCCACCGATAAAACTCTAAGCGTTGTCTCGGTTGGAAACAGGTTTCGATCGATTCGAATTATCCTGTTCCAGGAGTTTTGTTCGGATCGTCCCGTGAAGAGATCCATCTCTTCGCGGAGGTTTTTCTGATTGCTCTGCTGGTTATCGTACTTCTCGTATAACGATCTCAGCACGGCAGGAACATCAAGTTTTGTTTCCTTGATCAAGATTACCTAGTGGTCCGATGCTTCGGTTCGGCCCTCCGGTTGGTGATCTTTCTCAGTGCCAGGAGCCTTCGGGCACTACAAGAAAACAGGTCGTTTGTGACTCCTAGAAGAGTCACAAATCCGTCGCAACAAGCCTAAGCGCATCGTATTTGTGACGGAAAAAAGTCGTCCCGAAAATTTCGTCGCAAATAAAAATGGTCGCAAAAGCGTCGCACATTTGTGACGGAATTGGATCATCTTGATACGGTCGCATATTTGTGACGGATTCGTGTCACTGTTCTGTTGTCGTAATTTAGCTACGAAAGAGCGATTCCGTAACTTTGCGACTGATTTGCTACGCATTTGTTTAGTCATAAATGTTACTGAATTGTGATAATTTGTTTAGTCGTAAATGTGAGACGATTTTGTGACCACTTTTCTAGTGGTAAAACAGTCCCAAATCTAAGACAAATGTATAAGTCGAATTGATGCAAATTTGTCTCAAAGTGTGACTACTTTCAAATGTAATAACCTGCTTTTAAAGCATGTTTTGATATGATTTTGAGTTCCTATATTTGATTCAAATAATAAAAGCATAAATACCAAAAGATTATATACCAAAAAGTTAAATCATTACAAAAGGTTTATAGTTATAGTAGTAGTGTAACATTTGGTCCAAAAGAAATAGTTAACTACTTACCAAAGTTTTTAAAACCATCAAAGTAACAATGTTATAATGGCTAAGGTGGGACTAAAGGAGTGTTGCCTGGTGCGACTGGCGCAGGTACTGGTTCTGGTTCGGTACTCGTAGTGTCAGCCATGTGAGCTGCAATGCACATATCAGAATTCTTCAAGTAATTGAGAAGCTTAACCATATCATAGAGCTTATCCTGATCTTCGCGATGGGCAGCATTGCGTCGAGCGTTTTCCTCTTCTTGTTGAGCAATCGAGCGAGCATTTTCCTCGTCTTGTTGAGCAATCTTGCGATTTGCTGCGTCAAGCAGTTGAAGGATCTCTGTTAGGCTTGTCATAGAAGAGCTTTCACTGCACTCATTACGCTTCCATTTGCCATGCGAGCCAAACAGTTGGCCAAGTCCAAATGGGGTCTCCTTGGGATCTTTCATTGTACACTGAAAGAGTGAAACATATGCAAATAACTTCTACATAAGCAGACAGTGAGAAACCACATCATGTAAGTTAGAAATCTGCATAAGAACAAGTACATCTATCATAATTATCCAAAACGACATGCATAAATATTGAGTAATACCATAGAGGTTCAAAACAAGAAGCTGATCAGATGTAATTGACACAAGGGCAGTCCATAAACAGTTATTCAGTCAAGCAATCTCAAGTATAATCCAAGCAATAGCTAAACCAGTTGAATATAACAAAACAGAATAATGCAAAGTGAATATAACACTTTATAAACATTAACTGATAGCAAGAACACATAGCAAACTGAATACAATAGAATATTATATAAAGTAGAATAGATAGCAAAATACCTTGAGAAATATAGCATTCTTTTGATTGATTGTAAGGGTCCGTGTAGTAGATTGTTGAGAAGAATTGTGTGAAACTTCTGGCCCGTTTGGATCCTCCTCAGACATAACTTCTGCAAGTTCCTTGTCATACACCTCAATTACTTCTTCGCCTTGTAATCAATGAAGGTACCGTCTGCCTTAGTGTGCGTCTTCAAAAACACTTCACCCCAAGACACAGGATGACCTAATTCCTTCTCCTGTAATGATACATAACAGTGTTTAGTATACATTTGTAGATTATAAAATCAGAGGAAGTATAGAGGAATTACCATTTCATGTTGACGTCTCAAGAATGATTTCTGACCAAAGGTGTACTTCGCGATGCCTAGACCTCCACGATCAGATCTCCGGCACTCTGAAGCAGTAATGCTCTTCTCCTGTGTCTCAGGTGTTTCCCAATACAGGATCATTGTCTCCCAAAGTTTAGGGTTGATCCAGTTTGGCCTTCAACGATTCCTCCTAGCCCGGTTAACGATCCCTCTCAATCTTTTTTTCGCAATCTCCACGAAATGCCACTTTACAATTGTTGTAATCTCAAGTCCCAGTTGTACATCCGCTACATAAAGTGTGTCTGTTAGTAATGATTTACTAGAGTGACTTACAACTTAAATTGAAAAGAGGCGTTTACAAGGAAATATTACCGCAAAAGTTCTAAACATGCGTTCTTGGACGTGCAAAAGGCGTAAACTTCTAGCTATAGTAAGCTTTATTAAACTTACTACGCAAAATTTCACCAATCACTGAAGACAATTCTCCATTATCCCGATCAAACCTTAGACAAAATTATGAAAAGATGGTTAAAATATAAACAGATGGCTAAGAAACAGTTAAATTATGATGATGTATGAACACACAAATACAAGTAATCAACTACAGACGAGTATGAATCAACTCAGGTAAGTATAGGCAGTAATGATGATGTATGAATCAACTCACGCAAGTACAGACAGTTATAGGGACGTATGAATGAACTCAGACAAGTTTGAATGAAGTGAAGGAAGTCAAAGCACATACCAAATTGATTGTAAGGGTGGGATTGGATACGGAGACAAACGCATCAACTACTCTCGGCCAAGAAGCCGCAGAAGGTCATCCAGCAGCTGGTCAAAGTCTTGTTCCTCTAGATTCGGAGCCTCAACTGGATTAGGAGCATCAACTGGATTGGGAGCATCAACTTCATCTTCTTCCTCGTCCTCGAATTTCAAACCGATGTCGTAATCTTCCTCTTCATCGGCATTGTGCATCTCCTCGTTAGAAGCTTGTAGAGGAGGAGGAGGAGGAGACTGGTTATTTACAAGAGGAAGTTGGTGTCTCTGAAGAGGATTTTGAGTCGGATAGCTTGTTCTCGACATTGAGACAGAAAGTGTTTGCTCAGAGGAACGACCCTCCCTCGCACGAGTTCCACTGGTCTCGGCGACCTCAGCTACACCACCTCGTATTATCCATGTCCCTTGTCGTGTCCCTTGTCCGACTGAGTTGTCGAACACTGCTTTGTTGACTTTACTACCATCACCGCCTGTTGATAAAAATCGGCTGCGTTGAGAGCCATTACCACCACCAACGTCTTCTGGTAAAAGAGCTCTGCGTTTTGAGCCAGATCCAGAAGCACCAACTCTCAAAGTACCAGGTCGCTGGTGGGCTTGTAAAATGCCTCCACGAGTAGGACCACCTTTACCACGACCACTGACGGTTCCTCTTTCACCACCAACGATGGTTCCTCTAACCCCGGTAACCTCTCAAGCTAGACCTTTACGACGGGGATTTATAACGTTCTTAGGCATCGAAGAAGAAGAGGATTCGAACCAAAAGAGAGAAGAAAACAAAAGTTGAAGAAGAGGATTCGAACCGAAAGAGAGAAGAAAAAGCAGAGGATCCGAAACCAGAAGAAGAAACAAACGAGATACGAAGAGATTTGATCGGAAAACAAATGGATTGATCGGTAAACAAAGAGATTGATCGGAATCGCCTTCGACTCGAGAGAGAAACAAAATTAGGGTTTTCGAGTGAAAATGATTTGGGGATCTCAGATCTCTTCTTTTGTTACACAAAACGGCGTCGTTTTGTAACAAAAGAGGGGGAATTAAGTTTTGGGTCCGAAATATTGCTGCTTAAGCCCAAAATTTGGCGCGATGGGCCAGAATTTAGAATTCAGTGTGAAACCCAAATACAGAAAACGTCACATAAGTCTCAAATGAAAAACGGTAACAAAACCATCCCAAATCCGTCACACATGTGTGACGCATTTGTGACCTCGAGTACTATTCACAACTTGAAACCCTAAACCCTAAACGATTAGATCCATTCAAAACTCTATTTTATCTATTTGTTAACTATTAAGAAGCATCACATCTTAATTTAAACTTGAAAATTCAATTTTGCATCTAAGGACAATGATTTTCAAATATATGAATGAAGGGATATGGAGTTTAGATTAAAGTTTATAAACCAATGTGAGATGGTTGGAAAATTGTAACTTTTAAAAATCTAGAATGTGTAATTGGTAAATATCATGTAAGTACTTTAATTTAATGATATACATTTAAAAAAAGTTTACTTTCACTTGAAATATTATGTACATTCTCCATAAATCTTACTAAGAGTTGCAAAATAGTAGCAAATAGTCACATATATGTGATGCATTTGTGACCCCCAGTATTATTCACAACTTGAAACCCTAAACCCTAAACGATTAGACCCATAGTTGTGTGCTATATACCATTCCAATCTATATTTTATCTATTTGTTAACTATTAAGAAGCATCTAATCTGAATTTAAACTTGTAAATTTCCTTTTTCATCAAAGGATAATAAATTTAAAAAGTATGAATGTAGTGATATGGAGTTTATTATGAGAGTTTATAAACCAAAGTTAGATAATTGGTTAATTTTTGTTTTCTAAAATTTAGAAAGTTTTATAGGTAAATATCATATACCAAGTTAAATTTTATAATTTACATTAATCATTTGTTGCCTTTGACTTGTAAAATATTCAATTTTTATACAAAAATCTAGCTGTGCGTTGCTAAACAGTTGCAAATCCGGTACAAATATTTCCTGCAGTTGCAAATCCGTCACACATTTGTGACGCTTTTGTTATGACTTAAACCTCAAAACGGTTAAAATAGGAAAAATTGTATCCTCTTTGCTCGAACCCGAGACCTTTTAGAATTTGGATAAATGCTCTTCCATCATGCTAAGTTAATAATCTGTTATGTGTGTACTAATAATATTATATGAAAGAGTAAATACAGATTAAACTGAAATTCTTGGGTCAAAATGTAACTAGTAGGAATCGAAACCCCAACCTAAAAGGTATAAACTCGTTGCGTTGCCACTAGGCTGTTGTATCCATTTGTTGTGATTCCCATTGTCATATATTTATTGTAATAAGACTTGGTAAATTTAATAATGAAAACTAACAATTTATTATGAAAATATAATACTTATCAAACAATCTATATATTTCAAACATTTTGTCACATAATCATTGCATTGTTTTCAAACTTCTTCATCTTCATCTTCATCTCCCTCTTCTTGTTCATCTTCCTATGAAGTTGATAAATTATAAAGAAATTCATCTTATGGTTCACTGTCTTCAATTTCTGAATCAATTCTTTGTATTGGATGATTTCTCTCAACCAATGTATCGACATCAATTTATGCAACAATTTCCGTTTGATTTTCATCTTGTGTTTGTTGCAAAATCACTATCTCCTTCTGGATAAATTTTCCTTGAATACGACTTCTCGGATTAACTTGTATTAAAGTATGCCATTCTTTCCGAAGACGTTTAGTAGTTGGATAAGGAAGATAACAAACTTGATCTGCTTGAGACCCTGCCATTAGTAAAATATTTAAATAAAGAATTTCAAAATAGTGTCAAATATGTATTAGATTTAATGAAAAATATAAATCATACCTAAAATATAAGGTTCGTAGGTTCGATATTTCTCTTTAACAGCTACATCAATAATACCAGCTTGGCTTCTCTAGATGCCTTTTCCGATCGTAGGGTTGAACCATTTGCAATAAAAAAGTATTAATTTTAGATTCAGAAATCCGGGATATTGGAACTCCATGATCTTTTCCACTTCCCCATAATAATTATCCTCTCGAGTTGATTCAGAATAATGTTGGCCTCAGACAAATACCCCATAATTCATAGTTTTTTTTCCTCTCTCCGTGTTGTTTTGTTTGAAGTAAATATCCTCTCGTAAAATACATGGCCATGTTCTAACTTGTTTTATAGGGTCGTCCACAATATCAAAAACCCACGCCGGAAATCTTTGTTGGGCCTTGGTGAAATTGACCTGCAAATAGAAAATACATTGTAGTTAAAAATAAACCAATTTACAATTCATTAATTCTTGTTTAACAAAATACATACATATTCAGTGATCCACGAATGGAAGTCTGCATCTACTTTCGCCATGACCTCATCATCTAATAGATCAGGGTTTTCATCTCGTATTTGTGTTTCCAACATCCTATATTGGATTCAAGCAAAAGATAAGAATGAACAAATTGGTAAATAAATTATTCAAAATTACGTTCTAACTTGGGTTACCTCTCGTATGGCCTAAAATATTCACAATTCTGCAGAATATATGAATATGCACTCTGATATTCAGTCTCGCCTAACCAATACTCTTTACATTGGCCACTTGGCCGACCTACAGCTTTGAATATATCAGGCACCTTAATGGTATATACGGGTACTTCACCTTCGTCATACCGACTTATCATGCAGAACATTCAAAATTTAAACCAAAACATGATATATACCAATTTTAACATAAATAGATAAGGTAAATTTACTTTCTTTTGTTAGCTGTAGAAATTGTAGAGGCAAAATAGTGTTGTGAGAAATAAGATATCTCATCATATATGTACGACTGAACAATTGATCTCGCTGGATATCTTTTGTTCTTCGCTTTGCCTTTAAAACGTTTAGAAAACCTTTCGAATGGATACATCCACCGATATTTCACAGGATCACCAAGCTCTGCTTTGTATGGTAAGTGGATAGGTATATGCTCCATCACATCAAAGAAGGAAGGTGGGACGATTTTTTCCAAATTACACAAAATCATCACAATGTTCTCCTTAAGAATTTGGACACGGTTTTGATCCAATGATCTACTGGAAAGGTCACGAAAAAATGCTTCAATCGCTGCAAAATAAAACAGGATGAGTATATACTACGAATACGCGTTCATCAAGAGAAACAAGAGTTGTATATATATACCTGATAATGTTTGGTGCACGTTGCGAGGGAGAAGTTCTGCAAATACAAATGAAAGTAATCTTTCCATAAATACGTGGCTGTCGTGACTTTTCATTCCCGATAACTTTCCACCGTTGAAGTCTGAACAACTAGCTAAATCTGCCACATACCCGTCTGGGAATTTGACGTCATTCTTCACCCATATAAGTAAAGAATCTTTTGCTCTTGTAGATAATCTCCAAATAGGAAATGGGGCGTTACCACGAGCATCCAAATACTATTCTTTCCGAGCACAAAATCTTGCGATATCTACTCTTGACTTGGTGTTATCTTTTGATTTGTCTTTGACATTCATAACAGTGTACATGATGTTATCTTCAAAAAAATTCTCGATATGCATCACATCAAGATTAAAACGAAGTTCCAAATCCTTCCAGTAAGGTAGCTCCCAAAATATGCTCTCTTTATGTCAATTATGTCAATCTCCATATCCATCTGGTTTTCTTTCATGCCCATTTCCTCCAACCTTCGAAGTTTTAGGTACCCCGGCATTCCGTATACTCTGCAAAACTTCAACTCCACTCAACAGTCTTGGTGGATCGTCGTCCAATACGGTTTGTCCCTTCTTGAAGTTACCTTTATTCTTCCGTAAAGGATGCTCGATGGGCAGAAATCTTCTGTGACAGTCGAACGAACATGGTTTCCTACCAGCCGGTAATCAAAAAGCATTTGTATCACTCCTACAAATTGGACAAGATAGATTTCCATGTGTAGTCCAGCCCGACAACATACCATACGCCGGAAAATTCTTATCATCCACAAAAGAACAGCTTTAAGGTTGAAGTTTTCCTGTAAGGAAATATCATAAGCCTCAACTCCGTAATTCCATAAATTCTTTAGCTCCTCGATCAGTGGTTGGAAGAACACATCAACACTGGCACGTGGGTGATTTGGTCCCGAATTCAAAATCGTGAGAAACAAATACTCACTCTTCATGGCCATATTGGGGGGTAAGTTGTACGGTGTCATGATCACAGGCCACAACGAATGGTTTTTGGATATACCAAATGGATTAAACCCGTATGTACACAATCCTAGATAAACGTCTCGCTTTTCCTCTACAAAATTGGGATAAATTTTATTGAAATTTTTCTACTCAGCCGCGTCAGATGGATGGCACATAACTCCATCTTCTGACTCATGTTCAGCATGCCATATCATCGTTGCGGCAGTCTTCTCTGATTGGTACATCCACTTCAATCGGTCACCAATAGGTAAATACCACATACAACTAAACGGTATTTTCGTTCGTCCCCGACTTTCCTTATCTTGATTTTCTGTAAAAAACCTACATTCCTCCAACTCCTCATCTTCTCTCCAGAAGAGCATACAGTTATCTATACATATATCATAGTATGATATGGCAATCCTAGCTTTCGCATCAACGTTTCTGTTTCATAGTATAAACTAGTTGCCTGATTAGGCCGTGGTAAATACCCCGAAAACATTTCCGCCCAATCATCCATGCAATTTTCAGACTGATTATGGTATGTCTTGTTGCTCATGAACCGCGCAGCTAACGATAACTGTGAATGACCTTCCTGACAACCATCATACAATGGCGTATTTGCAGCTTCTAATAAGTCATAGAATTATTTTGCCTCATGGGTTGGTTCTTCACAAACATGATCATTGCCACTTTGACCATGTTCATGATCATGATGATACTCATTTAATGGTGTAGAACCATGAACGCATCATTTACCATCCCAGCGTAAACATTCCCCCCATCAATTTCCATCCCATCATAAACATTCCCCCCATAATTTCCCATCCCAGCATAAAACCCCCCTCCCCCATAATTTTCCATCCCACCATAAACATTCCCCCCCATCATTTCCCATTCCAGCATGAACAGCCCCCCCATTCCAGCATGAACAGCCCCCCCATCATAATTAAATTATTGATTATCAGTACTAAAATCTATATTTCCGTAATGGCTACTAGATCCTGCCCCAGTAACATTATAATCCTCCCCATGGTTATACCATACATGATACCCGAGTATAAACCCTTTACTAAGCAAATGGTCTGACACAGTTCGAGCTGGTCTTATCCTAGTAGAGTTTTTACATTTACTACATGGGCAAAGCATCTTACCGTCACTACTCAAAGCCATATCTTGGTTGCTTGTGAATGCGATGAACTGTCAGACTCCTTCCACAAACTCGGCTGATAGATTATTAGTGCGCGGATCCATTCTCGATAAGAATTCCACATATTTTTTCTAAAAAGAAAATTTAAAACTTTTTTTTTTGTTGCTCAGATTTTGGAAAATGGAAGAGGATATGATTTGTGAAAATTGAAGAGGAAGATTCATTCTATATATAGGCCATTTATTTTGTCACACTTTTGCGACGTCCCTAATTTCGTCACAAAAGTGTGACGGAATTACGACGCAAATATGACTACATCCAAATGTTAGGTGGGAGTTAGGTGAGAGTTTGGTGGGAATTCGGTAGGAGTTTGAGTTTTCAAGACGGAATTTGTCACGTTTTGTTGGTGCCGACATGAATTGTGTCACGATTTTGCTACTGAATATTTTCGTCGCAATTTATAATGGAATTGTGATAAAATATACATCTCCGTTCTGACTAAATAAGTAGTCGCAAAGCGGTCACAACTTTGTGACGATTTTGCGACAGTCTTTATCCGTCATAATTGCGTCATCATTTCGTCGCAACGTTGTGACGCTTTTATGACAGTTTATTCCGTCGTAAATATGCGACGCTTTGGCCTCAACCATTACTTCCGTCGCAAAATCGTAGCAATACCGTGACATTAGAGTCACACATATTTGTGACATAAAAAATCGTCACAAATTGATTGTTTTTTTGTAGTGGGGGTTGGATTTTGCTTGTCTGAGGTTTGCACCTCTCGAGAATCGCTTATGTCAGCTGGATTTTTCTCCATCCCGGCTGCATCCGCAGTCGGTGAAATTAGGGTTTCGTCTTCGGATATCCTCAAAGATTTCCTCATGTGAAAATGACGTAGTAAATCTAATCGGTCCCCTTAGTCGGCACCTATTTGGTGATACCGGATTGAGCAACAATCCGAGATCGGTGCAAAAAATAGAGGAACTAGGTCTAAACGTAAAATCACAAGGAAGAATCAAAGTAAAAAGATGTGTATATAATTCTGTATTGAAGGCGATGTCTTCGTTTTGGAGGAATACATCAAGTATTTATACAAGTACGAAGTCGGTCGAAATAACCTTAAAAGAAAAATGGAAAATCTTCTAAAAGATAAAAAGAAAGTTATACTAATTCTAAGTATTTACTTATATCCGAGATAGGTCTTTCAATTTGCTTGTATTTGCCTAGGTCGGCGGATGCTCTATAACGGGCCGTGTTGTCTTTAATTTGCTTGTATTTGCCCATTTCTCCGAAATATTTCCCGAAGCTTCATGTCGGATTGGATATGAATCGGATATGATAATGAGTGCTAAACTCAGTACCACCATCTATATATATTATTTTGTCAATTTGGTATTTTGATTTTATCATATATTTTCTGGACTTCACTTATTGCCAACCTTGAATGTCGGGTCAACAAATATCTCCTACAGAAATACATCGAAATATTTTCACGTCTTCTTAAATGATGATTGCATTTAGAAGATACATATTCCATATCCTTGTTTGAGGTTCTTGACCATGAACGATGAATAATTGTTTATAGTTTTGCAATGCCATGGCCTCGGGTATTGAGCTAGAATCAATAGATCTTCCATACAAAATGGTGGTCATTAACCAATTCTTTTGATTAGCATTTTCTAACAACGAGTCTAGTCGCTATAATAATTCGCTAGCCAAATGATGGTGCGTAATATTTTTTCCAAATCCAGAGGATTAGATTTCTAAAAATAGCTTCTTTTAAATACTTTCGCCATAGTTGTTATGCTAAGATATGCGTATTAAATGCTTTAATAGTCCAAAATCCGAGACAATCAGTGCATCCCTTTTTGAATTCCCTAATAACGCCACCAAATTATACTACCGCACTAGTTAATTTGGAGCTTTTAAACTTAGGCAAATTAAGCTAAACATCGTATATGTCGGCAGAGCTGCTACCACTTAAAAACGAAGTTATGTAAGTCGGCGCGAGTTAAGTTTAGGACAATAAGGGAACTTTGGTTGAAACTGGTTTTGATACGGATCATGATACCTACCAAGATTTTGGGTCGGTATTGAGCTCAAAAGTGTGTTCATGTGTGTGTTGATATAGACCTGGAGTATCGACCCACGGTTTGATCCGATAATCGCTTCAATCTTGCGCATGCTTCAACTTTGTCTTTAGTATATTCGGTGCAAGTCTCTGAATACAATTCCAAATGACATTATTTCAACTTTATTGGA